>OY776119.1:100140071-100740071 GCA_963675135.1 Galeopsis tetrahit | reverse complement strand
AATTTATAAGTATCTTTCTTCTTGTATGCGGCTCCCTGTGCAAATATAATTTCACAAACACTAGTTTATGGTGATTTTGTGGCTATTATGGGTAAAAATACTATGATGCAGAGAACTATCAGAATTCATGCGAAAAAGAGTTTAAACAAGAATATTCTTAACTTTATTCGAAGTGAACCTGCTATGAAATGATACATGTTTCTGAGTATTTGATGGACTTGGAATTTATTTTATTTTTAGACAATTTTGGAATTCATTGTGCTTTCTTATTGACTTGCCTTCTAAATTGAGTAGCAAGAGAATTGGTGCTAAATTTTTGTAGTAAGAAAATTAGCAAAAAAGGAAAAATACTAGGGTGGGATTGTTGTATCAGTAGTGATGTGGTTTATTTGGGGTGAGAGAGGAATAGACAAATTTTTTAGGATAAATATGAATCGATCGATGAGATATAGGATATAATTAAGTATAAAGTGGCCTTATGGTCTCTAAGTCATAGTGCTTTTAGGGCCTTCCTGTGGTCCGACAAAACTTTTAGCAATTACTCTCTCCGCACACTGATCTGACTACGTAAATTAATGCAAGTGGAATTCTGAAAGAAACCATAGCACACATTAAAGAAAAACTGAATGTTCAGTAAGATTCAAAGATAGATAATTAAAGATAGGTAAGCAACAATAATAATTTCATGTTCATAATTTATCACTTGGCAGATGTAATGAATCAAAGTGTTTTTCAAGTTAAGTATTTAAAAGTTTAAAAAAAAAAATTGTCTAACATATTATTCTGGGCATTCAAGAAACCATTAATTGGTTTTAGGCTCTTAGCAGCAAAAATATTTGAGAAATACCATCAGGAAGTCATCTCCATAATTATTAAGGGGTGTTAACAAATTCAAGTGAAGGGGGTAGAATCACTTTTTTTTTAAGCTACCCCTCCACAGTTTTAGATTTTGAGAAGCGTTTTTTTGGAACACACCTTTATGGAACACCTTTTAAGCTGCCCCTCCAAATATTAGGAACATAGTGTTGCAAAATTTATAAAATATATGAAGTTCCAGAATAAGCTTATAAGTAAAAATTAACATTTGAGTATGAAGTACTAAGCGGCCAACCTGTCTTTTGAGATTTAGTAGCACACTTTAAGCATCAAATACTTTATACCGCTATCCGTAACAATTTAAATTTTCAAATAAGGTGATTGTATATTCTAATGCCAAAGCTATATAAGTACTTAATTTCAGAGAGACATAGAAACTTCTATGAAAATCACATGGACTACAATTTAAGGGGAACTCTTGTAATCTAAAACCATGTAAACTTTTAGATGAAAAATCAGCTTTGCGTAGCTAAGTTTATTATCAGAACATCAAAAGCCCTAGCACAATTCAATCTTTTGCTGCCACATAGGAAGTTACGTGCATCAATTTTTTTTTAAAATCTGAACTCAGGTGAGCTGAAATTTAATAGCAGAAAACGTCCAACCTAGTGGAACAGATTCTTGTGTGTGAGCATAACACCTTTAGGGTTCCCAGTGGTGCCACTTGTATAAACCAGTGTAGCAATATTATATGAGCTTATAATTAATTTATAAATATATTGTCCCCCTAAAATTAAGGTTACCCCAATCAGTGATGGTCAATTGGTGACTACTTGTCAACTAAGATGCTAACAGAGGCATGCAGGCAACTAATTCAGGCAAATGTTCTTTTTGTCCCATAAGTTAAACCCACTTTGATTTTAGTCCTCAAACTTTACAATTCAGCTTTTTTTTTCTAGAGCTAGTGCCATTTTGCATTGTCCTAATCAACGGTGTCGTATGTGGATGATTATATATCATAACTGCAATTTGCTCCAGCATAAAATCTTTTTCCTTATGTTAAGGCTCACTAGTGCTTTCTTATTGACTTGCCTTCTAAATTGAAATTTGACCATATAGTATATTAACTCTTTGTAATTTGAATATTTTATAGTGCAAAATGGACAAGAGTTGGATGAGTGGTACCAAATGGTCTAATAGTTATATAGATGGAGTAAATAGTTTTATGCAATTTGTTAGAACTCATGTGGGTAGAGAGTGTGATGTTCGATGCCCTTGTACCAATTGTTTTAACTTAAGCTTTAAAGATCAAAGAACGGTTAAATGTCATATATTGGAGAATGGGATAGATCCAGCGTACATTACATGGTTTTATCATGGTGAGCCTAGATTGGTAATAATGATTCTGTTGTCCAGATCCTTAATTGCTACATAGCTTTTGTTCACTGTAAGTTTGTTGTCTCCTCAAACATCTTAGTTAGCTTGTAACTTTATTCTGAATCAAATTTCAGGGATTGGTTTGGTTTCCCCATGAGTGGTTTGGCGTTTCGTTCTATAGAAATAGTAGTTTATTTGCTACATATGTATATTATTTGTAGATACATCTTGAGTGTTATATGTTTCTCTTGATTTTGCTGTTCAATTTGCTAATTTTATGGTATGCATATTAACTGCTAGAAATGAAACTGCACTAATGAAGACAGCAGCTGGGTGCAATGTGGATTGTAGTAGTCATGGCGGTGATACGAGCTGCAATGTTTTGAATTTGAATTTGGATATTGAAAGGAGGAATTTTATGTATTACATTCACCACTTTCATGATGGTATATGTTTTTGCTTTAGGTTTTTGTTTAGATTCTAGTTTATAATTTGAGGATAGAATTATAGACTTTATATATATTCACCAATGTTATCATTTATTTCTTCAATTTTAATCCTTATTTTAAGGCATGAATATGATATTTTGCAGGTGTGGTTTGAGGCTTTGAGCCTTGAGGCCTATTGAGCTGTGAATTTTGATTCTAATATATAATGTGTGTATGGTGCGGATAGATCAAATTGATTATTTTAGGTGAATTGGCTGGGGAAAATTTAGATATAATACTCTTTACTCCTACTACACTCTTGTGGACAGTTTGCTTAAGGAGTTGAAGCCCTTTCTATCATTCTTGTAATTGTCTTCACAGGTGCTTCAAATAATACCCTCACATATATATATATATATATTGCAAATTGTGAACTGCATTAATTATACCCTTTAAAATGTAGAACTACAACACATTATTAATTTTTTAATTACAAATTCGAGGGAATTACAAAAATAAAATGTTCAGAAAAATTGTCAAATTGGTAATCAAAGTTTTTTTAAGCAAAAAAGGTACTGTAATTTTTATTTTTATTTTTAAGAGAGAGAGAATGGAGCAATTTATGGACAGTCTAATATTTTTCTAATCGAATTTTTTAACTTCAGCTCTAACTTTGTAAATGAAAAGACTGATAAACGAAGAAGAATGACCGCCAAAAGAAAAAACAAAAGAATAACCCTATTTTTTTTTTTTTTGGCTCCATACTTCTTTTAAGTAACTTTAAATTTAAGTCATTTTCGTGTAGTGTGGACATTTTTATATCTAGCTTGTAGGAATCTTTCTAAAATTAAAAATACTTAATCATTTCAATTTTATAATTTTCACTTTTCTTTTCGAGCGGTTCAATTTTATTATTAATATTCTTTTTTTAGAAAGTTTACTATTCACACTACTTTATCTTCACCATTCAACCATCACTTATTTTACTCAAATTGTCATTGACTTTATTCATAAACAATCATTTTATCTATAAATGGACCCTACAACATCTCATCATACCTCCAACTTATCTACTTTATATATAAACTAATCAATATTGATTAAAACAATTAATTTTTTTTTTCATTATTAGGTAATAAAAATGTATGTAACCATGTATGATTAAAACAGTTGTTTTCATGATAACAAAATTATTCGGATATTATTCAGTTTGCACTGCAAAAAAAAAAAAAAAGTAGCAACTACTTCGAAAAATTGTTGAGGATGGCTCTTCAACCCGTCTTACATGTCCAAATTATGGGGCAGATGTCACCCGTAATTGACTAGTCAACCTGACACATGCCACCTCATCAGCCCGACCCAACATAATAGATTTTGTATATAAAAGTAGGATCAATTTGCAAATAAAACACACTGGATTACTCATCTTGACAAACTAATTGTCAGCTTATCACTTGAGTAGCCGATACTCGAGCATGCAGTTGTCAAATTAAGCCAGCTCGTAACAACCCAATTGACGATGTTTGTCAATCCGTAATGCTCCAAATCATTTACAACTAATTGTGGATCTACCGGCACCTATTAATCACTTCCAAAACACTTGTCAGCTCATGTAATTAGTAATTTCACCTCTCAACTTACCCAAGCATTACATGTTAGGCATATTTTGCCTAATTCACTTCTCCTAATTTGAACGACCGTGTAACTAGTTAATTCACATCTGTCAACATCGGGTTAATTAGAAAAAAAAGAATACCCCATTCGTCCCATGATTATTTGCACACTTTTTTCATTGGGACGTCCCAAAATTACTATTCACACTCTTAATATGAAAATACTCCATAAAATGAATAAAAACATCATTTTATTTTCAAAATTGTCACTACTTTTATTTTTGAATACATTTTACTTTATACCTCACCAAATCCACTTTACACCTCACCAAATCACCTAAAATACTCCTCATTTATGTTACATCGCCAATCACTAAATCTCATTTTCTTAAAAAATGTGTCGGTTAAATCGTGCAAGTCATCCAAGGACAGAGGGAGTATATTTGATATTTTTTGGATGTATGATATAAGATACTATAACTATTTGCACTAAAAAAAAAATGATACAGTCTTGCTTAAACATAATTTTATTCCTCAAAAAATAATGAATAATTAAAAATGATTTTTTTTTAATTAATGAATAATTAACCACACTTTTAGAAAAATTTTAGAAAAAAATTAGTTTGGCGGTCTTTGCAATTTGTAAAGGCGGTAAATTATGTCAAAATTAAAATTTGATTACGAAAAATGGGAAACCCTAAATATCATTAAGGTAATTCACTCCCCTCTCATTAAATATACACTTCTCCACTTTTTCTCACAGATTCAATTGGGTTTGATTTTTTTAAAAAACAAAGGGACGGTGTGACCTGTAGTCGATCTGATACCGGCCAAGACGCCAATTTCGCTCTGCCGCTTCGACGATTGGATTGACTCGAGAACTCTACCGCCTCATTAGGTAAGCTGGAATTAAAATCAAGGATCAAGATTTTATGATTCTTCGCTCAAGTTTGGCTCTGCCCTCTTCGGCAACTAGATTGATTTGTTGAAATTAAAATTTTATGATTCTTGATTCGTCATTTTTATGATTCTTGATTTGTTAAAATTAAAAAACCTGATGTTGCTAATAGCTTATTCTACCCACCCTTTTCTACGCCCTGCCTGCCCCTTCCTCTAATTTTTTATTTTAATTTTTTAGTTATTTTGGGATATGTATTTTCAATTTATATGTACAATCGTTAATTCAAACAACATAAAAGTGAGCATCAGTTTAACAATTGATATGCCCATTACTTTTATTTTTGTGTACGTTTCTTGTGCATCACCATATGTGTTGCCTGTAGATTTTTGTTTCGGTTGCAGTGTTCGATGGACTTGGAATTTGTTTCATTTTTTAGGAATTCATTGTCGAATTTTTAGTTGTTCAGATTTATTGTTTAGTTGTTTGACCAAAATTTGATTTCTATTTTACAATTCTGAATAATTTATTTTTGGTAGTGTTACTTACTGCTATAGGAGTTGTATTTTAAAGTGAGGGGTTTCCTGTTTCCTACATTCTTGAGATAATTTCAGTTTTGTGAATCTTTATTTGTGCTGGAGCAGATTTATTTTTATTTTGGTTGGATATGCTTTTAGAGCTTATAATATTTTCAAAGTGTGACGTGTCTTAATCTAGATCTATATAGACAATAAAGTAATTAAAGTATGACATATAATTAATTAATTATGAACAAAGCACTTGTACATAACCAAGACCTGGATTATGATTGAACAAAAAAAAAAGATTAAATAAAAAGAGTTCATTTTTATGCAGATTATAATGCCAATAAAATCAGTCAACCTCTCATAATCTTTTAGATGTTAGAACAATTCTGATCACATGAAATTCAAGAAACGTCATGAAAAAAAAGCTTTAAAACAAACCTGCGGCAACATATAGAAATAAAGTAGAATAGGAGTTGCGAAAATTGGCAGAAGAGCAAGAAGCCTCAATTTTCCAGACTTCATACTCTCTCTGCACCCCTCTTTCTCCACACTCTCATTGTAAAAATTCAGATTTTTTTTTTTTAATTTGAATCTATATAGAAAAATGTTTGATGTCATATTTTCTTGAATGTTAGAATGATTTACAATTTCAATTCCAGTATATATATCTTCTTTAATATGTCAGCCCCAAATTTCCAATTACCATTAATTATTTCCATAATAATCAATTTTGCTAATAAATCATTTTGTTTTTTTTGGATGTGATTGCTTTCTTCCAGGTTTTTGAGATGGCTCCAGGAGGTCCAAAGAACCTGAAACAAAAACGTAATTTCATTGCTAGAACAGGTATTAAAAATCTTCTTAACAAAGAAAATGGTGGTATTATAAATATAACTTAGTTATTCATGAGTATGTCTATTAGTTAAATTAGAAATTTTAGGGCTTCATTTACTCCTAAATTGTCTTATTTTATGTTCTTGCAGCATAAAAGCGAGGTGAATCAAAACAACAGGAAAAAAATGTGATGCAAACATGTATCTGGAAGAAAAGCTTTTACAGTTCGCAGCCGTGAAATTGTGAGTAAATAAACGTTTTTTTTTTTTGGGTTGTACATCTCAGTTTTAATGCAATGTTCCTAGATTATTTTTTTGTTTTTGTGAACTAGCTGAAATGTTGTTGGGTATGTATTATGTATATGTTTGTTATCCATGTTGTGCGTATATATATGTTGTAATTTGTAATATTGGAGTCATGTTTTTTTTCATGTGATGGTTGTTGCTTATTTATAATTTTTGATGTTAGAAAGAAATACTAGTTATGTGTGCATCCAATTAATTATAAATTGGTCATCTTTGTCAAAGTCAACAAATCAAATAGACTATACACGTATTCTTGTTATTAAATTCAAAATGGTGTGAATTTATGGAATTTGTATTGACACCAACACAAATTGATGTAATTGTCATTATATTTATCTTTGTATATGAACTTTGACAAGTGAAAAGAGTTTTGATGAGCATAGTTGTGGAGATATGCCTTCGTATTTTGATTATATTGATTAGTCCTATTCTATTTCAGTTTGTAAATTAGTATACTAATTGTTGTCTATTATGATCAAGTATCGACTTATTTTGTTATGTAGTCTGAACGTGAATTAGCTGGAGAACCATGTGATCGAATTGACTTGTATGAACGTACACACAGTTCAGAGAAAATGGTTGGAAATCCAGTGAGGCAAAAGAAAATTGGGTAAGTCATGTAGACATGTTTAACATAATATCTAATAAAAAAAATTCAACCGTATTCCCTTAGTAAATATATATGTTGTTAATAATTAAATGGTGCTTTTGTGGCGATATTGAAACATGTTATTTCTCCTTGTTAAAATTACTAAGCAAAAGAGTCTTCAATTCTATTTACTTGCTTAAATATTAGAGTTCAATTTTTCTTTGCTCTTTATTGGCAGTAATAATATTTATGGGTTTCGCTGATAAAAATTATGAGATTTACTTTTATTACTAAAATTGGTGGTAATTTACTTCTCTTTATGCTAATAAATTGTCAGGAGATGATGAAAAAAAAAAGCGAGAAGAATATATTGAGCTCGAAATTGAAAAGAGTGCAGACGAGATAGTATTGGAGGTGTTGGGTCATGGAACTGGATATGTAAAAGGTCTTGGTTATGGTCCAAAGCCTCCAAGCAGACGCAACACATTGCACGACTCTTCTAATCAATTACAAGATGAACTAAAAGACGCAAAAGAAAAGTTGCAAGAGTCTGAAGCTCAGGTGCAAGAACTCAAAACACAGTTGACTGTTTTGAATGCAAATATGATTGCACAAGATGCAAAGATGGCTGGCTGCTCAAGGTGCAAATATTGAGAAACTAATGGCCTTTTTTAATGATAAAGGGATAGAGTTATAAACTTTTTATATATATATATATATTTTTTGGTTCCAAGAAATAATTGAAAAATATTTCTTATTAGTTAAGACTAAATGCTTGAAGGGTTTTTTATTAATAATACAATTTTTTTTATGCTTAAATTATTTATTGTTGTAAATATTTTTTCTTTTTTTACAAAATTATTTTATCACGATAATTATAATCATATCATGACGAATTTTGGGTTGTAATATGTATTAATTGTACTATAAAATAATATTGTCACGGTAAGTTAATTAATAATGACGATATATGTTGTTACTATAGATTTAAAAAATTGGGACAATTATCATTTTTGTCATTAAAAAAATATTTTATTATGACAAAAATATTTTGTCACCATTCTCACAGCTTTTAACGACATTGAACATTTTGTCACTAAAATCTTATTTTGGGTGACGAAATGCATTGTTGTTATATCTAAATATATAATGACAACCAAATTTTTGTCACTATAGTGTAATTCTTTCATGAAGAAAGATTTAAAACATGACAAAAAATATGTTGTCACCGCAACTAAACTTTTTGTGACGGTCACCGTTTTTGTCACTAAATACTACATTATAATGACAATAATAATTTGTCACAATTTCCACACTATTTAGTGACAATAAAAAATTTGTCACTAAATCAGTCTTTTTAGTGACAAATTTGGTCGTCATTATATATACACACATATAACAACGAATAACATTTTATCACGAAGTAACAACTTTATCGTGACGAGATATACAAAATGTGACAAAATAGTTAGTCTAATTGTAACAAAAAATAATGTCACTAAAATTTGATAAGGTTAGAAATAGATGAAAAATCGTCACAAAAAAATAATTTTTAGCGACAAATAATCAAATCGTCGCGAAAATTTTAACCTTTAGTGATGAAATATTGTATTAAGCGACGAAATTTTAATGTCAAATGTGACGATTTATATGTCACCATAAATGAATGATATAGTGACGATGACCTTTATCGTCATCATATGATGACTTTTAGTGACGAATCAAAATAACGTCACATTTTACCTACCGTGACACACATATGGTGACATTCTTTGCGACGAAATTTTTTGTCGCCGTGCAGCTTTCGTGACGAAAAATGGGGTTTTAATGACGATTTTTTTCGTCGCGATTTCTCAAATTTCTTGTAGTGGATATACCCCTTTTACGAGAGTAGGGGGGAGTAGATGATGCGGCCTAAAAATGTCATCAAATGAGAAGCCGACACGTGTATTGAGGATAAGGTAAAGGAGGAGATATGGGATTAAAGAATATGCTCTGGATACAAAGTCTCTTCTGGAGGTCCTTCCGGAGGGAGCTCTGCCCGGAGAGAAACGACAGAAAGACTCAGTCTTGGTATGACTTGGCAAGCCGAGATTATGGGAGAACCTGGCGAATCAGTCCAGGAGTGGTTGAAGGAAGACTTCTTCCTCCATTATCTTAGGAGATGAGACCCACTAAAGGGGGATGATCCCGGTTCTTCAGGAGAGAAGGGGAGAGGGTGACTTTGTCAACATAGCTGAGCCGGGTCCAAGGAGTACCTCCGAAACGGAAGGAAGCCATAACTTCCCTTTGAGGCGAATTTCCTATAAATAGGTAATTAAAAGGATGTTTTCAGGTTAGACTCTCTTATTTTTTACTAAACTTAATACACTTCATACCAAACATATTCTTGATAATTTAGAGAACCTGATTTGATAAACCAAGGATCTCGAGATCCTTGTGATATACTGAGAAGCCTTATACTGACTTAGGCATCGGAGTGTCCGCGCCGGCCCCCCTCCGGCGTGTTCTTTGCAGGTTCTCCTGGATTCTATCAGAAGCAGCATATTTGGGCTGCTCCTACGCGTTCGGGAAATCACATATCCAACTTGGAGGATATCCAATCCTTTTTTTTTTTGGTCAGTCAAAAAGGAGTATTTTATATAAGCATAATTAAGAGTACAAAACGGTACAAGATGTGCCACAACATAGTAGCAGCAACACTACTCACCAGAAAGAACAGAGAACAAAATGTAAAACATGAATCAACCACCAACTACTTTCGCTCATAATCCGTCATTCTTCCGCTATCTTCGACTAAGGTTCGATAATTCCCCGAGGGTCGCCAATCCATTGTCGATAAGACGAGTTATGTTTCAATCTGTCATTGGCCATACACCAACTCCAAAACCTCCCCTTTATTTCGTTCACCACTTCCTCTGTTTTCCATAATACGTTTTCGAATATACATTTATTTCTCTTCTTCCATATAACCCACACCACACATATCCATAAACCATTTGCCACCAAATTCCCTTTTCTCTCAGCCAATATGTTGGAGAATTGGACAAAATGACCTTGCACAGTGTTGTGAAAGGCCATGCTATAATTTATCCACTTGAGTATTTTGCTCCATACCTGTTGAGTATTATCACATGATAAGAAAACGTGGTCTGCACTTTCTTGGTCTGTTCCACACAGCGGGCATGTGGCTTCTTCGTCTGATGCGATTATATTTCTATTCCGAAGGTTCACTCTAGTAGGTAGTCTATCCCAAAGCAGTCGCCATGCCGTTGTCGATGCTTTGAAAGGAGCCACTGTGCTCCAGACCATAGTGAACTCCTTCTTCCTAGGGTCAGCCACCTCTGTAGTTAAAGAAAGATTATACAGCAGTTCGTATGCTATCTTTGTTTTGTATTCCCCCGTCGGGCTTGCTATCCATCTCCATGTGTCTGCTACATTCTCTTTCAAAGTGAACCTGTTCAACAAAGACTTGAGATTATTTAGTAATACAAGCTCTCTATCAAGCAAATTTCTACTCCACTCTCATTCCCACATCCAACTGCCCCCCTCCCGTCTACCCATCTCGCTAATGCTCCTGTTTTGGCCTAAATTCAGTCTATATAGCCTATTAAATTGAGTTTTAAGTGGTGCTGCCCCTGTCCATGGAGATTCCCAGAAACTAGTGTTCGCCCCGTCTCCTATTTTCCTCTCTAATTTACCCCACAGCCACCGCCCAACCTCACCCGACCCACTTTTCATTACATCCCTCCACCAAGCTGATGTTACCCTCCCCCTATCTACCCGATAGATTCCTTCTTCGCCTACCTCTATGTCCCCGTACAACGATTTTATGACCCTTCCCCATAGCCCCCCTTTGTTGTTTAGAAAACCCCACACCCACTTGCCCATTAAAGCTCGGTTGAAAGATTCAAATTCCCTGATGCCAAGGCCACCTTGTTCCTTTGATTTGCACAACGTCTCCCATTTAATCCACGCTGTTTTTCTCACTGATTCCCTGCCACCCCAAAGAAAATTACAGCATATAGAAGTTAGACCTCTCAAGGTTTTTTTTGGTAATTGGTATAAGGAGAATTGGTACACAGGTAATGACGTCAACACTGCCTTAAGAAGAGTAATTCTTCCCCCAAAGGATATCTTCTTGGAATCCCAGGCGTTTAGCCTCTTCTTAACCTTTTGTGCCAGCTGGTTCCATTCTAACAATCTCTTGTGATTTATTCCGACTTTTATACCGAGATAGGTGAATGGAATACTTCCTGTCTCGCATCCCAATATATCAGCTAAGGTAGCAAGCTGTTGTTGATCAACGAAGGTCCCCATGAGGCTGCATTTGTCATAGTTCACTCTGAGTCCTGATGGGAGCTCAAAGTTTCCCAGAATTCCACGCATCGCCCACGCGTTCTCCACACTTGCCTCGCCCATAGAAATCGTATCGTCTGCATATTGCAGATGTGATACTTGTAGTCTGTCTCTCCCGATCATTGCTGCTTTGAAGAGGTCAGCCTGTACTGCTCTGTTGATGAGTTCATTGAGACCTTCTGCCACTATAAGATAGAGGAAGGGTGATAAAGGGTCACCCTGCCTCAATCCTCTTTCCATCTTAAATTCCCCGGAGGGGCTGCCGTTTACAAGAACAGAAGCAGTTGCCGTAGTTACACATTCCATAATCCATCTTCGCCATCTAGGATGGAAGTTGAACTGTTCAAGCATGGTCTCAAGAAATCTCCAATCCACTGAATCGTAGGCCTTTGCAAAGTCTACCTTAAAGAACATTCTTGCTAGTTTCTTTCTCTTGGCTTCTTCGATGGCTTCATTAAGAATGACAGCTCCGTGTAGAATGTACCTACCCCCGATGAATGCACTCTGGTTACCTGAAATAAGTTTGTCAATTACCTTTCTCAATCTGTTGGCCAAAACTTTTGCAATGATCTTATACGTGCAGCTGATGAGGGATATCGGACGATAGTCGTTCATGGAACTTGCCCCCTCCTTCTTCGGGATCAGGACGATGAAGGTAGGATTGGAGCCCCTCACTAACTTTCCATGGTGATAGAAATCCGACATCATTCTGCATATGTCCCCTTTAATTGTATCCCAAAAGGCCCTGATGAAGCTAAAGTTGAATCCGTCTGGGCCCGGACTTTTTGACGTATCGCAGTTCCAAATAGCCTCTTTAATTTCCTGTTCCGAGAAAGGTTGGGTTAACATATCATTATCCACTGAGTCCACTTTTTTATTTATGAAGTTTCTTGGCAGGCTCGGTCTAGCCCCATTTCTGCTCCTGAATTGTGCTTCGAAGAAAGATCTCACTTCATTCTTCACTGCATTCGGTTCTTCAATCCATAGTTCTCCTGATTGAATTCCCCGTAACTCATTTATTTTTCTTCGATAATTTATGGATTTGTGGAAAAAACCAGAATTGATGTCTCCTTCTTTGAGCCATTTTGTGCGAGCTTTCTGGGCTTGAAAGCTGTTTTTTCGATTCAAGTTCAGTAATAGCTCGGCTGCAGCTTCATTCCTTCTTATATATTCCTCTTCTTCAAGGCCAAATGTATCATCAAGCATGTCTTTTTGATGAATTTCCACTCGAAGATCCTCAATCTTCTTATCCAGCTCCCCGAATACTTCTCTATTCCACACTTTCAGTTCTTTCTTCAGAGCTTTCATTTTTTCCTTCAGTACATACCCCCCCCCCCACCCTTCAATGTGTGTGTTTGCCCATGAATTTGATATGAATTCCTTGCAATACGGGTGAGTAAGCCATGCGTTGAAGAATCTGAATGGCTTTGGGCCCCAATCTCTCGCCTTTGTCTCGAGAAGGAGTGGGCAATGGTCTGAGACTGTTCTGTTCAGGCCCATTTGGGTCGTATGAGGCCACTTCTCCAACCATAGGTCGTTGATAAGGATTCTGTCTATTCTACTTTTACAGCCCCCGTTAGGTTTGTACCATGTGAATCTTCTGTGGTGTAGAGGTAGGTCAATGAGTTGGGCCTCACTGATGAATTCATCGAAGGATCTTATATCCGTCCAGTTTATATAACCACTGTTATTGTTCCCCACCCTTTCATGCTCAAACCTAATTGAATTGAAGTCTCCAGTGAGGCAAATACACATATCTCCACTTTGTTGAATCACTAATCTTAATCTGTCCCATAATTCCACACGATCATTCAATGGGCAAGGCGCATAAATGTTTATAATACAACAAGGTGTTCTGTCCAACCCCCATAACCCATTGACAATAACCGCCCCCTCCATGTCCCAGTTACTAATACAAGTAAAAGCATCTGAATTCCATAAAGTAACTATACCTCCTGACCTGTTTACTGCCCTTCGGAAGGTCCATTTGATGTTGTCATCGCCCCAGATTTGTTGAGCCTCTGTGTCCGAAAAGTTCTCCATCTTCGATTCTTGAATGCAACAAAATTCAACTCTGTGTTTTCGGATCAGTGATTGAATCTCCTTCTTCTTCACTTTGCTCCCCAAGCCTCTAATGTTGATTGATAATAGCTTCATGGATCACTTTTGTTTGCTTCTCCCTTTCCTGTCTTTCCTGATCCTTTTCCTTCGATGCCAATTTCCACAATTCTTTGTATCATAGTAGGATCTCCATCTGCCGAGCTCAGCCCGATTTTTTTCCCAAATTCCCAGATCTTTTGGGCTTCCAGAGCAGTCGTGTCCCCGCCGATCGATTCCTCCGTCTCGTCTGTCTCCATACTTCTTATGAACCCAGGCCAGTTTCTCTTTTCCAAATTCCACCTCTCCGCTTTCGAGAGCCCCTTACTTCTGGCTTTCCCGTTTTTTCCCCTTGTCGCTTTCGGCGGTCGGTCAGAGTGGGGGATTTGTGAGTCTATGAATTCCGGGGTTGGGGATGTAGGATGGTTGTTTGGGTGGATAGGGCAGTGTGGTGCGGATGATTGATCGGAGGCGGGATTTATCGGGGCTGATGTCGTTGGTTCAGGTAGATGTTGGTTCGGAGGGTTATTCGGTGTTTCGGGTAGGGAATGTGTTGGTGGGTTTGATACAGCTGTATCTGGGGTTAGTGCTTCGGCCTCGATTATGTCGTCAGTCCTGGTGGCAGATTGGAACACTTCGCCCTTTTTTCCTGCAATTGTTTCCAGCCCAATATTAAATTGTTTACTTACCTTGTGAGGCCCAATTTGGTGTTTACTTGAATGATGATGCCCAGCTAAAGGTGATGCAGGCCCAGGTTGATGGGCCTTTCCATGGCTTGATTTGTTTAGTTCCTGGGCCAGAGAAGCTATCTCAAGTGTTTCAGGCCCATTTACATTTGGGTCTTGAGGAGTAAGGGAATCATACGAGTTTTGTGATCTATTCCCATCCTCCTCGATATTTTCCCAGCAGCCGTCATTAATGGTGGGCCCCACATTAGGATTTGAACTTCCAATTGGCACGCGCGCGAGGGGGATGTTTTCCAAGGTGCTGCAATTATTATTCGCCGCCTTCGAAGGTAAAGTATGGTTCGATTCCAGATGATGACTTTTCGGCTTCTCCCCGTCAGCCACCTCACCGGAATTTCCACTCGTTTCAACTTCCGAGCTATTCCCGGTTATGATCGTTGCCGCCGCCGGACCGCTGGAATCCGCAAGTCCGCTTGTCTCCTTAAAATTTTCCTCATCTGACCATTGGGATTCGCATTCAGATTCTGATTCGTCCAGGTCAGAATCTGGTGAAATGCAATTACAGACCGCTTCTTCAGTGATTCTGATGTTGAAGATTGTGTCGTCGATGCGAGTACTAATGATTCTATCAATGGATTTGAGCCCTGTGGATATTAGGATCCTGGGAGTATCTAACCTCCGCTTATGCCTAGTTGCCTCATCCATGCTCATGTAAGTTCCCATTGTTGCACTAGCTAATGCGAAAAAACGCATTGACCATGCGTGCATGGGTACTCCTGTCCATCTGGTCCAGACCGTCCGATGATTGTTGACATCAGTTTTCTCCCATGGCCGGGTCCATTCAAACCAGAATCCAATCCATTCATCAAAATCCTTAATGATATTTTCTGTTGATTCTGCAACTGCACTTGTAATGAGAACCAGATTTCCCCCCATCGATGTGACGGTTAATCTACCGCTACACTCCCCTCGAATCTCTTCTCCGTGCTCATCCCAGGTGAACGATCTCTTTATAAAACCCGTGAAGCTTCCAATTAACCACTTCCTCTCCGGATCTAGTGACTGGAATTGGAGTGTCTCCTCCGAGTCTTGCTTATCGGCGTCGTCCTTTCTTTCACCTGTGATGATATCGGCAAAAGAAACGTTGTTACGACGACGACCACAATTTGCTGGAAAAGAGTTATGTCTCTCAATCTTTCTCAAGCTCTGTCCCTTCTGCACTTGTTCCCTTCGGAACCTAGGCTTGAACGCCCGGAGTTTATAGCTCCCTATCCAAATGTTATTTAGCTCTGCTAGATTCTTGTCTTCATCTGAGCCCTTTCGAAATCTAACGAATCCGAAGGGATTCCCCTTTTTGTCCAGTTTGTTAGGGCAGAAGATATCTGCCACTTCACCAACTGTACTGAAACATTTATGGAGAAAGGCTGTCCCACATTCTTTTGGGAAGTTCATGAAAAAGAATGTCACTAAATCTTGTTCCCCACCATCTCTTGTCGTCTCGGATTCCATTCTTGTCCTCTTCTGAGGGTCGAATCCATTCTTCTGAATCAGACTAGGATATCTTTCATGTACCTGTATACCAACTCTCCTAGGGTTTAGGTTGAACCTACGGCTGTGGATAGTATGATGCCTCACTGGGTAACTCTCGGAAGGCCGTGAACGGTGGCCGGTGTCTACCCCTGCCCCCCTCCCCACCACTCTCCACTCTCCACTCTCTCTCTCTCTAGCCATCTGGAGGATATCCAATCCTCTCGTGCAATTTTTGGCACATCAACTATAAATAGGTAAACCTAGGTACATTCCTAGGTTACGATCTCTAATATTATTTGACCTATTACGCTTCTTACGAATACACTGATATCTTTCGAGAACCCTATTGATAAACAGAGGACTCTTGGGTCCTTGCGATAGTGTCCGCGCCGAACTCCCCTCCGGCGTGTCTTTTGCAGGTTTTTGGAGGATCATTTCAGAGGAAGCAGTGCACCCGGATCATTCATACGCGTTCGGGAATTTGGATATCTGACCCCAAGGATATCTAATTTATCCGTGTAATTTGTGGCACAACATCCTTAATTCTCTACAAAATTACAAATAATTTTTTTAATCTTAGATGTCATTTAGGACTCCCTTTACAATTAGTTTACACTTTTTTTTTTTGGAATTATTTATTTTTAGTATTTAATTAAGTGAGAATTTTTAATTTTCATACATAAATATTAAATTGAACAATTTCACCGGAATTCCAATTTGTTTCACATATGAACTACACACTCGCATTTTCGACGAGTTTGAATTAAAGTGGACCAAAAATAACGTGGGTTGGACACCCTACTATGTGAATTGAAAATGTTAATATTTAAAGAATTTAAACTGAATTAGATCTAAGCTACCTGACTAATTAAATAATTACAAAAGAGTCACATTACTTTGTTGATTCATTAATTACTCAATTGAAGACAACCTTAAATACAAAGTATATGTATGTACGTTGTAATTGAGATAAATTAAATGCGTTGTAACAATCAATAAATTCACTACTGAATCCGATCATAATATAAATAACAATTATTATTTCATCTAATCGATCGATCAAATTACTTGAAACATTAGTTTAATCAATTTCAACATAATTTCGAAATTGAAAGATGAGAATTTTGATTGCAATACTAATTTTGGTGGTAATAACATTTGAATCGGAAGGTGCAATAATGGAGAAAAAAGTCACAGATGAAAGTCCGTCGACGTGCAACACGACGTATCCAGAATATTGTAGAAAAAATATTGTGGATTGCATATGCCGCAATGCTGGCGCTATAGAGATAACGGCGAGACCTCCACTGCCTAGTTGTTGTTATATTGTTATCGACACTCAAGGGGCGTGTTTTGGCCAATTTCTAAACGAGAGTTATGTCATTTGCAAAGATTTAGGTTATAACCCACAGGCGGCTTATAATGTCATGTTGGCTTGCTTAGGATAATTAATTGACTATAATCACAATAATGTATTTATTTTATTTTGGTATTTTAATTTAATTTGAAGTACAATAAAAACTCAACTATAATGTATTCTCTCATCGTAAAGATGAAGAGTAATAAAGCAAAACGGTTTAAAAAAGTAGTGTACAAGATAAAGTGGGATAGCTCAAGTGGTTAGAGCACCACTACCTAGGCCTTAGGTCCTGGGTTCGAGTCATGGGGAGGGGAAAGGGGTTCGAGTCATGGGGAGGGGAAAAAAGGGATGGGTATTTAACTTCCATCAATTAAAAAAGTAGTGTACAAGAGTACTATTCATGTTATCACATATCCGATTGGGCTTAAAATAGAAAAACAAATAATTTAGGAAGTGTTCAAAAAACTAATTGTGATAGAGTATTCTAGAGAACAAATCAAACGGTTAACACTATATAATTGTACCCGTAAAAAAAAACACTATATAGTTGTAAATGATTTAATCATAGTCCACGGACACATGGGCTTGCCCTATATATATGGAGTTGTTGTAGCAAGATCAAACGAAAGATCTATATATATATATATATAAGTAGTAAAGAAAAGTCAATTTGATCCCGTAACTTTTTAACATTTTTATTTGGGTTGTTTTGCTATGGACTCGAGTGCATGTTGTGCACCCTAGTCCATATTGCACTTTTCAGTTTACTGACTTACACTTTTTGGTAAATGGTGTTGCACTTTTCAATTATTAAACTGTATAATAATATTTTTAGTAATAATTAAAAAGTGCAACACCATTTACTAAAAAGTGTAAGTCAGTAAACTGAAAAGTGCACATGGACTAGGGTGCATAGCATGAGTGTATATTAGAATTTACCTTTTTATTTGGTTCCACACCACTTATTCTTAAAATGACTTAATCCCATAATTATTTAAATTGCTCCAATTTAATTAGTTTCGTATGGCTGAAAATTAGAACAAATATGCTTATTAGAATTTACCTTTTTATATAATTATTTAAATTGCTCCATTTAATTAGTTTCGTATGGCTGAAAATTAGAACAAATATGCTTAAAATGACGTCGTTTTGCTCTACAATTTTGGATTTTTCGGCTGAATACTTGACTCCGTGCACACGTAGTATAAACAAAAATTACACGTACATCATTTAAATAAAAAAAATACATTAATTAAATTAAAACAAAGCGAAAATAATGAGGAGTTTGATACTATTCATCCATCACACCTTTTCTTAATTTCTTGAAAAAAATGATCGAGCACAAATAAATTTTCTTAATTGCAATGAGAGAGAAGAGAGAGTTGAAATTTAAGGTGTGGAATATATGTATTGTATGTCCAACTTGTTGAGTCGTTTTATATTTCACCATATCTATATAAGGAAATTTAATTTTCCAAAATTTGATTGGTCCATATATAAAAGGAGTATGAAAAATATCTTAAAATTATTTTTTTAATTGGGTTTTCAATTTTCAAGTAGCTGTCATCTTTAGATTAATTAAATTCTCTTTTTAAGCGGAGTATTTTTAGTATATGTTGTATAGTACTTTTAATTAATTAATGTTTTTTTTTTCAAAACTGGATTAATATCAGTAATACTAATTAAAGTATGTTGGTGTGCTGTCGCCGGCACCCAAAAATAAATACCTTAAATACCCACTATGTAGTAGGGAAGTAAGGGTCGATCCCACAGAGAACGGTGTAACTCAATTGAATAAATTATGTATGAAAGCAATAAAAATGGGGGGAATTGGATTGGTGGTTTCTAAATGACTACTAAAAAGCATGAAAAATAAAAGTAAGCAATCAAACTAAACAAGAATCAAATATAAAGAACGATCTAGCCCTCAGATTGCTTCCCCTTAATTAATTTTACCAATTTAATGCCAGTGGTACGACCAAACTAACTCGAATTGTTTCTTAAGTTTAATTAATTAGAAAGTACGACCCCCAATTAATCTATTCCTACGAATAACCCCAAAACATGTATTTAAGGTTCAACTCGAGGAACGCATTAACGAACCAAAACAATAGAATAAACTAGACCATGAATACGAGACGCTCGTTTCATGCAACATAGACGTTATTATCCCCTAAGGTGTTCTGCCTAGTTGCTACGATATCCACAATAATATAACAATTACTGATTATATATAGTGAATTAACTAGAATTGATAATAAATAAATTCGGATGGCCAATCCTAATAAATCTATTAGTCAAAACATGCTTCGCATAAAATCAAATAATAACGAAATCAAAATATGAATTGAAATAAACCGTGAATCACAAAATCAAAAAGACATAATTAAATCCAGGTTTCACATCTTCGGACTAGAATAACAATCTAAATACTAAACATAAATAAAAGAACAATAGATAAAAGTAAAATCAAACTCATTGTTTCCGACTACTGCCTGCTTCCCTCCTGCTTGCTTCCGGAAATTCACCGCCTCCTCCCCTAATCACAATGACGGCTGATATATAATATAAAAATTCCCCTTATGGGCTCAATGATGGGCCCAATAAATAGAATACTGCAGTATGCATCCTTATTTCCTGAACCACTTTACTTTCTTTTGGGCTTTTTCTTCTTAAAACAAAACAGCCCAGTATGTATTTCTTCAATGGGTCTGACTATATGCACCTCCATTTCGGTTTGATGCACTCCCCCTTTCAGTTTTATTAATAATATAATAGGCAAAATGTCATAAATACCCCTCCTTCATTAAAATCCTATTACTACACACACCCCAACCCTTCATCTTCTTCACCCCTCATCTTCTTCCTCCCCATTTCCTCCCCCTCCCCCCCTCCCTCCACCCCGTCGCCGGCCACCCACGCCTCACCTCGCCGCGGCCACCCGCCCGCCACCACCGTCGCGGCCCCCGCCCGCCATCGCCACCACCGTCGCGTCCCCTCCCCTCCCTCTCCCCCACCATTTTTCTTTTCTTCTTTTCTGCAAATTTTTCCCACCCCCGCCCGCCCCTGTTCGGCCGCCCCCCTCCCCCGTCCATCCGACGCCGGCCGTAGCCCTCGCCCCAGCCGTCGCGGCCCATCGCTGCACCCCTTTTTTACCGCCCCCAGGTTTGCCCCCCCTCCCCCGATCTCTTCTCTCCCCTCCATTTCCCCCGCCACCACCGGAATCGCCCTGATTTGTAAAAAAAAAAAAATACAGCGGCCGCCCCGTCAATCGGCCGCCGCGGCCGCCCTCTCCCCTCCATTTCTCCCCTCCAAACACCACCCCGATCTGTAAAAAAAAAAAAAAGTTTCAGGGCCGCCCCCGTCCATCGGCAGGCGGCGGCCGCCCCTACCTCTCTCTTCTCTCCCTCTCTTCACCGGCGTTGGTTCACGGCGTTAGCCCACCCCGATTCGCCGGCACCAGGTTTTTTTTTTTTTTTTACTTCAACGCTGTAATGTCGACCATATACACTCTCGTCGACATAATAATGTCGACGAGAGTGTATATGGTCGACATTACAGTGTCGATCGACATTTGTTGGTCGACCATATATTCTTCCGTCGACAAAATGTGGTCGACAGGAAGATATATGGTCGACGAAACGTGGTCGACGAGAAGATATATGTTTGGCATTGGTTTGACGAATTTTTAAAAAAAAATATGTTAGTTTTCTAAGTTTTGATAATGGTGTTTGTTTTGACGAATTTTTTTTAAAAAAATGTTAGTTTTCTAAGTTTTTGATAATGGTGTTTGTTAATGGGTTTGATAATGGTGTTTGTTAATGGGTTTGATAATGGTGTTTGTTAATGGATTTTTTATTTTTTGTGACCGGCCGGAATTTTGGGGAAAGAAAGGATAGCAGAGGGTGCGTAAAGGGGTGCATCTAGTACGCATAATTTGTATATGGTCGAAAGTTGAAAAAAAATCTGTTTTTTTTTTGAGTTGATGGTCGCCGGAAATGTTGTCTCCGGCGACCGTTTCCGGCGACCGGAAGTTGTGTGTTAGGGGATGGTGAAAGAAATGAGGTGGGGTGCATCTAGTATGGTGTATATTTAATGAAGGGTATTTTAGGTTTTTTACCTATTATTTTATTAATAAAACTGAAAAGGGGAGTGCATCAAACTGAAATGGAGGTGCATATAGTCAGACCCTTCTTCAATTAACTCATTCCATTGCAACTCAGACCATATCCAAATTAAGTTCAACTCGAAAGTAGTGCTTCTTTAATTTCTTCTAACTTTAAAACTTTTCAATTTTACCTGAATTAAATAAGAAAAATAAATATCAAAGTAATTGGAACCACAAAATAAAGAGAGTCAGAAAGAAGCACTAAAATATCAATTTACTTCACAAAGATTATTCAATTAAAGCACAAAAATATGCAATAAATCCGACTCATCATATGTCTTCATTAATTAAAGTGTTAGTGCATTCTTGTTTTTAATTAATTAATGGAAATTTAATTAATTGAAATTTATCTATCTAGTGCATTGATGTGTATGAATGTTATATTAAATATATTTTCACAGTCAACATAAATTTTATATCATGTAAAACTAATTAGCAATAGTTTTAAATTATAATCCTAGAGTAATAATTTAGATATACAAATCATACTTACTAATAAGATTAATTTATCAATGTGTTTAATGAGTAATGATATAGAACTCGATGATAAATTTCTTATGAATTCCATCAAAACAATATGTCTAATGATCTGCCCAATATAAAATCAGCCTAACTGATTATTTTCTAGCTAAGAACATTGGAAAATTAATGTTCAAAAAATGAAAAAATATATATTATCATCACTTTTAACATATATATCTCGGTCCATACATTATAATGACAAATGAAAATTTAAAATAATATGCAAAACAGGATCACAGAAGATGAAGAGGCATCAAGATTTGAAATATTTTATGGTGGGTCGATTGATACAACTAAGATGGCTCTGTCGATGTTGCATGTATAATTTTTTGAGTTAAACATGACTAAGTTTCTAACTAAATCTTTCTCTTTAATTTTCTGATCAAAGGAGGCTATTGATCCTCAAACCTCTAAACGCCAAGCAGAAAAAAACTGACTTAAAAAAAAAAAAAAAAAAACAATGAAGATGAAGATTGATCGAATTAATTACTAACCTGATTACCTGAAGATGAAGATTGATCGCATGTATAAATTTATCTACAAATTAGAAAGAGAATAAACGGTTAAATTAGTAACTATATGCAAAAAATAAATCAATCAATAAACTATCTACTAATTGAATACTCCATTTTATTATCTATACTAATATAATACACCTACATATTGCCATATATAATTTTCCCGCCCTTTTTTCTAGACCGTTATCATTTTTTCTTGTTCAATCTTAACCTTTCATTTCACTCTTGGAAAGTTTGACCATTTAATCCCATTACTCAATTTAAGAATATCATGACATGTTACTTCCCAATAATTGTGCAAAAGTTTTTATTACTTGGTTCTCTCCATTAATTATGATTTCACCATCTCCTCAAATTCTTTAGTATATATACCCCGTGGAGATTAGTTGTTTTCATCAAAAAATTTACAGCCCGATTTCTTTTGTTTTGTTTTGTTTTGTTTTATTTAAATTATCGTCATTAACTTATTCAATTCCTACACTGTATCCGAGTTATATTTAGTTTTGATTCAGTTTGATGGTGTTATTTAGAGTTATGTTTCGACGATGTGACGGTTGCCGAAGATAAGATAATTTACAACACTTATTTTGTTATCTGTTCAGCGGGAAGAATTTTGCGTTTTTATGTTTGGTCGATGCTAATTTGAGAATTCTTAATATTAAGTTTTAAATCCCAAGAAAAATGGGATGTGGCAGTTTTGTGACATTAATTAGATTCGAATTTTTTGTGATGCTTCATATTTGGTTTCTCATCTGACTAACATAACATCCATTTAGGCATGTGTTTGTTCTTTAAGATGAAGAAAGGTTACTACAATGTATGACACATTTGTCTTTTCTCCAAGCTTTTAATCACGTTAATTTTGAAGATTAATTTTATTTTATCAGAATAAATTTCGATTGTAAATTTGAATATTATTAATTATAAATTGACGAAACGTGTAAAATATATCTATATCTATAGAGACAATCCTCTCTCAAGTGATGTACGTGGACAACTAAGTTCTTTTACATCAACTCAATTCCACCATATTAATTATTTAGGTGCAAAATTCCGGCATTCTCAACTCTCTTTTTAATGATTTCTAGGGCAAGAAACATACAAATTTAGTTAGAAGCATGTAAGAATTATTTTCCTTATTTTTTTGAAGGAAAGTTCATAGCCTGTCAAATAGGAAATTATAGTATGATAATTTTGCAGACTTATTGTTTGAAAAAATGTTTAGTTGAGTTGGACATTCTATTAGATTTTATATTATATAGCAGATTTAATTTTGCTTCAGTACATGCCATGGTGGGGCAAGTATAAGCAATGAATCAATGCTCTAAACGCGTGCACAAAAAATTTTTATACATGTTTTTAAAAAAAATCATATTTTATTTATAAAGAATATATTTGGAATAACGAGTAAAAAATATATTTGGTAGATACAATCTTATTAATAAAGTAAAAAAAAAATTCAAAAGTAAACTATTTAAATAGAATAAATGTATTTTTTGTGGATCTAAAAAAAGTAGTGAGCACACTTTTAGTGGAGGAAGTAGTAAAAAATTGCATGAATTTAGTTGTTGTCAACAAGAAAAGTTTTTTTTTTTTTTTTAGGACATCAACAAGAAAGGTTAAAGTCTACAATGTAGTACTAAATTACCATGATGCCATTAATTCTTTTCTTCGTACATTCTTGTATTTAATTTTATATATTTTCAATCTCATTTACGTATTATTAGTTTGTTTTTCATAACTACCATAAAATTATATTTTCAAAATTTGCATATATACTAATATAATATAACCTTATGTTTCCTTTTATGGTTTTGACAGTAAACTTTGTGGTTCGTTGATCACTTTTTTTTATCATCATTTTCACCGTTCATTTTTTCCTTTGAATCTATTTATGGTATATTTGACAATTATTTTTTATTAATATCTTTCTTTTCTCTTCTTTTTACCGTTGATATTCTTTGATGAAATATGGTCGTTAGAATTAGATGATTAAAATTAGGAACAATTAATTTTTTTTCTCTGTATATTCATGTTTTTCCTTTGTCCTCTCATCTAACATCTCCATTTTATGTTTGATGTTTTAGAAGTTTGAATTAGAGTTTTGTAAATTTCAGATGTATTATTCTTGAAGTAGGTAGATATTCTATTCATAATAGTTGAATGTGTATTTTATGATTTTTATATAGGTTCATTGTATATTTTCATTTGTACATTAAGATTTGAAGATTCTCCAAATGCATTGGTCAATGGTTGAAGATTTGTTCAAAATTTTAAAAATATTCACTAGAGGTTTGAAGATTTATTGAAAATTTTGAATGTTCATAATAGATTTGAAGATTTGTTGAATTTTTTTGAATGTGTTAATTTGAGATATTAAAAGTTGATGTCAATAGAATACATTTTCATCTTCTCATTTCTCTTTTATTGAATGTTCTTCATATAGATGAACAAACATGTTTTTAGTTTAATAGTGTTTGTGTATTTACTTTTTTTTATTGATTATAAATGTTGATTTTATTATTTAATCTTGATTATTTAATTTATATGCAATCAATATATAAAAAATTAAGTTGACCATTTATAACAAACACAAATAATTATTTTATTTAAAATTTAAAATAAAAAATATTTTTTTGATAGGGTTAAATAAAAAATATTGAAGATGAGATAAAATGAAAAATTTTGTTCCAAAAATTTATTTCAGTCATGTAAACATTAATATTTAAAATACTACTATTATAATTTAAAAAATGTATTCACAAATAATATATTTTATTAATTTTTCTGATAATTTTATATTTTTATTACTTATGCTGTGAAAAAGAAAAAATATTTAAATACACATTTTGGATAAATCCTAAACCATACTATCATTTTAATTATTTTTTTATTGTAAAATATATTAATTTTAATCCAATATTAAAATTATTGATGTTAATTGTATTATGGAAACGTTACGTTTTCTAAATGGAGGTAATATTATGGAACCGTTATGTTTTTATAATAAAGGATTCAATAGAAAAATTAAATTGAATGTTTATTGTATGAAAATAGCTTCTTTAATTTTTTAGATTTTTTTAATGTATTTTACATTGTAACTTTGACCATAAATTTAACTGTAGTGACTGATATTTTTTAGGGTTAATTCTAAATAAATACACGAACTTTAGTCTCAGTATCAATTTAATCACGAACTTTATGATTATTGTAAAAAATCACAACCTTTCATCGTGTTGCAATTAGATACACATTTTTTTTTCTCCGATCAACCATTTATTATGTGGCTTGTCGGAGCTTGCCACGTCATATTACACAAATTCTTTTTTTTATTTTTTATTTTCCACATCAGATTACACTTTATAGAAATAAAAATAAAATTTTATAAAAATAAAACTTTCGCTTCTTCTGCGTCTTCTCTGAAACTCAATCAAGTTCTTCTTCTCAAACTCAATCAAATTTTCTTCTTCCCTTCTCAAACTCAATAAAATAAAGTTCTTCTCTGCATCTTCTTCATTTTTCAAACTCAATCAAGTTCTTCTCTTCTAACCCTAAAATTCAAAATCCACTAAAAATCATTCAAAAAAACTCAATCAAGTTCTTCTCTTCTAACCTCCATAGTGGACCTCAATTAATTATTGGTTTATTTCTTTAGGAATTCTTCAATTATTAAATAATTTTATCAATTTATATGCTTTATGAAGAGAGTAAAATATTCTAGGAATTAATATGTTTAACACTAATGATTACTGTAACAAAAATATTCTAGAAAATATTCTTTTTTTTTTGGAGTATTCTAGAAAATATTCTAAAAAAATAAACTGTTTAATGTACAAACATTTGCAATTGTAGGCTATAAGTATTCAAGTTTCATGTTACAAAAATAACAGATCATTTCATGTTTCATTAGCACGGCTCTCTTGAGTATCACTTCCACTATCACCCCTCTCAATACCCTCATGTCTTATTTTGTCATTTTTTTTGCGTTTGCAATCTCTTTCTTTTGAGTAGAGGTGTTGGTCATCATCATAGACCCACCCCACTAACTTCTACTCCATTTGCTAACTTTCCTATAGAAAAATAGTCTTCCATCTATAAAAATAAAAAAATATATAAGGAATGGCAAAGCTCTTGACAATTTTTTTTTTCTTTTTTTGGGATTTTTAGGGTTTTTCTTTTTTTTTTTTTGGGATTTTTAGTGTTAAGTTCTATCCTTATGATTTTGATTTTTAGAGTTCGAAGAGAAGAACTTGATTGATTGAGTTTGAGAAGTGAGAAAGACGTAGACTCTATTGAGTTTGAGAAGACGCAGAACAAGCAGGAGTTTTATTTTTATTTTAAAAAAAAGAATTATGGAAAATCTGACGTAGCAAGCTCCGGTAAGCCACATCATCCATTGTTGGCCGGAGAAAAAAAATGCGTATCTAATTGCAACACAATGAAAGGTTAGGGTTTTTTACAATAATCGTAAAGGTCGTGATTAAATTGATACTGAGATTAAAGGTGGTGTATTTATTTAGAATTAACCCTATTTTTTATGTAAAGTTTGTTAATTTCATTACATCCTCAAAATTATGACAATTAATTTTTTTTATTACTGACTGTTTATTATTAACTCCAAATATTTATTTGTTGTATACCCTCAAATATCGATGATTTAATAAACAAAAATTATTTCATCGTTTTATCTTGACCCTAAACAACGTATTTCTCTAATATTAATAGTAAAAATAAAATAATTGTTATATCAGTTGGACTGAGAAATTTTTATTAAATCATTATTCATAATTGATACTACAAAATGAATGTGATTGATGTTTTATTTAATACTCCCTCCGTCCAATTTTATTATGCCCACTTCTCCGGGCACAAGTTTTAATGAATATTGATTAGTTTATTCATAAAGTAGATAAGTTGAGGATATGATAGGGTATTGTGGGGTACATTTGTAAATAAATGATTGTTTATGAATAAAGTGAATGACAAAGTGGATAAATAAGTGATAGTAGAAGGGTGGAGATAAAGTAGTATGAATAGTATTGTTTCCAAAAGGGGTATGGGCATAATAAAATTGGACAACCAAAAAAGGAAAGTGGGAATAATGAAATTGGACGGAGGGAGTATATTTTTTCCAAAAAAATACTCTTATTTATTATTAAATATAATACACACCGACTCTCACTTTATTGTCCATAGTTTTTTTTACAACTACTTTACATTTAACTAATTTGTCATAACCATTCTGATTTATAATTTCATGAAAAATCTATAAATATATAAAACATCATCACATTTTTCTGCTTTTTTTTTTCTGGACCGTTGATAATTTTTCATGATCAATCTCAACTATTGTTTCTATTAAGAAATATTTGACCTATTTAATTAAAAATCACATGTTGAACCCTTAATCTATCAATATCACATTGTGACCATTTATTTTTTCCCGCTAATTATGCAAACATATTATATTTTCTCCATTATCTCATTGAATCTTGAATTTTCCACTTCTCTCAATTTCTTGACTATATACTGTATACTTCGTTTGAGATTAGCTTGAGGTGTCATATAAGTTTTCCTAATTTCACTTTTTTTTTTTTAGATTTGATTTAATTTGTATTAGGCTATTTGTATATATCGATGTCACATTCAATTAACTCGATAATATTGCGGTGGTGTCTATTATTCATTTGATTCAATGTGCAAATGCATATTTTAATTAAATTAATAGATTTTGTTAATTTTATGTTTTGACTGATAGGTCGCACGACAAAATCTTGGACTAAGCTTTCGGTATAATTGAATTTACAGTTTAATTATGTTGTGTTAATTTTTCAACGTAAATGAATCTCCTCAAATTTCATGGCACAAATGAGATAAATGGTTGATGACTCAGTATTATATCAACGACATGGAGTTTGAGGAGAAACATGCACCTATGCAAACGATTTTGCTTCTCAACGTACGATAACACCTTTATTTCGAATAGTGACAACAACTTTCAAATTTTGCTGAAAACTACTTTTATAAGTATATATATATATATTTCTAATTGCTACATTCTAAAATTAATGAATATATAATACACCATCCCATTTTTAAAAATAGTTTTCCCGCCTTTCTTTTAACAATTAATATGGTATGCTAATGAATTATGGTCGTTGATCTATCTTACATATTACATGATATATTTTACTTTTATTTTTATTACATTTTCTTAACATCTATTTTCTTATACATTTTGGACCATTGATCAACTTTTCTCTATTTCATCATAATCATTTTTTTTGCTATTAATGGTAGGTTTTTTTGACAACGTTGTCATTAAATTCATCATTTTATCCTACTTCATATTAATTGTTTATTTATTGTTGATGAAATATGAACATTTAGATTAATTGCTTAAATATATGACCAAATTTTTTTTTTTGTAGACTATTTATATAAATCATTTCATTGTTCATTTTTATTTATTCATCAAAGGTTTGAAGATTTGTAGAATTTTTTAAGATCATTTTATTTTTAATTTTAAGATTGTAGGGTTTTTATCATTTTATGTTTATCTGTAAAATGAAATGATTTTTCATTTATATAAAAATATGTATTAATGTGAATATAGTCCAATCTATTGTTTACCTTCCTTTTCAATTGCATTAATCTTTCTTTCTCATTTTCATTGTCTTTTAGGTTATTTACTTCCTTCATATGAATCTAATGAAATTAAAGTTAATTGACGTTGATGTATTAATGAATCTTTTATATGATTTTTTTTATAATTGATATAGTTACTTTAACTAATAATAACAAAAGAATATAAGATAATCACGTAATTGGAATTGATCGACTATAAAATCTTATATGGAATGTAGACTATAATTGAAATTTGTATTCATATGAATACAGTTCAAATTATATTGACTATAAAATCTAATTTAGAATATAAATTCATCACTTTTATTTATTTTACATTTTGACGTCCTAATGACTCTATACTTTTTATTACTTGAATTTAGTTTAATTTCTATTCAATGTTCTCCAAAGTAAAAAAAATTAGTATTTAATTTTATCGTGAATTGATAATTTATGTATATGTTTATCAATTTATGCATTACATTTTTTTTTTATGAGAAGTCAGAATTTTAATATAAAAATAATATTTTTCATATATTTTATTCATACGGTCAATAATAAAAATAATTGTCTCTAACTATAATTTTTGTGTTTATCGGTATTTTGTATGTCCATAAATTAGTTCAATTTTGTATATATATATATGATATGAAATGTGATATATAATATCTTATTTTTATATATTATACTAAAAATTATAATGGCATCATATATAATATAAAATCCACAAATACATAAATATTTAGATATAAAATATTCTATTATTGTAGAAAAATTAATCACCATCCGATCTTTTAATATTTTGAGGCATAATTTTATTTATGTTTATATGTCACAATATATTATACTCTATTCGTCCGCCTATAAGCTTTCCATTTTGTCATTTTGGTCCGTCCGCCTATAAGGTTCCTATACCATTTTTGACAAATATCTTTTAATCTTGATACTTACACTCCACTTTATATCTTACTTTTTCTCTCTATCACTCTATCTCAATCACATCACTTATACTGTATATATTATTTAATCACTTTTCTTAATTCATATGCTCAAAAGTAACGGGAAACTTATATGTGGGCGAATGAAGTAGTTAATAATAGTATAATGAACCATTCACAGTGGAACCAAATTAACTCATATAATGTAATACCTATTATTGATTGTACATATTTAAAAAAAAAAAACAACACAATTTAATGACACCTATTATTAATTGCACATATTATTTTATCTCAAAATTATTGATTCAAATAGATAATCTATCAATTTATCTTAAAAGTCATTCTAATACACCATTGCTTTCTCAAAATTATATATTGATTATAATAGATAATATCTACTTAATTTGTCTTCTAATAAAAGTTCCAATAATCAATATAATTTAAAACAGTGATCAATGTTAGATGACACTTTGTAGTCTATGGTTGATTTGATCGGTGATAATACATGTTGAAATACATGCAAAAGATTCACTATTCAGAGAATTGATGAGTTTAAATGAAAACAATGCTGAGATTGTTGAACTAGACCTCAATGATACATGTGATCACGTACAATTATCACTTAGAATGTAAGTCATAACTTTTTTAAATTGATTAAAATATAAAGACAAATATATTTACTAATAATACTCCATCCGTCTCACTATAAGTTTTCCCTTTCTTTTGGGTGTTTTGATTAAAGAATATGATAAAATAATAGATAAAATATAAGTGATGTGATGATGAGAGAGAAAATAGTAGAAGAGTATAAGATGAAATATGATAAAATAATAGATAAAGTATAAGTGATGCATGTTATTTAAACTAATTACTCTTTCTTATAATTATCTTATATTAGAGAATGAAGCACCACATACTCAGAGAAGTACTATCTCCACTTCAGAAAAAAAAAAAAAAGTTATGTTTTTTGTCAGAATTTGGCGTTTTAGGTGGTGTTTCAGTTCAACCCCTCACGAACACTTCTAATGGTATTCTTTTTGTTTAATTAGTTCAATATAGTAGAATACAATTTAGTTTATTATATTATTTTTAAATGTCACGTTAATTTTATTTATTTTTAATTATTTACAGTATTTGATTTGAGGTTTTTAATGTCACGTAATTTAACTTCTGATAAAAGATTTAAAGACAACGATCAATGTTAGATGAATCTTCATCGTTTGTGGTTGATTTGACTGGTGATGATACTAATATTGTTGAATTACAAACAAGAGATCCATTATTCAGAAAATTAATAAATTTGAATGAGAAAAGTCCTCAAATTGTTGAACTAGAACCTAATGATACATGTGATCATGATAGTCACATAAAATGTAAGTTATAACAGTTTCATATATTAAAATATTAAGACAAATATATATATATATATATATTAATCATTTTATTTTTTTAATATTATCTATATAAATGTATTTATATTTTAATAATAAGTATCCTTTTATTGAACATGTTTTAACGTTTGTCCTTTTTTTTTTATTGCAAAACTGTTGACTATTGGGATATTGTGGTGTAATGTTCTAGTATGATGAAAGGTTAAAGTCCGACCAAGTTTCAGAACGACCAAAATTCTCATTGTGTTGCACCAAAGGAAAAATACAGTTGCCATGCATATATGCCTCAACCTCCTCCAATTCTTCAAGAACTACTTTGGTGTAATACTGCAAAGAGCAAAAATTATTTGGATAATGTTCGTGCTTTTAACAATATGTTCTCCCTTACTTCTTTGGGTGGGAAGATTGATAGAAGTGTTAATACCGGAGGCGCTTCACCGGTGTGGCGCTTACATGGACAAAATTATCATAGAATGGATGGTTTATTGCCATCAAATGGATCTCAACCAAAGTTTGCATAATTGTACATTTACGACATTGAGATTGTATTTCCAACATAATAAAGGTTGTTAGGTATTTTTATTTCAATATTCAATTACATAATTTTTTCTATGTTCTTTTTTATATTAATCTTATTTTTTGTTAATAACAAATCGGATCTAGACATCAATACATTACATGCTAAAATAGTAATGGATTTTAAAAATATGTTGGATGGTTATAATGTACTTGCAAAGTAGTTTCGAGAGGCTAGACCTTTTTTGAAGGAAATTCTCATGTGAGTATGAGATTGATTGCTAAAAGGGGACATGATCCTAGAAGGTATAACTTACCTACTATGTTTGAGGTTGTTGTGGTTGTTAGTGACTTTGATCAAACTCTTGGTAGTTGTAATATTGTTTGCAATATCCACTTCTCTTCTCATATGGTGAGGATGAATATAGAGAAGATATTTCGTTTGCTACATCTGCAATGCATATTAATTAGAGCTAGAACGCGTAAGTCTGTTATTTTAGAGATTACTTTGCATTTTGACACCTTCTACGATTTTATCTTAAAAAAGACTCACTCAACAATTTATTGTTGATGCCTATACTATGGTTGAGGCTGTTAGACTTAAATACATAAGGACACTTCAATCAGAGCTTTGAAATGTAGAGTGTTCAGGATGCAGTTTTAGATGGTGAGACAGATGCACGTGCATTGGAAAAGCGAGTTGTTTTGCCACCTTCATTCACTGGAGGAGTACGCTACATGGTTCAAAATTATCAAGATGCAATGAAAATTTACAGGTGGGTCGATTATCCTCAATTTTTTATAACTTTCACGTGCAATAAAAAATGGCTTGAGATTGTACGTTTTTTAAAACAGAAATGACTTAATCTTGAAGACCGTCCAAATATAATATGTCGAATATTTAAGATTAAACTTGAAGGATTATTAAATGATATTCGAAAGAAAAAAATATTTGAGAATGTCAAAGCAAGTATTTAAATTTTTTTTTAAATAATAATTTTATTGTCATTTAATAACATTTTATCTTTTAATATTTTTTGTCAATTTTATCTGCAGTTCTTTATACTATTGGATTTTAAAAGCGCGGTCTTCCTCATGCACATATATTGGTGTTTTCATAAAAATCCCAATGAAGTTTGTATATATTTGATCTTGCTACATGAGATTTTTATTATAATTATTATTTTTTTTTTCTTATGATTTTTTTAAAATTGTTACAGTTTCCATCTGGGAATGATATTGATCTCATTATTTCTGCCGAGTTACTTGATAAGAAAAATGATCGAGAGTATTTTAATATTGTTTGTGATTTAATGATTCACAGTCCTTGTGATTTAATGACCGATGAAGGTTCATGTACAAAACATTTTTCTAAAAGATTTGTTTTCGAGTCTTCTATTGATAAATATGGTTATCATATTTATAGGTGAAGGGATGATGGAAGGACTTTGAACAAGAAGGGTTCTGTTTTGAATAACAAACACGTTGTTCCTCATAATCGTTATCTTCTTTTGAAGTATGGTGCACACATCAATATTGAATGGTGTAATCAATCAAGATCCATAAAATATTTGTTCAAGTATATCAATAAAGGACATGATCGTGTTATTGTATCATTTTTTGAAAGTAATGAACAGTTTGGTGGAAAAGCAGATTTAGATGAAGTTAAATTGTACTATGACTGTAGGTATATTTCTCCATGTGAAGCTGCTTAGAGAATTTTCGGGTTTGAGATTAATTACAGAAATCCTCTAGTTGAACGTTTGAGATTTCATCTTCCTAATAAGCAAACTATTTTATTTGGTGATGGTGCATGTTTGGAATCTATCTTGGAAAGACCATCGGTAAAGCAGAGCATGTTCTTAGCTTGGTTTGAACTCAACAAGAATTCTTCTAAAGTAAGAAATTTGACTTATGCTGAAATACCGCAATTCTTTGTATGAAAGCCGAAAACTAGAGAGTGGATGAAATAAAGAGAGGTTTTTCAATCGGCCGTATTTCTTACGTTCCTCCTGGTTCTGGTGAGGCACATTACTTGAGAATACTCTTGAATGTAGTTTGTAGATCTAAATCTTATGATGGTTTGAAGAAATTCAATGGAATGATTCATCCAACATTTAGGAAAGCTTGCTTTGTTAGAGGTTTGTTGGACTATGATAGAGAATATGTTGATGGTTTAGAGGAGGTTAGTCATTGGGCTTCAACATCTTCGATGAGATCTTTATTTGTTACGCTACTAACATCAGGTACGTTGGGTGGACCTTATGAAGTTTGGAAAAAGTGTTGGAGATATCTCTTTGATGATATTCTTTATAATAGAAGAAGAATTATGCATTTTTCAGGTATTTTTAATTATTTTTTTATCTTTTAATTAAATTAAATTATAATTATTCAACTTGCAAATCATTTTAAGTCAACTGATCAATTAATTACTTTAAATTATTTGTGATTTATTGAAAATTTTGATTGATTAAATTATTTCACATAATTTAATATTAACCTTAAAAATCAAAATTTTAGGGATACAATAAATTTTTACTTATTTTATCAATATTATCTTAGAAAAATATAGTTAATAAAAGATAAAAATTTAAATTAAGATTTGATTTGAATACGTAGTTCACACAAACATATATATATATATATATATATATATATTAATGTTTATTAATTATCTAAATGAATAACACTTAAAATTAATTTATATAACTAAATCAATAATAATTATGTGTATTAGTGGAAAATATTCATATATTTATATTAAATTAATTTTTCATAATGTTTTAATATGTGAAATTATTTTTGTTGAAACATATTTAAATGATAAATAATAATATGATTTATTATATACTTATTTATCATACCAAATATAAATGTCGATTTAATTCTAAATTCAATTGTTTTGCATAAATTTATCACTCATTTACTTATGAAAAAATCAAATATTTTATATTCATTTGTTTTAGAATAATTAACTAAAGGTAAACATATATGCATAATAAATAATAATGTGATTTGTTATATGCTTATTTATCATTTTAAATACGAATATTTATTTAACTCTAAATTTCAATTACTTTGCATAAATTATCACTCATTTACTTATGGAAAAATCAGAATTTTATATTAATTTATTTTATCACAATTAATTAATATCATTTTAATTTTAAATTCTTGTAGAATTAAGGATGGCAGATGATAAAATCAAGAGTTATTTGATAGAATTAAGTTGATAATATATTGCGCACTCTTGGTAAGTCTTTGCAAGTTTTTAAAGGCATGCTGTGATCCGAACTTTTCATCTACAAATTGATTGAGTTTGAATGAGTTTGCATACATTATATCAAATTTGAAGTTAGGGTATGAGGATTTAATTAGCAAACTTAGTGATGAACAACATAGTGTGTATGATAGAATAATTACATCCATTCAGTCTGGTAAGGGTGGTGTGTTTTTTGTTTACGGATATGGTGGAACGCGCAAAAATTTTATATGGAAGATTTTGTCAGCATGTTTGAGATCTAAGGGCAGAATTGTAATTAATGTAGCCTCGAGTGGTATAGTTTCACTCCTTCCTGGTGGATGTAGTGCTCATTCCAGATTTTCTATTCCAATTATTGTTACTGAAGATTTTACATGAAATATTCATCAAGGAAGCCCTCTTTTTGACTTCTTGATTAAATTTGATCTTATAATATGGGATGAAGCGCCAATGGTGAAGATATACTGTATTGAAGTTTTTGATATGACTTTTAAGGATATTATGCAGCTCACAGATCCTTTGTCATCTGAACTACCTTTTGGTGGTAAGAATGTTGTGCTTGAAAGTGATTTTCGTCAGATATTACCCGTTATTACAAAAAGAACTAGGCAGGATATCGTTCACGCTACTATCAATTCATCTAATTTGTGGAATGATTGTACTCTTCTGAAACTTACTAAAAATATGAGGCTGCAAAACCTGAGATAGTACTATAGGTTAATTCGGTTTTGCAGCCTCATATTTTTAACTTACTGAAACTTACTAAAAAGAAATCTTATGATTTTTAAGTAGAATTCAATTCATGTTCAACTTAGTATATATTTAAGTTAATTCGGTTCGATTACGGTTAATCGAAATTATTTTTCAACTAACCAAAACCGAAACCGAACACTAAAAATTTAAGAAACGTAAATCGAAAATCAAATCGAAATTTTCGGTAAACGAACCAAACTGAAATTTTTGGTTCAATTCGGTTCGGTTTTCGGTTAAAAACCAAATTGTGCTCACCCCTATATCTGATCATGAATTGATTTTGAAAGTTGGAACACTGGTAATGTTATTGAGAAATATATATCACTTACTCGGCCTATGCAATGGAACCAGGTTTGTGTCATTTTTTTTTTAGTATCTTTCTCGATCTTTATTTATTTATTTTCTAATCTTTAAAATTTTGCATTTGTTTTATCTATAAGTTTATAATATAATATTTTGTTCTATTTGTAGGTTGGTTATAACCAGGTTGTGTGATAAAGTTCTTGAAGCTAAGGTTCTAACTGAAAGTAGTTGCGGATAACTGGTATTGATATTGCGACTTACATTGACACCTTCTGATCCTAGATTGTCTTTCAAGTTTTAACGTAGACAGTTGTCGTTGATTGTGTCATATGCTATGACTATTAATAAAAGTTAGGAGAAATCTTTTTCTAATGTAGATGTTTTTTGTTATTTTTTAAAAAAAAAAACTTGTATTTAGTCATGGTCAATTATGTAACTGTATCTAGAATAACAAATCATCTTGGTTTGAAAATTCTATTTTGTCATAACAACAATCGTGATTGTAATATTATAAAGAACGTAGTGTTTCATTAAGCTTTTAGGAATATATAAATTTATAATAATTTAATTTTTAAGTTTTATATGTTTTTTAATTTATTTTTTATTCAATTACCATTAATTTTACATTATTTCATTATTTAATCGAATATAATTTATGCCACAAAAATAATTGTATTATTCTTTAGCATTTTATAGTAATTTAATTATTTTATCGTATCAAAAATATACATATATTTAAATATTAGACATTAATTTTATATATTTATATATTAACTTTAAATTTATATAGTATAATACATTAATTTAATTAGATTTTAAAATTAATAATTTAATCTAAAAAAGATATTAACAACATCTCACCATTTTTTATTTTATTATTTTTTAAATTCGATATAGTACAATAAATATTAGTTAACAATAATTAATTTTTTACTTATTATAATATATATATATATATTAATATAAGTTAGTTGTATTATTATAAAATGAATACGACATTATAAATAATATTTCAAATTTAAAATGTCGTTACATTTTTTAACATATCAGTCCGTGCGTTAGCACGGGTGCCCTACTAGTATTTCTTAAAATAGCAAGTGATTTAGGCGGGAAAATGACTATCATGTTTATATATCCTATTTTTATTCAAAAAAAAAAAATTAAAACAAATTCATTTAATAAATAACATTTTTCACTTATATTAATCATTAAATTTTGTGACTTATAATTATTGTAAAATTAACTATTTAATTTATAAATGGTAAATGTAATTTTTTTGTTTTAATTAAAATTCTAAAATCTACATGCATAATTTTTTTTTGATTAAACATTATTTCGCTTATATTAATCACTAAATTTATGACTTATAATTATTATAATTTTAATATTTATAAATTGTAAATGTAGTTTTATTTTTAATTCTATTGTTTATCAATAATTCTTTTATTTGTTAATTCACACAACAAGTACTTAATTATCATACAAACTAAATGGATATAATTAAAAACTAAAGAAATTATGTCAAAACAATATAACATAAAAAATTCTAATTTCTAATTTAATCAATAATTTTCTAATTTAATCAATAATTTTCTAGCTAATTTAATTAACAATTTTCTAATTTAATCGACATGCTTCTAATTTAATCAACAAATTTTCTATTTTAATCAATTACTTCCTTGCTAACATATTTTCTACTTTAATTAATAATTTAATTTTTGCAAAAAAATTTTATTTTGTTATTACCAACGGAAATTTCTGTCGCTAATCACAATTTTATTAATATCTTTTAATTTTGTGGTTAGAGACGGAAATTTTCGTCGGTAATAACGCGTATTTTTTTTTTGTGATTACCGACGGATTTTGTTTTTCGCCGGTAATTACTGACGAAAAACAAATCTCGTCGATAAATCGGTTGACTTTGTTAATCCATCGGTAAAAGTTGACTTTGTTAATCCATCGATAAAATTCTGTCGGTATTTAGCAGTGTTTATTTAGTTTATTATGATGTTTTGGGTGCACTATGCCCAAGTGAAAATATTACTAACATAAACGACATGCAGTCATACGATTGCAAGAACATCAATCGACAAGTTGGAAAAGATTGCTTCTTCAATACAAGGTAGCAAGGGACATCAAGAGGCACATTGCTTTGTTGATTCATTGATTACTCAATTGAAGACAACTTTAAATACATGGTTGTTGGGAATAAAATGAGATATGTTTTGATTCAATACCAAAACCCCCCGAGACATGCCTAGTCAAGATTGATTATGTTCTAAAAATGTTAGAACATATATGTTGGTCCTGAAAGGAGTATATAACAAGTGTATGGGGGGGGGAATACACTTGTATGCAAATCTTTTCAATTAGAGATCAAACCAAGACTCAGCAAGGTTGTCTTGGACAACTCTGGTGAAGATGATTAACTCTTTTAAGATAATCAAACTACTAAGTACTATTGAGTACTTAGTTGAATAACTATCTAAGGGAGTTATATGTGCGGAATAGTGGTTGGCCCTTTAAGTTTAGACTCCTTAAGATTCTGAAATCACTTTGTCAATTCAATACAGTCCAATTAGGTTTCAGGGAACTTGTCCAAATCAGTTTTGCACAGTCTTTGAATATGTATCTTTTGAAAGATCAGTTTAGTGTGCAGTGTTGAATGAATGTAAGTACTTTGTAAGGTAAATCAACACAGGAGATTTATAGTGGTTCAGAGGCTCAAGCTCCTACATCCACTTTCCCTAATTTAACAGGATAATTCCTTCACTCTTGGAATTAACTTGTTTTATAGTGCCAAGGTGCACTTGATCAAGAACACCACTCCTTGGTGAATTGATCCCTAGGATGTCTAGAGTCCTAGTACCCTCTTCTCAACTCAGAACTGAACTGTTCTTCTCTCAACAGTCAGCTCCTACCACTTCTACTACTACAACCTTCTCACTTTCCCACTTGAAAGGGGTAAGGATTGAAGTAAGGTTCCAACTAATGAGATATCCTTTACAATGAAGATCAGTGTATAAGGATAGGATATCTCTCTAAGCTTGTGTATGAATATACAATGAGTTTAGCTTAGAAGAAGTGTTTGAAGACTAAGATAGTCTTTTGAAAGCTTGTAAGTTCTATGAGCTTCAGAATACTTGAGTAGTTGGATTCTGTTGAGGTGCTTTCAAATGGTCTTCACACTTCTGTATTTATAGACAATAATGGAGGATTTGCCCGTTGGAGAGGCAGCCCCAAATTGCTATAAATGTCTTCCTTGAGTTCTTCAAACTGGAAGACAGATTCTTGATAGTGACATGTCCTCATTTGGGTAATAAACGGCTTGTAAGACTTTGTCTTCATTCAGCAGCACTTTTCCCAATGTTTGACTTCTTGTTAGGACTTGGACATGGCTTCTGAAGGTTGATCCAATGATAGGACAACATTCCTTATCAAGTGGACAACTCTTCTTATCACTATCAGCAGTCTTGCTTATCAGCAAGGTTGGCTTGCTCTTCTTCAGATGACTTGGCTCTTTCCCTTTATTCCACTTCAAGGTGATCTAGGCATATTGTATTGGAAATCTTTAGGGTATAGTTGTCTGTAATTCTTCAGCATAGTTGACTTTCAACCTTTAGAGCATCTGTTCTGATTCAATCATGCTGAGACAACTCTTCTGGACAACTCTTCTGATCAGCATACTTGGTCTTTTAGCATCAGAGCATTTTCACATAGAGTTGGCTTCTCTGGACAACTCTTCTGATCAAAACCTTTGAGTAGCCTTGTCCTTTTGAGCTTGGTAATCTTGTTCTTGCATATGGACAGCTTCTTTGGACAACTCTCCTGATCAGAGTCATTAAGCTTGTCCTTTTGATTTTATCAATCTTGCATATGGACAGCTTCTCTGGACAACTCTCCTGATCAGAGCATCTTATTGGACTTGTCCTTTTGAGCTTTACAATCTTGTTCTTGTATAGGGATATCTACTCTGGACAACTCTCCTGATCAGAGCATTTGATTTTTCATAGAGTGTCCTTGATTTTAAGTGATTGTTCCAGAATTTGAGCCTTGAGGGGACTTGATCTTGATCATCTTCAAAGCATAGATTCCCCCTCAACTTATGCATCTAATAGTCTAAGAGCTGCCTAACATTTCAACTTCTCATCTAGCCTTATGTGTTCTAATCATTATGATCAAAATCATTTTGACTTAGGCATGTCTCAGGGGGTTTTGGTATTTAATCAAAACATGTATCATTTTATTCCCAACAATATAGCATAAGGCTAGATGAGAAGCTGAAATGTTAGGCAGCTCTTAGTTGATAAGATGCACAGTTTGAGGGGGAACATATGCTTTGAAGTCTATCAAGATCAAGTTCCCTCAAGGCTGAAATTCTGGAATGATTACCAAGTCCACTGAAGGACAAATATGCTGATCAGAAGAGTTGTCCAGAAGAGTTGTCTCACCAAAATTAAACCAGAACAAGTCTTCTGAAAGACAAAGACCAACTATGCTGAAAAGATCAAGACAACTATACCCTAAAGTCTTCAAAGAAACATGCTAAGGATACATGCAAAAGAAGCAAAGGGATAGAGCCAAGTCATCTGAAAAGAGCAAGCCAACTATGTTGATAAGCAAAGTCTGCTGATAGTGATAAGCAGAGTTGTCCATTTGATAAGGAATGTTGTCCTATCATTGGATCAACCTTCAGAAGCCATGTCCAAGCTTAACTAAATGAATCTTGAAGTCGGACATTGGGAAGAGTGCTGCAGAATGAAGACAAAGTTCAAACAGCCGTTTATTACCCAAATGAGGACATGTCACTATCAAGAAACTGTCTTCCAGTTTGAAGAACTCAAGAAAGGCACTTATAGCAATTTGGGACTGCCTCTCCAACGGGAAAATCCTCAAATTTGTCTATAAATACAGAAGTGTGAAGACCATTTTAAAGCACCAACTAACGACCTCAACCTTGACAAGAATATCCAACTATCCTACAAGTCAAAGTGCTTTCAAGCTTTCAAAGAGACTATCTTAGTTTTCAAACACTTCTTCTAAGCTGAACTCCATTGTACATCCATACAAAGCTTAGAGAGATATCCTATCCTTATACACTGACCTTCATTGTAAAGGATATCTCATTAGTTGGAACCTTACTTCAACCCTTACCCCTTTCAAGTGAGAAAGTGAGAAGGTTGTAGTAGTAGAAGTGGTAGGAGCTGACTGTTGAGAGAAGAACAGTTCAGTTCTGAGTTGAGAAGAGAAGAGGGTACTAGGACTCTAGACATCCTAGGGATCAATTCACCAAGGAGTTGTGTTCTTGATCAAGTGCACCTTGGCACTATAAAACAAGTTAATTCCAAGAGTGAAGGAATTATCCTGTTCAATCAGGGAAAGTGGATGTAGGAGCTTGAGTCTCTGAACCACTATAAACTCTTGTGTTGATTTACTTACAAGTACTTTCATACATTCAACACTGCACACAAAACTGAACCTTTCAAAGACATAATCTATAAACTGTGCAAAAACTGAATTGGACAAGTTCCCTGAAAACTGGACTGTATTGCTTAAAGTGATTTCAGAACTTAAAGGAGTTTAAACTAAAGGGACAACCACCTATTCCGCACTTATAACTAACTTAGATAGTCATTCAACTAAGTACTTAATAGTACTTAGTAGCTTGGTTATCTCTAAGAAGTTATACATCTTCAGCAGAGTTGTCCAAGACAACATTGCTGATCTCTGGTTTGATCAAGTTTGAAGAAGAAATTGCATACAAATGTATTTCCCCCCCCCTCCCCCTCATACACTTGTTATATACTCCTTCAGGACCAACAATGGTATATATATGTACGTTGTAATTGAGATAAATTAAATGAGTTGTAACAATCAACAAATTCACTATTGAATCCAATCATAATATAAATAACGATTATTATTTCATCTAATTGATCGATCAAATTACTTGAAACATCCGTATAATTAATTTCAACATAATTTCGAAATCGAAAGATGAGAATTTTGATTTTTTTTTTTAATTACATTAAATACCCTCCCTTTTCCCCTCCCCATGACTCGAACCCAGGATCTAATGCCTAGGTAGTGGTGCTCTAACCACTTGAGTTATTCCACTTTGTCAAAATTAATAAATCTAAGATGAGAATTTTGATTGCAATACTAATTTTGGTGGTAATTACATTTGAATCGGAAGGTGCAATAATGGAGAAAAAAATCACAGATGAAAGCCCATCTACGTGCAACACGACGTATCCGGAATATTGTAGAAAAAATATTGTGGGTTGCATATGCAGCAATGCTCGCTCTATAACGATATTGGCGAGACCTCCACTGCCTAGTTGTTGTTATATTGTTATGTGTTATGAATTAATATACAAGAATTAATTCTCCACCTCTCTACAAGTTCGGACTTTTAGATGAGACGGAATTCTTTCATGGTATCACAGTGAACCGGGCAAAACGACCTGGGTTCGATTCCTGTTGAAAGCACTCCACCCATTTAAATTGTACACTCGATGGGCCTCCTCCCCAAAAAGGGTAAGAGATGTTAATCCGGCCCACGAGTGAGAGGGAGTGTTAGGAATTAATATACAAGAATTAATTCCCCACCTCTCTACAAGTTCTGACTTTTAGATGAGACGGAATTCTTTCATTATGGACACTCAAGGGGAGTGGCGGCGTATAATGTCATGTTGGCTATAATCACAATAATGTCTTTATTTCATTTTGATATTTTAATTTAATTTGAAGTATAATAAGAACTCAACAAATAATGTATTCTGTCATATGTCATAGTAAAGATGAAGAGTAATATTAATTCAATGCAAATCAGTTTAAATATGTAGTCTACAAGACTACTACTCATGTTATCACATATCCGATTGAGCGTAAGCTAGGATCGAAAATAATTTAGGAGTCAGCTCTTACCAGAGAAAATATGATACATCATATATGGAAGTGTTCAAGGTCAATGATTGTGATAGAGTATTTTAGAGAACACATTTAAGCTTGGAGAGCTTTGAAAAGAGCTCTCCAAGTGGGAGCTCTCCAAGCTTAAGGGCTCTCCAAGTGCAATTTAACTTGGAGAGCTCCCACTTGGAGAGCTCTTCTAAAAGCTCTCCAAGCTTAAATGTGTAGTAGTGGCGCAGCAACGGGAGCGTATAAAAGAAGAATGTACGAAGAACACACAAAAATACACAAATCCGTTGATTCTACGAATAATCGAAAAGTGATAAAACTCATATACGTTGATTCATGAAAAATACCGTAAAAGAGATACGGAGATGAACTCTCATATTATATTAATCAATTTCAACTCCCTAGCTAATAACAATCTAAAACTTAATCAATTCCAACTCCCTAATAACAATCTAAAACTTATGTATTTATAATATGAAATACTTGGAGAATAAGAAACATATAAATACTAAATATAATGAAATCAAAACAAATCTCCTAAAATATATCGAATATTAATATTTATTCTCATCAATATCTCCATCAAAATGTTAACACTATGTAGTTGTAAATGGTTTAATAATTAGTCTACGGACACAAGAGCTTGCCCTATATGGAGTTGTTGTAGCAAAATCAAACAAAAGATCGATATATATAGGTTGGAGAGAAAAGACAATTTGATCCGTAACTTTTTTTAACATTTGTATTTGATTCCACAACTAATTCTTAAAATGACTTAGTCTCATAATTATTTAAATTGCTCAATTTTAGTTTCATATGACTGATAATTAGATCAAATATGCTTAAATGACGTCGTTTAAATAAAAAAATTAGGATTTATGGACTGAATACTTGACTCCGTGCACACGTGGGGCATAAAATAAAATTACACATCATTTAAATAAAAAAACACATTAATTAAATTAAAACAAACAGAAAATAAATAATTAGTTTGTATCCTTGGATTAAAAACATTCAATGATATTTCGTATAAATATTTTCACTCCCAATTAAATTACTAGGAAATCACATGTAAATAATGATATTTAATTGTTTGGTAATTTTGTGTGTCATTTAACCAAAAAAAAGGCATACAATCGTGTCCAATTGTTTGAAATGAATCATCTATTTTGTGTGAACCATTTACAAATTTACTGCTGGTGGATAGAGCTGTCAGAACGGGCTAACGGGGCGGTGCGGTCCATAACCCACCTCAACACATCATTTTGCGGGTTTTGGCGGGCCGGTCCACGGCGGGGACGGGTTGAAAAATACTCAACCCAACCCAATCCATGACGGGTTGCGGGTTAGCCCACGGGCTTTTATATAATATATTTATTTTTTACTTTTTCACATTTATTCTCATAATAAATTTTAAACAATACATTAATAATTACTAAAAAAAAAAAAAAGTATGAATAAATTTGAATAATCCTTAATTAATTAAATTCACCACGTGAATAATTTTAATCTCTTATAATTAAAAAGTAAACCTTAAAAAAGATTTTTTGTTTAACTGACAAATCAATCGAACTAAAATTTAAACAAAGTTTAATGGGCAAATCAACTCAACTATAAGTAACAAAAATATAGAATATTCAACGAAAGTTTAATGGACAAATCAGCTCAACTATCAGTAACAAATGTCAATTTGTGAATACACATATGACATTATCACCACATACTTTTTCAATCTACTCATGATAATTATACATTTATAAATAGATAAAGTTAAAAAGAGATTCAAATCTACATTAATTATCAAGTCTCTCTGAGTCATGTGAATACATGGACGACAGTGGTGTATTCTCATTCTCAAATCTCAATTTTGTTTAGAATGATATTTTATAATTTTGTTATATTAATTTAAAGTTGAATTGAATCAATAAATTTCTAATATCACATTTTTATTTACAATCATAGTTCAACTTAATAAAAACGCGTTACTGTTTCATTAAACCTTAAAAAATAAAAATAAAAATTTTAAAAATAAAAAGCCCGCGGGCCAACCCGCCCCGTCCGCGGTCCAACCCGCCAAAACCCACAATCCATACGGTCTAGCCCAAACGGGCCTGCGTTTTAAACGGGCTTGTATTATTCAACCCAACCCACCTTTTTAATAGGCGGAGGCGGGCCGACCCAACGGGCCTAGCCCATTTTGACAGCTCTACTGGTGGATGATCCGTTCATATTTGAAAAATTAATATAGTATATCCAACAAAATGCAATAATCCATCAACTAACTACTAGTCTCAATACATATTAAAGTTATACTAATATATCCATTAATATGCTCAATCAATGCTGAATAGCAAGACACTTTTGGCTAATCTCCGACTCATTCCAACCCCTGGTACAGTCAAATGGAGAGTCTTTCTGGATATCTATCTCATGAAAGGAGCTTCGATCGAAGTACCAGTCACCAACCGCTTGTCCAATTGTCTGCAATCGTTTATAGAAGTATACATATTAAATGTGAACAACTAAAAAAAGAAAGTGTTCGTGTATATTAAGTATGGATAAAGAGAGTACTCTAGTTAGTTATCTTACTTTATTTGCGAGAACATTACACTCGACAGATGAGCAAGTCCAGCCATCGCGTCCATTGATGTGGACATGACGAAAGCAAGAGTGAACAAACATTGAGTTGTTCAGTTTCATCAGAGTCTCGATGAAAACTACTCGAAAATCTGAAATCATGCATATATATATTAATTATAGTGATCTGAATTTTATTTTGTTCTAATTAGGAGTATTATTTATTTGTCAATTTAATGAAGGTGTTCAATTTTAATTTGTTGATCCTGGTGTTAATGTTGATGTATGACATCATGAGATTTAACTCTAATCAGTGCCCTATATATATATTAATTACCTTTCATTATTCTTATTAGAGTCGTGTTACACTGTGCTATGTTGTTGATGCAATTGTCCACTTCGTTCTTAGAAGCAACAGCAGGGAGTAAGTTATTTTGGACCTGTGACAAATTATTTAAATGAAAATATGCATTCATTAAGATGCAAATACTGAAAATATTAATAAATTAATTTGACAAAATATATCGAAACAGATCGATATATATCTAAATTGTATGATTCTCGAATTAAGTTTATAAAAAAAAAAAACATTTAGTATATTTTATTCAAATATAATAATGAAAGAATAAATTTACCTGATATAGATCGAAAGCCGATTCAATTATAAAAAGTGGTGTTTGGATGTCACCAACCAAATACTCCGCAAAAAGGCACTAACAAATTTAATAATTAAGATGAACAAATTGTTAGAATTTAATCTTTTATATATATATATATATATATGAAATTTAATGTTAATGCCTTATATATATTCTCGATCTCACCAAATCTGGATTTCTTTTTGATGTGCATGAAGCTGGCAAAGCATTAGCCAATTCCTGCACATCACATATTTTTTTTATTAAACGACGTTTATTTAATTTAAATTCGTAGTAAAAGAGAAGAATAAATTAATATATACATGTGTTTTAACCACATCATGACCGAAGGCGATTTCTCTTAGTTCGATTCCAGGTAGATCCCTTTTGTCACTATATTAAACAAGGAAAATTAATTAGAAATCTATTTAACTTTCATGACATTGTGGTAAAAATTAAATTAAAACACGTGAACTATACCCTCGAATGAAGAATCCAGAATCAGATATACACTTGACTCTGCTAGTACTCGGTAAGAGTGCTCGAAACCTGTCACAATGTAAGATGGTCGATAATCCACCAGCAGAACTACCAGCTAGTATTGCCTGAATAACATCGATTATCAACACTCATTAATCGAGCTAATTAAATTTAAAAAATTAATTAGATAGAAGAATAATCAATTATTAATTAAGCATATATACGTACGTTCTGCGCATTTCCTAGTCCTTTTGGCAGAAATTCGTCGATTGTGGCATTGAATATTCTTGCTCCTCGAAAAGTAAGATTGGTCCTCTAAATCAAGTGCATCATTAATTAAATTTCATACAAATTTATTTAAAAAATAATTAAGATTAATTTCTCTACATATAAATAAATATAATAGACATGATTTTGGAACGAGACTTACAGGATCAACACTTTCGATATTTGACGAAAACGATGAGCCATCACAATAATGAATATAAAGTTTGTGCCATTGGCAGAAATCTAAAATCAGTAAATATAAACTATATTAGTTTAAGATAATATATATTAATTGATTTCATAAATTATGGAGTAAGTATGTATATACCTGGATTAAATACACAGTCATCATCAATTAATCCAGAATATTGTTGAGTCAAATGAGACTGGAGGCTAGTCCCCGATGGCCTTTTTGATTTTTGGACACTGTCGAATTACAATATCCACCGCCCTAATCCACCAAAAAAAATTTATTTACATATATTTTTTTTATGCAATAATTATTGTAAAATTAAAACAATAAATTAATTACACCTCCAAATAAACAATCCAGTTGCAAACTCCGTCTCCAAATCCCTCAGAATAGTAGTAAGCAGCTGGACTCCCATCCAAGCAAACTGATCATGATGGTGAAAATAATAAAATTAAATATATTTTTGTTTATAAGTAATAAAAATATAAAGTTAATTAAGAAATTTAACCTGCTCCTTTAGCGATGGCGTTGTCAAGAAAAGTAAGTGTGAAGTTAGTGGCATGAACTTGAGAGTTATTGATCAAAATCAGTACTGAAGAGATGAGCAGACATAGCCAAGCAGCTCCCATTTTTTGTTGGAAAATCTGATAGATAATTAAACCAAGTAGTAATTTATATATTCTGGTTATAGAGCTAAAATATATTATTAAACAAATGTGCCCTAACTAGAAAAATAACCCCTTTGCGGCCATTTATTTTTAAAAAAATCATGTAAAATTTCTCCCAACTATCAATGAAATTTTCATGTAAAATATTGTCTATTTCTCCTAACTATCAATAAACTCTGCTTTAATTTGTTGTTAAGTGAAAACTCTGCTTTAAATACCTCAAACTGAAATCAATTGACAATTACCTAGCTACCTGGCTATTTTAAGTGGAATAGTTAATTTTCATAATTTTTTAAAAAAAAAATCAACTTATTTTAATTAACAAAATAAAGAAAAAAATTAGTATGTACGCATAGAGTAAAGCATTTTTTTGGTAAAAAATAGTTAAGTATTAGAATAAATACATACACATGCATTTTTCTTAATATAATTTGAATAAATAATTTAATTACCTCAAAAAAGAGGATCCAGTTAATGGATCCATTTCCAGATCCATTAAAATGACTGTAAGAAGTTGGTTTACCGCTCAAGCAAACTGCAGTAAGAAAATTAAAAGAAATTATTATAAATATATAAAAATTAGAATATGTAGATAGATAATTATACCTGAAGCTCCTCTTTGGAGGGCAGCAAATTTGTAGAGTGTAGCAGAAAATAAGGTAATTATTAGCAGTAGAAACGTCAAGCAAACAACAACCTCCATCCTCAATTATCTGCAGCCAATTACGTACAAACATTTTTTGTTAAATAAATCAGCAAATAATTCACTAAAAGAAAATGAAGCTAGAGAGAAATAATAATAATAATTTGAAGAAGTTTGATATTCATCTAGTACACCTTTTCTTAATTTCTTGAAAAAATGATCGAGCACAATTTCTTTTCTTAATTTCTTGCAATGTAATTTGAGAGAGAGAGAGAGAGTTTTTTGAAATTAGGCTGTGAAATTTCCGATTGCCAACTATCCATATTTATAGAAAAATAATGTCCAATTGCTTTTTCAATTTATTAATTTTATTTTAGAAATAATTGTTTTTTTTTTTAAATGTAATAATGTATCTGACCATTCATAAATATGATGCTGTAAATTACACATATATGTATTGTACGTCCAACTTGTTGACTCGTTGACGAATTAATTTCACCATATCCATATAAGGAAATTATTTTCTAAAATTTGATTGGTCATATAATATTCTTTAACAGTCATGTAAAATTATTTTTTTAAGGGTTTTCACTTTTAATTCAAGTAGATTAATTAAATTATCTTTTCAAACTAATACGGAGTACTTTTTAGTATATGCTGTATAGTATCAGTAATTAAAGTTTTTTTTATTTATTTCAAAACTGGATTAATAAATTAATCAGTACTACTATTAATTGAAGTATGTCTTCAGCTTCATTAATTAAAGTGTTAGTGCATTCTTGTTTTTAATTAATTAATGGAAATTTAATTAATTGAAAAATATCTATCTAGGAGACGTACAGAGGTGCAATTAACTTCAATTTAATTTGCATACATTATGCATTTTATTAAATATTTATTTGCTAAAAAAATTGTACTTTAATTTTTTTAATTAAAAATTATGTGCATGTCCCATTCCCCTTCATTTGCAAATTTTGATACTCCTTAATTTGTTTTCAAAATTACACAAAAATCATTTTGCCTTATTGCAAATATAGGTCTCACCCCACCCTCTTCAATTCTTCACTTTAATTTCCAAAAATATCCATCTTCAATTCTTAGACTGAAAAAAACCAGAAATTCCAATATGGGCTTTGCCTATACTTTAAAATTTTGGGAAATATTCATTTATTATTCTTTCCCTTATTTATATATTGATAAGGACCAATTGTTACTGTGACTAATGATGTTCACGTATATCCGAGTTACACTTATATACATTAATTGTATGTTACAAAAATTATGTAAAAAGACTAAAACATGGTTTAATTATGTATAACACTAAAATATCATTTGTCATATATAAAGGAGGGTGTATATATCAAACTTTTTGTGAACATAGGTGTAGTCCTGGCTCTTATAATAATTGTTCAAAATGTAGGGGTACTATTATTTATGCTTAATGGAATTAATTATATATAGATATTGTCCCCAATTTTGTTTACAACATGCAAGTATCATTCACCATTATGATATATATTTCATAAGTTCTAGTGAAATTTATAGGCTAAACGTCTCTGTTACGTACTCTTTTTTTTTTTTTTTTGAGGATAGAACACGGATAATATTAATTACAATGAAGTATTTTCTAAAATGTTAAGGAGTATATATACTTATTTCAACATAATTGACATATTTTCTAAAATGTCAATTTCACTATTTCTCTTTCCCGTTTCTTTTCACCTTTTTTTTTCTTAAAATTTGTGCAAAATTGCAGGTGTACTATTTAGATGAGTTTGATTAGGCTCACGAGCATAATTATGAGCCTACTATTGTTGAATTCAATTCGATTTTGAGTAGTTCCGAACTTCGTCCAATATAGCCTCACTAATTTTCGTAGTTGTAAGACAAAACAAGTAGCACATTATTAGTAAAGTATGGATTCGTTACTTTTAACTTACATTGAAATGGATTAATATATAGATTAATTTTCAAAACATTTAATTTTTTGACGTACATTGAAAATGACAATTTAAATTATCACTGAAACATCACATGTTCGATCTCAAAAGAGGGGGAGGGACCGGACATCACATTAATTTTACCCAAAAAGAATTCCATAATTCCTTCTCAATTTTCTTTTTGCATGCAATTATATATTATTGTAATCATCTATTCACACATATAAATATATTATTAATTTTTATCACTAGAAAAAGGTATATTAAATTAAAATTAAAGCGGGTATATATTATATATAATTTTTAGTATAAAATGAATGAGTAGGGCCGGGAAATTAAGACAGAATGAGTTGACTACTATTTATTTTCTGAATGTTTTTAAAAACAATTGATGAATAAAAGACATTAATTTGTAAAAGTGAATTGGTAAAAGGAATAATTATAACATGGAATTAAAGATATATTATATAATTAATTAAGAAGTGAATATGTGAAGCAACAGTCAACAGATGAGTTCGTCTGTGTGTAGAATGACTAACATTTAATTAAAACAAAAAAATAATGTGAAATTCAGAAGGGCCCTTTGGGTATTATTAGTATATATTAATTAGAGATTGGAGTTTGGCATTAAAATTATGCATATGTAACAATGCACTGCAATCAATTAATTTATTTTAGACATGAAAATGATTAAACAAGAAAAAAAAAAAGTGGATAAAAGTCAAATTTCCACTTTTAACTCTATATATCCTCTCATATAATGAATCTTACACAAAAAAATATTAAATATGATAAAAATATTCAATCTAAAATTTGACCTCCCATACCTCATAAAAAATGTAAATTAAATATGTTTCCAATTTGAAGGGTGATGGAACATGCAAAACAGTGCATTGAATTCTCATGATACACGTAATTTCTGATATATAAATTTTAATAGTGGAGTACTGTTGAAAAATAATTTTGTAAACTTTTGAATATTGTGAATACAGAATTTATAAATGAGTTTCCTTTTAAAATGTAGGAGTACGTAATAATTGTGAGATAAATGAATAAAAAAATTTTGTAAATAATTGTGGAACAAAACTAATATTCATGTATAAAAAGTAATGATTGACCTAAAAAGTACTCCGTATTGATTACTACAATTCTTGTAGCTAGCTAGCTACATCACATGCATGATTCCTAGTACTATATTTAATTGCCCCAATATCCTTATTAAATGTAAAAAACCTCTATTATGTATATATGTACCAACCCTAGGTAGCTAAAAGAGGTTTTTGCAATTAAGAAGGTGCTAAGAGCTGTGCTATGATCATTCACGATCTGCAATAATTAAGAATTTGGACGTTGATTTGACGAAAGAATATAAATATGAATATGAATATGTGTAAGCAATTCATTGAACATATGAGCGTTGCTCATAACGTACATATGATCAATTAGTTACAATAAAATATACTGTGAAATGAAATTCTTTTATGATATAAGTATTTAATTAGACTCACATATGTTCTAGGTTCAAATCTCATTAAAAATAATATAATTTATATTAAATTGTTCATTCGCTTAGTCTTCTCGAAAGGTAGAGATGATAATGCAATGAACAATAACTTATTGACAGAGTATTTAATTTAATTTCAAATGTTAAAAAAAACCTATCATTATCAAATCAATTTCTTCACCTAATTAATTAATTAGGTACCTTTGAATTTGAAATAGTTACAATTTTTTTATATAAACAATTCCACCTGCAAAAATAAGGTAATTTGATGATTGCAGTTTTCAGCATTTTTTTACACAACCCAACACTTTCACGCTTCCTTCATATATAGAAATTCTGTCATTTTCTTGACCAACTCTCTCTCACAATTACTATATATATAAGAACCCAACATATATTAATGTATTAATTCTATCATAGCCAAGATGCAAAGCAATGTTTAAAACAAATTGGTAGAAGTATGGAGTACAAAAGCTGAAAAAGCACATTGAAAAACAACAAAGTATGGTCACATATATATGTACTAGTAATTAAAAGATGGAGAAGTAGATGAATATGAGATGGATTATGATAAAATAATAGATGCAATACAGATAATGTGATTAAGAGAAATTAAATAAAATTATAAAAATCATATATATATATATATATATATTATGTTTTGATAATACAAATCATTTGGATAGGATTAAAATTTGTCTCATGTATATTACGTTTTGATAATGAAAGATGGTTATGAGTAAAAGTAACCTAACTTAATCAATACCATAACTTAAAGTTCATATCTACAAGTACTTTTTTTTACTTGAATGTGACAAGCAGGAGATTGGGTGAATAATAATGCAACTTTATTGCCAAGCTGTATAAGGCAGTCTTGAAATTATTTACTGTCATGTGTTTTATCCACTGCACAAGTATCAACACGAATATCGTTGCATACTTAAGGGGTGTTTCTTTTGGGCTTTGGGTGGTTTTAAAAATCAGATTTTTGAAATCCTGGTTTTTGAAATCCCGATGAATAGTAATATGGGTGTTTCTTTTGGGTTTTAGAATAGTGAAGGATTTAACTTTATGTCAAATCAAGTTGTAAGATTGAATGAGTTTGTATTATTATATTATTATTTGGTGAGATTATAATGATTAGTTGATTAAATGTATTATATTATTGTATTATTATATTATTATAGTATTATTATATTATTGTTGAAAAAGAATATAATGATTGGAGTAATATTATATAGATATAACTTTATCTCAAATCAATATATTTGATAAGGGTGGTTTTGAGTGGATTTTGAAAACCGATTTTTAAATCCCGAAGTAAAACGGGTTTTAGATCTTGAAATCCAAAACCTGGTTTTTAAAACCAAAATGAAACATCCCCTAAAAATATTTATGTAAAAAGATACTTATATATATCATAAAAAAAAGTCTAGAGGACCTTTTTAAAATTTACCTCCAGTCAAAAAGGTTAATTTAAAAATATAATCAATCACTTCTGCAAATCATTTCGATAGGGAGGAAATGTTGGGTAAAATTTATCTCATACTCCATATATTATGTTTTGATAATGGAAGATATATGGTTATGGAGTAAAAGTGGCCTAACTTAATTTAATTAATCAATTCATTGATATTAGCCTATTACTTTTCATCAACAGAATTTCTACCCCATAATAATATATATTTCATCTAACATTAATTTCAACATGTTCAAATTTATAACATATAATTGGCCGGAAAAAAAAACCTCAAAATTTTAAGGATTTTCTATGGTAATATTGGCATGAATGACACTAGTGATCTCACTGATCTATCGTTACATTTGAGCTAATATCGTTTGATGCAAATTAAATCACGTAATAAAATTGGTCGTTATCCTATTAAAAAATAATATATATATATATATATATATATATATATATATATATATATTATGAAGAAAACTAACGTACTCAAAGAATTTGTATAATGGTGTAGGCTTGATTAGTCTTATGTTTGAAACTTATAAAGTGCAAATAATATTTTTAAGAGGTCAAATCATATAAAACTTTGTTTCGGCTTTAAACGGGGATTTCACTAGTAGAAGTTGAGATTGGTTTTTCAAATTAGTCAATTCTTGAATTAAATATCGAGACTTCGATAAAAAAAAATAAAAAATTAACATGAGCTTATTATTTTTCTTGAAAACAAAATAATAATTTTAACGTAATTATCATATAATTGTATAAATTATCCCTAGATATTTTTACAAGTGTACAAGTAAAGAGTTTGAACTAGGTTTGATACTTTAGTGCAATTTATTACATCTATACTATTAAAATTTGACTTCAATTAATTGGATCAAATGTTAAATCAAAACTTAAATCGAATAAATTAAATATTAAAATTCAAATATATTTATACACTCGTATTTTGTACTAGAGTTCAGTAATAGTCAATTCATGAATAAGTTGGACAATAGTACAATACATGTGTGAGTTACCGGCCATTCCTCATTATTGGAAATTTACTTTTATTATAACCAAAATTGAGAAGCTTCTTCATTAATCATGCATCCTAGCTAAATAATTGACACATTATTAAAGTCATATATGTATAAATATACTTATTTTCCTTATTTAGTGCCTAGCTTTTAATTAAATTGAATGCATGAATCATGATATTAATTACTAATAATTTGGGTTAGGCAGGCTTGTAAACTAGTCTAAATAATCATGATCCTATAAATAATGGAGTATATATAGTGGGAGATTATATTCATTATTCACACAAATATTAATTAATTGCAGTACTGCAGATATTGAGGTAGTAAATTATTATAAATTTATTTTGATTCTCTAATTAATATCTAATATTAATCCTTTTATTTATTTTAATTTTTTTAGTGATGATGGCGATTAATTACTGGAAAATGTGTTACTTGGTGTTGATATTTGTGATTAATCATGATGCTTATAATACTAAAGCAGCTAATAACATTCCCATCACCCTTGTCACTGACGCCGTCCACAAAAGGGCAGGTAATTTTTGTTTCATATATTTATTATTATTATTATTATATATTCCATAATTTAATTTGTTTTTATTAATTTTTGTACTGCTATAGTTTGTATGGATGGGAGCCCTGCAGGCTACCATTTCGATTCAGGAAATGGAGAGGGAGCCAACAATTGGCTCATCCATCTCATGGTAATTACCTAATATTTTATATTTAATTTGATCTTAATTTCTTGCTATTATTAATTAATTAAACAATTGATTTTTTCTTAATTAATTATTTGAATGTTTAGGGAGGTGCATGGTGTGGCACCGGTCCATGGTGCAATAAAAGAATCCACACGAACGTTGGTAGCACAATCAACGTCACAACTCAGACTTTTGAAGGAATTTTAAGCTCAAATCAAACCGTCAATCCTGGTATATTATAGTTCCTTCATCTAATTTTATAATTTTCATTTGGATTGAACGACACAGATTTTAAGGAAAAATAATTGTTTATATAAAAATTGAAAGAGGTGGATAAAGATAAGTAGAATTAAAGTAAAAAGTAAGAGAAATGTTTTTCTTTTGAAAAATAAAAATTATAAAATTAGACACATAAAAAAAGAAATTCATAAAATTAAATATTTTAGCTATATACTAATTATGATATCTCATAATTGATTTAATTTAATGTTTCTTAGTGTACAACCTTAATTAATTACTCTCACATACATACATAAATTCTGCAGATTTTTTTAATTGGAATAGAATTTTTGTCCACTATTGCGACAGCTCGTCTTTCATCGGAGACACTCAAGTAACCGCTAATGTAAGTATATATATATATATATCATTTAAAAAAAAAAAATATATATATATATATACTCATGAATTAAGTTTTCATTTTTTTTTAAATGAAATTTCCTACTCCAATTAATTTTGCATTAATATATAATATATCCAGGGGAGTACATTCCAGTTGAGGGGATCGGTGATTTTTGATGCTGTGATAGAGGAGCTAATGGCAAAAGGAATGACAACCGCAAACAATGTATATGTTCTTATTTCGTTTTTATGATTAGCACTAGTACGTAAACAATTTATATAATACTTTGTCTATATGTACAGGTTATACTTACAGGTGTTTCAGCCGGTGGGTTGGGCGTTATATTACATTGCGACTCTTTTCGAGCACAACTGCCTAGTGTTGATAGAGTAAAATGCATCTCCGATTCTGGTTATTTTATCCGCGCGTAAGAATATTGATTCAGAAATATTATAATTTTCTTTTTTTTTTGTTCGCGGCTAAAATTATTTATATATTCACTAATATATATATATATATTGTGTACTTTTTTACAGACCGAATGTCTCTAATGCTAAATTTAGATATGGGATTTTTGCCCAAACAATTATGTTTCATGTAAACCTCCTTATCTTCTCCTTAATTATATAACTAATACTAATTATTTATACTTAAAATAATTTTTTATTTGCAAATCTTGCAGAATTTAGCCGGTTTTCTGCCCAAATCCTGCACATCAAGAATGGACCCGAGTTTGGTAAGTATATATAAATATCAATATTAAAATTGTACATACTCATTCTGTCCTCGTAAAATGTGATTGTTTTCATTTTATAAAAATATACTGCATTATATATAGTTATTTTATCACTTTTCTATTTTATTTCTATGTAAACAATATTTTTTAAAATCAGTACAAAAAAAAAAAAAAAAAGAGAAACTAGTAATTATCATTGTATATGATTGATTGTGATATATAATAATATACATATATATGCGGTGTTTCTTTGCTGAATATCTAGTGGGAGATATCAAGACACCAATCTTTTTGCTAAACAGTATTTTTAATTCCGCTCAGGTACGTATGCTTTGACATTATAAATATTGTGTCGGATCAATTTTCACACTGATCTAAATACGAAAAATTAAAAATCGTAAAAAAATTCAGATAATAGGCGATCTGAAGCCTGAAAATCCTCCAGATATCCCAGGCTGGGATATGTGCATAAAAAATCTAAATAAGTGCACACTTGCTCAGAAGCAACTAATAAAAGGTACTAGTAGTATTTTATTTTTACATAATATTTTCTTATAAATACAAATTCTAATTAAACTTAATTAATTTCAGATTTTGGACATGCATTCCTCGAAGAATTTAATGAAAAAATTGGTAATAATATTTCGAGAGGAATATTTATCAACGCTTGCTACTCTCATATTTTCACGGATACTAACGCTTTGTGGAATTCCAATGGCTCCCCTAGATTGGAGAATAAGGTAATTAAATTAATTTTGAAATATATATGACAATTAATTCTTTTTTTCTTTGTTTATTATAAGAAATTTATGTTTCTTAATTTTAAATCTTTTTAATTATTTGCAGACCATCTCACAAAGTATTGGTGATTGGTATTTTGACCGGAGCCCTGTCCAAATGATAGATACTGCATCTGATTTTCCAATAGATTGTAGTATTGTATAATAATTAATTAATTAATACTAATATTTACCAAATCTATTACTAATATATAAGAGTATAATTAAGTGGTAGCCACATCTTAATTAATACTACTAGATATATGAATTAATTTCGACCATGTAATTTCTTCATCACTACAAAAAAATGGTGTTATTTAGCGACGAGCTTTACGACCAAATTTGAATAATATTTACGACGTTTTTTTTACAACTATGGAACTTTTGTTCTACTTATGATCCAGAATATAATTGTATTCGAAATATAAGAATTGGAGTGTGCCTGTATGATTTTGAATATTTCACAAGTCTAATTCTTCGGATTAATTAATTAAATTTATGGGCTTCTTTTTTTTAATAATCCGTAAAAATAATGCTAATTTTTTTGTTTCAATTTTATTTGGTTATAATAAGATTCATCTTTAGAAAAAAACAACAAAAAAAACATCCAAAACTTGAATAAACACAATATTTAAAATCCATACGAATCGATTTAGTGATTCAATTTTAATTTAATATTAATCATATTGTTACTTTTTTTTTTTTTTTTTGGATTTTCTGCCAGCTTTAAAAAAAAAAAAATAGTGCTTGAGATCATAATTATCACACACTAGTCTCACACAAACATTTTCACAACTTCATATAGATTATGATAAAAAAAAATGAAGCAATAAAATGTGAATAATGAAAATTAAGCTAGTCTTAGTCTCCCAAAAATAAAAGGTGAAGATTAAAATGTTCGGAGTAGAAGATAAATGAATAAGATTAAAAAGTGGAATTATATTTAATTGGAGAGTGACATTTAACGAAAAAAAGGGGAACAATATTTCCATATATACTAATAAGGATTATTTATGTTGTTTATTTATGAATTTCATTTATGAATTTTGATGATGTGTTAATTTATTAATAAGTTTGAATCATGTGTAATTACGTGTCAAATAAATCGGAGAGTTTAGTATTTGATGTATTATTTTATACTATTTTGAATAAAATTTTAAAAAATACTCCATAAAATATAATTGACTCAATTAATTTAATTTATTTCATTCTAATCTAATACTTAAAAAATATGTATAAATGGCAATTTTTTTAGATTACACTAAATCATATTTTCTTCCTTTTAGTTTGTCTCTCAAAAGTTTACATTATCTCTAAATTGAAACAATTATTGCAATCTTCACACTCACAATATACATATATTTATCTTTTAAGTCATTACTTTTGGTGTCAACCATATATTCAATTCAACTACTTTATTTATTTTTAATATAACACGAGTGACGTTGTAATTTTTGAAGAAACGAGAGCACCAGAAGAATTTTTAAAGTTTTGAAAGCCGAAAGCCGATTTTGACAAGCGAGTACACTTTTTTCGGGTGGAAACGATGTTACGAGTCAAACACACAACTTTGTCGCGATGTGTGACGCTTTTTGACCAAATTCCATCGTTTGAGGGGTCAAAACGCATTTTACTGTTTTTTTTATGTTATTTTTGCAATTTTCAATTGTTTGGATTTGTTTTTTGTAATTTTCTAATTCCGTACACTAGGGTTTTCGTATTTATTCCCTTTCCAAACATTGTGGAAACAATTTTGAAAGATTTTGATATTATTGAAGACGAGTTCTTATTTTTCTCAAGATTCGGGTATTCGTTGAATCAACGATTCTTGTTTGTTAGTTATTTTGATTCACGCACGCTGTATAAATTTACGTATCCATCAACACCTATTACAAAAATTGTACTATTAAAATTATTAATAAAAAAAACTTTATTTAAAATGGGCTCAAGACAAATTGATTACTTATTTAAAAAGCCTACTCTTCGTATCAATTATAATAATTATTATTATTATTTTATAATTGGTTTTTTTTTTTTTATTGGCAGACCATCTCACCATTGGTGATTGGTAATTTCGTTCTTACTTTCTGTAATCGATACTACATCTAATTTTCCATTAAATTGTGGTGCATCATAATTATCATAACGTTTGAGATCATAATTGCATATTGATATAAAATATTAATGGTTTATCAACGTAAAATAATCTTAACTATATATATATGTTTCAATCCAAAAACTCCAGTGCTATATATTTGAACATTGAAAAATTAAATTTGACATACACACATCTTTCAATTAAATTAAATCTTGGAAATGGCTTCGAAATGGAGAAGCATGCTGGAAATTATATGTTTGGTAGTAATTATTAGCGCAAGAATTGTAGCTGCATACAATGAATACGATACAATAGATAAATATGGTTTTCCTGTGATGCCAGATGGATGTGAAAAGAATTACCTTTATTTAGTTTATTATGATGTTCTGGATGCACTCTGCCCAAGTGAAAATATTACTAATATAAACGATATCCAACCATACACTTGCAAGAACCTCAATCAGGCAGTCGGAAAAGATTGCTTTTTCAATACAACAGTAGCAAGGGACATCAAGAAACACAATCGCTGTAGGTTAAACGTAGATCACAGTTTCATTGATGATAGGGCTCAACAACTTTGGGATTTTTGTTCCACTCATTTTCTAGATTATTGAGGAATCAATAGCAGTAATAAAACTCATAATATGTAATAATCATTTTAATTAAGAGGTTAACCACCAAATTAAAAAAGAAGACATATCTTTCACACTACCCAGTCTGAGGTAAATGCCATAATTAACCCCCTAGTTTGCTCATTCGTACTCCACTTCAATCAAACAAAAAGTTTAACGTATGGATGTATTCAAATATGCTAAACATATTTTAATTGAAATTTAGAATGGGTGCCATTGTCATTTGATACACATCTATTTTCATTTTAAAATTTATGAAAAGTGATTAGAATAAAATGATGTGTGATATTGACTCCACAATTACAAACATACCCTAAGAACATACAGGTTTATTTGACCCAAATGAAAAGGCAATTGTGCAAAACCACATAAACTAAAAACTTATTTATTTTTTATTAGTAGGGTGAAATATTAATATAACAAGAAAAGTGGAACAGAAATCGAACCGTTCTTAAGAATAACAAGCTGGTAATTACATGATGTTTACCTTCAATTGTAAATAATAGAGACTAAAATTTTAAGAATTGTAAACATAAGAAACTAATTTCAAAGTAAAAAATTTAGAGCACAAAAATTTTAAAATTTATAAACATTATGTACTAATTTCAAAGTCGAAAAAATTTTGAAGACTAAAATCAAAATTCAAACACTTTAAGTGGAAAAAAAAAAGTATTTTCCCTTCAAATTCAAAGGTGTACTAGTCTAAGAGTCTAGAAAGAGTTATGGCGCCAGTTTGCAGACCCAAATAGAAAAGCTTCAGAAGTTGATTGATTATCAGAGAGAAAATATGGAGAAAGCGAAGAAGAAAGCTCGAACGGAACGACGTCGTGTGGGGTTGGTGTTCGATATGAGAGAATGTGTAAGCATGATAAGGAAGAAGGGGGAGAAGAGCACCCAGAAAACCCCCAAAGAATTCGGGGCATTTGGGACAATCTCAACGCCACAGGCCTTCTCCCAAGGTCTAGCTTCTATACGTTTCTGTTTTATTTATTGTTTGATGATGATGCATATATGCAAGTTTTGCTGTGCATTTCTACTGAATGGTAGTAGTATGTTATTTGGTCTTTCATCCCCGAAATTACTTAGGATCTTTGTGTCCAAATTTACTTATTGTGACTTCAAGGGAATTTAGTGGCTGGCGGAGTCAAATTAATTTGGGTATTCGGGTATTTCGGGTGATTTAGTGAGGAATAAATGAGATTTAGGGATGTGTTAGGTGATAATTTTGAAAATAAAATGATATTGGGAAGGTGTTAATTTTGTTTGTTATTTCCATATTGGAAATGTAATAATGGGATGGAGGGAGTTTTTTTTTTTTTTTTGGTTTTCTGAATTTTGAAAACTAAGCACTTAGATCGTCATATTCTTATATGCAGAGTGTGGAACCTTACCTGGTTTTCTAGTGTGATTTAGTGGCTGGTGGGGTCAAATTAATTTGGGTATTCGGGGTGTTTAGTGATGTATAAAAGAGATTTAGAGAGGTGTAAGGGAAAATGTGCTTCCAATTCCAAAATGATATTGGGAAGGTGTTAATTTTGTTTATTATTTCCTATTGGGAATGTGCAAATGGGAAAACTTACCTGAATCCAAATTTTTTCAACACTTTTGATTTACTTAGTTAGTACATGAATCCAAATTGTTTCAACACTTTTGATTTCAGATGTGTTGTTTTAAATGCAAAGGAAGCAGAGGATAACCATTTAGCTTTGGTTCACTCAAAAGAGCACATTCATCTCATCAAGATGATTAGTTCCAAAAACTCCAAGAAAATAGCAAGGACTACTAATAAATACGACTCTATATATTTCAATGAAGGCTCATCGGAAGCAGCTTATCTTGCTGCTGGCTGTGTCATTGAGGTAAGTCCTTATATTTTCGTATGCAGATAATTTTATTTTGCATGTGCTTCTTGTATTATTTGAGATCAGTAACTATAGAAATTTACTCTCCGTGGACCAATGCATGCATGGTCTCTTTATTAGTATTATTAATCTGAAAAAGTTTTGGATTTAGAGGTATCAAGTATTATTGTTACACAATTTTCAAATTCATTACATTTCAAGATGCAATTTCTTCAGATTGCAACTAGTTTTCGTAAGCTTAATTAAGCATGTATCCCTATCTAGGCTACAGAGCAAGTTGCTAAAGGGGAATTGGATTCAGCATTTGCTATTGTAAGGCCGCCTGGGCACCATGCAGAAGAATCTGATCAGCCAATGGGCTTTTGCCTATTCAATAATGTTGCTATTGCAACAAGTGTCATCTTGAATGAAAGGGTGAGAGCTGCTTATGTTTTTGGATATTTTTCTTTAAAATTTTGGTATTTTGTTAGTACTTTACCTGTATGTAAAACTTACATTTCATTCCATTGCAAATTGCAGCCCGAGTTGGGTATCAACAAAATCTTGATTGTTGATTGGGATATACATCATGGAAATGGTTCTCAAAAGATGTTCTACGAGGATCCTCGCGTACTAGTCTTCTCTGTTCATAGGTATTCATGTTTTTCAGTCCTATAACATTAATTATTTTCGAAGAAGCATAAATATGAAAATGACTCTTCACAAATATGCTGAGATTGTCATTGTCATAAAGTGGGATATCACATGCTACACATGTTAAACAAAGTGTATAGATCATTCATTGTTTTAACCTTTTACTCAAATTGAAGAACTTATCAGAAATGAAAAAATGTTTGGAGAAATAAGTTGGCGTATCTTGAATTAGTTGTTACACATGATTGAAAGGTTGCACTTGATCCACTTCAATAAATTTTTTAAACAAATTACAAGTGTAAGACAATATATAATCCATTTTACTAGTTATAATTTGCAAATTAACATATTTGTATCAACCAGGCATGATTCTGGGAGGTTCTATCCAGAAGGTAATGATGGGTCGTATAACATGATGGGAGAAGAGCTAGGTGCGGGATGCAATATAAATGTCCCTTGGGAGGGTGGTGGGATTGGAGATTCTGACTATTATGCAGTTTGGGATCACATATTACTTCCCGTGGCTAGGGCGTTTGATCCTGACTTGATTATTATATCAGCAGGATTCGATGCAGGTTAGGAGAAATTTCCTCATTTTTTATGCATCTCTGTTAAACTTGGGTCTAGTTTAACATGCAATGAAATCGAGGCTGATTGTTGACTTTAGGATCTCTATTGTTATTTGGAACAGCTGCAGGTGATCCCATTGGAGGTTGTTGGTTAAGTTCGTACAGTTATTCAACCATGCTTTACAAGGTTAGAATTTAACTATTTGGTTATTCGACTACATATCTTCAATTTGTCTAGTTCTGCTAAATGTGATTATAAAGTTATTTGTTATTGATGATGTTTATGTATCTAGTAGATGGGATTTGCAAGAGGCAAGATTGTTATGGCACTTGAAGGAGGATACAATCTTACTTCATTAGCAAATGCAACCCAAGCATGCATTGAAATGTTGCTAGATTACAAGCCTCGTATTAGGTCTTCGGAGTGTCCTCCCCTAAAACATACATGGCCTCTGATAAAAACAGTAAGTGATTGGATGGATATGTTTCATTTTCACCTTGTTACTTAATATATGCATTCGTCCACTTTGGCATTTTCACCTCTGTTTCAAAATTGAATTATTTGTTCTTATTCTAATCATTTTTTTTATTCCGAGACCCATGTAACTTGAGCATTCTTAGGTCTAATTCTTCTCTCTAGACTCAGTTTACACTGAGGCCTATAATCATTTATTTCTGATCTGAGACTCATGCAACTTGTGCATTCTCAGGTATAATCTTCTATTCTAGGCACAGTTTACACTAAAACACATAATCATTTACTCTGATTTGAGAGTCTTGCAACCGTGTTCTTTCTTTTTTATTTCCTCGTTCATCTTTGCTAACTTTTCATTTCTTTTTCAGAAATGGAGTGGGCAGCTGATGTTGTCATCGACCTTGGGGATGTTATGAAAAGATCTGCTTCTGCTAGAGGGGTCACTACCGCTGCCACCCAGGGTGCTACGCCCTCAGAGCAACAAAATGCTCCCAATATTCCCACTGCTGTGGTGATCACCTCTGAAAAGTGCAGTAAGACTCACAAGTCTTCAGAGAAAGGCCATGGAAAATCAGCCCTATTTATTGCGAGCAAAAGCAAAAGGTCAACCGGTGATGATTTGGACAAAGGCAAAGGTATGAAAGATGGTGTCCGAAGGGATCCAAATGATAATTTTACTGTGGTGCTCCTCAAATGTTTAAATGAGCTGAATGAAGAGGAGAGCCTTGATTTCATCAAGACCTTGCACACTGATGAAGATGACTTCTTTTACTGCCATTATACTACAGAGCGAGTGAAAAATTCTGCAGCTTTTCACCTGGTCAAGGTATTATTCTTTCAGTTCTGCCTTTTCTTTTCTTACAGAACTTCATTTAATTTATAATATTTTTTTTCAGTTCATGGCTTGTTTCAGTCGATTGATGGCTTCAGCGGAGGCCCAAGAGCAGGAAGTTCTTAAGCTCACTAAGAGCATCACGGCGGACCTTCTCAATGGCTAAGGTGGGATGCAGCCCACCCAAGTTTTTTTTTTTTTTTTTTTTTTTTTATATATAATAAGAAGTTATATTCCTTTAATTACGTATTTGATTAACGTACATGATTCATTACATTTCTCCACGATTCCTTTCCTTTATATAATTCATTTGATTACTTTTTTACCCCCTCTATATTTTATTACATGGCTTTCCACTCCTACGTGTTACATTATTATGTCAATAATACCCTTAATTAATGGTAAAAATTCAAGCCCATGATTAATTATGAGAAAGATTTGTGAAAAATTAATGGGGTAAAATTGAAATAATTTATTTTATTTTTTTACATAGAATGAAAAATATTATGAAAATAGTAAAAGAATTAAAATAACATTTAATAAAAAATGGAGGGAGTATTTGATTTTGTAATAGGTATCAAATAATAATGTTATGTATTGTTATTTAATTCATTTTATTAATTTTGTGTTTGACACTTCTTGTTACTACTACTATGATTGAACAATCATTTTTAAATATAAAACATATCAAGGTTGTTTTTCGAAGTAAAATGGACAACGATTATCTATCCGATACTATGGTTATCTATATTGAAAGATAATTGTTTGAAAACATTGATCCTGATCCTATTATCGATGAATTCTATCAGATAAAAAATCGAAGAACACAATTTATGTAAACAAAAAAATTTTGTACTATATTTGTTTCAAGCTTTTAGCTCATCCTAGATTTTAATCCTGGCTCCGCCGCATGAGCGAGCTCAAAGTTGAGAATGACCAATTGAAGAGGGACAATGAATTTCAACAAGATTTGATAGGTCATTATAAGAAACGGGAGAGTGATGCATATGCTCAGGGTGTTTTGAAAGGAATCGAGACCTTCCGCCAGCGCTTGTTCCGAACTGTTTCCGGGCAGACCTTTCTCAAGGATTTGCATGAGGGGCTCATTGATGCTTATCACCAGAGTTCTCTCTACCTGAAAAACATGGTTCCCCATGTTAGCCATTTTGTGGGTCACGGTTTCAGAGCTGCAGTAGCTCAAGCTCGAGAAAAAGGTTTTACTGGTGATTTTGATACCAACAGTATTCCCAGAGGTCTGAAGGCTGCTCCCGCTTTCAAGGGAGATGAGAAACAGCCTTTGAACCATCCCTGGTGGCTTCCAGTGATGAGGCAGGCAGTTCTGAATATAGCTCGCGATGAGCTTGTTATGGATCCAGAAATGCCTCCGGCTGAGGATATTTGTAATGAAATTCACTAGATCTATGGCAAGATATCATTGTTCTTATTCATGGTAACTAATGCTTTATTTAGATTCTTGCCTACTGTGTTTCTTTTAACAAACAATAACACATGAAAGAATGTCCACAATATTATGTTCTTCCTTATGTAGATATTTACTTCGATTGGATGACTCCCCTTAGGCAGCAAGGGTGCAGAAAACCCATCACTGGAAAGGATGTTTGGAAGCTGAACTCTTGGGATTAAGTTGAAAGATTGTGCCTAGATTTGTTTGAGACATTAAGCTGAACTCATACTTTTTGAGTATTATAGGTTCCAGAGTTCATGGGAGGTAGAAGCTAAAAGATCGTGTCTTCAAGGTATGGAGGCTTCTTCAAGGTATACCATTTCTATTTCTTTGCAATTCTAAATATTGAAAACTATTGTTTGTACTAATTGTTGGTTTGATTCTTTAGACTTTGTGCCTCTGTAGCTCATATACTGATCACGGAATTTGACTACAGCAGTTGGATCAAAAGATGGAGTTTTTCATAAGAAGAAAAGTGCAAAAAAGGCTTTCGTGCAAAAAAGGCGTTCGTGCATTAATTTATGGATTTTTTTTTTGTAAAGTTTTGTTTGTCGATAGTGTACTTGAACAAATGTAATTGGCAGTTCTTTTGGATTGACGTTGGTAAACAAATTGTATGCATTATTTTTACTAACAATTGTTTGATTGGGAATTTGATGGCAATTAATATTAAATATTAAAATTATATAGTGTTATATATATATATATATAATGAAAAGAAAAAATAGTTTTTTGTTGTTAGAAACACAACGATTTTTAACCATTGTAAAAAGAGGAAAGACAACGGTGACAAATTGTTGTCTATTAGCGTAACTCACAAAAATCAAATGCAACAACAACAATTCTCATTTAGATAGACAACGGTTCTACACCGTTTTAAAAAGTGGGAAAGACAACGGTGAAAAATCGTTGTCTATCATAATAATTCATGAGAATTATATGCAACGACAATTGTTTTTATTCGAAAAGACAACGGTTTTCAACCATTGTAAAAAGTTGGAAAGACAACGGTGAAAAACCGTTATCTATCAGCGAAATTCATGAAAATCATATGCAACGACAACGGTTTTTATCCGAAAAGACAACGGGTTTCAATCGTTGTAAAAAGCTGGAACAACAACGGTTGAAAACCATTGTCTATCAGCGCACACCTATGACAACGGCGGCTACAACAACGGTTATTTAGTTGGAATGACAACGGATTTCCACCGTTGTCTTTCAACGTTTTTCTTGTAGTGTAGTATGGTGTGCATGTAATGAATACTACAATTCTTCTAGCTAGCTACATCACATGCATGATTTCTACTATATTAAATTGCTCCATCCTTATTAAATGTAAAATACCTCTATTATGTATATACCTACCAACCCTGGGTAGCTAAAAGAGGTATTTGCAATTAAGAAGGTGCTAAGAGCTATGCTATGATCATTCACTCTGCAATAAGAAGAATTTGAACGTTGATTTGATGAAACGATATAGATATAAATATAAATATAGATAGTTGGGAGGGATTAATGAATGAATTCGTGTAAGTAATTCATTGATGAGATGCCAACGAAAGGAATGGGCGTTACTCATAACGTACATATGGTCAATTACTTACAATAAAATCTACTGTGATCGAGATGAAATTCTTTCATGATATGAGTATTTAGACTCACCCATGTTCTAGGTTCAAATCTCATTGAAAACAATATTGTTTATATTAAATTGTCAATTCGATTAGTCTCTTCAAAGGGTAGAGATGATAATTCAACGATCAATAATTTATTGACAGAGTGTTTAATTTAATTTCAAATGGTAAAAAAAATCTATCATTATCAAATCAATTTCTTGACCTAATTAATTAATTACATACCTTTGAATTTTGAAATAGTTACAATTTTTTTATATAAACAATTCCACCAAAAAATAAGGTGATGATGGATTGCAGATTTTGGTATTTTCTTACACCAATATTAGCACAATCCAACACTTTCACGCTTCCTTCATATATAGAAATTCTGTCATTTTCTTGACCAACCCTCTCTCACAATTAATATATTCGTACTATTACTACTATATAAGAACCCAACATTCATGTATTCTATTATAGCGAAGATGCAAAGCAATGTTTTAAAAAAATTGGTAGAAGTATGGAGTACAAAAGCTGAAAAAGCAAATTGAAAAACAAACAAAGTATGGTCACATATATATGTACTAGTAATTAAAAGATGGAGAAGTAGATGAATTATGATAAAATAATAGATGTAATACAAATAATGTGATTAAAAGAAATAAATTAATATGATAAAAATCGAAAGAAAAATTTGTCTCACATATATATATATATATTATGTTTTGATAATACAAATCATTTGGATATATAGGAGGAAGTGTTAGGTAAAATTTGTCTCATGTATATTACGTTTTGATAATGAAAGATGGCTATGGAGTAAAAGTAACCTAACTTTAATCAAATTCATTTTGACCTAATATTAGATTACTTTTCATCAACAGAATTCCTACGTACCCCATAATAATATATATTTCATCTAACATTAATTTCAACATATGTTCAAATTTATAACATATAATTGGCCGAAAAAAAAAAACCTCAAAATTTTAAGGATTTTCTTTGGCATGAATGACACTAGCTAGTGATCTATTGTTACACTTGATCTAAAATCGTTTGATACAAATCACCTAATAAAATAGATCGTTATTCTATAAAAAATACTAACATAATATGAGGAAAACTAATGTACCAAAAAAATGAGTTGGTCTAATGGTGTAGATTTGATGAGACTTGTATTTTTTAATATGTCAGTTCATATAAAATTAGATTCCGACTTTAAACGAGATCGGGCCTCCACCGGAAGACATTGAAATTGATCTCTCGAATTAGTGATCTTCGAATCAGATACGGAAACTTTAAAAAAATTAACGTGCTAATTATTATTTTTCTTGAAAACAAAATAATAATTTTAACGTGATTATCATAATTGTATAAATTATCCCAAGATATTCTTACAAGTGTAAAAAGTAGAGTTTTGATTGATTAGAGTTCAGTACGTAAGTCAATTCATTTATAATAAGTTGGACAATACATGTGTGAGTTACCATTCCTCATTATTGGAAATTTAATTTTATTAGAACCAAAATTGAGAAGCTTCTTCATTAATCATGCATCCTAGCTAAATAATTGACACATGCATTATTAAAGTTATATATGTATAAATATACTTATTTTCCTTATTTAGTGCCTAGCTTCTTTTTCTTTTTTTGGGTAATGCATATATGTTCACACTACTTTAATTTCTTCACAATAATAATTAATTAAAATTAATTGAATGCATGATTAATCATAATATTAATTACTAATAATTTGGGTTAGGCAGGCTTGTAATCCTATAAATAATGGAGTATAGTGGGAGATTATATTCATTATTCACACACAAATATTAATTAATTGCAGTACTGCAGACTGATTAGGTAGTAAATTATTACTCCGTATTTATTTTGCTTCTCTAATTAATAGTATCTAATATTAATCTTTTTTATTTTAATGTTTTTAGTGATGATGGCGATTTACTGGAAAATATGTTACTTGGTGTTGATATTTGTGATTAATCATAAAGCTTATAATACTAAAGCAGCTAATAACATTCCGATCACTCTTGTCACTGACGCCGTCCACAAAAGGGCAGGTAATTTTTGTCTATATAATTGTGTTTTTTTTATTATTATTATATATTCCATAATTTAATTTAATTGTTTCAATTTCTGTACTGCTAGTTTGTATGGATGGAAGCCCTGCAGGCTACCATTTCGATTCTGGGTATGGAGAGGGAGCCAACAGTTGGCTCATTCATCTCATGGTAATTACCTAATATTTTATATTTAATTTTTCTTGCTATTATTAATTAAACAATTTTATTTATTTTTAATTAATTATTTGAATATATAGGGAGGTGCCTGGTGTGGCACCGGTCCATGGTGCAACGAAAGAATCCACACTGATCTTGGTAGCACCGCCAATGTCACAAATCACACTTTTGAAGGAATTCTGAGCTCAAATCAAACCGTCAATCCTGGTAAATTATACCCCTTCGTCTAATTTTATAATTTTAATTTGGAGTGAATGCATATTTAAAAAAAAAAAATTAATTATTTATGTAAAAATTGAAAGATATGGGTAGATATAAATATAAATAAAGTAATGGGTGGAAGAAATATTTTTTTTTAAATGAAAATTATAAAATTAAACACACAAAAAGAAATTAAGAATTATAAAATTGTAAATAAACATTGCTTAAATTCAAAAAATTAAATATTTTCCTATATAGTAATTTATGATATCTCACAATTGATATTTTAAGATATATTCGACTTCCAATGCTATTAATTAATTTAATGTTTGTTAGTGTACAACTTTAATTAATTTACTCTCACATACATACATAAATAAATTCTGCAGATTTTTTTAATTGGAATAGAATTTTTGTCCACTATTGCGACAGCTCGTCTTTCATCGGAGACATTCAAGTAACCGCTAATGTGAGTGTATATATATATATATCATTTAACAAAAAAAAAAAATCAATATATACTCATGATGATTTAAGTTTTCATTATATTTTTTTATTATAATTTCCTACTCCAATTATATATATATATATATAATATATCCAGGGGAGTACATTCCAGTTGAGGGGATCAAGGATTTTTGATGCTGTGATAGACGAGCTAATGGCAAAAGGAATGAGAACGGCAAAAAATGTATTTTTATTTTTATTTTATGATAAATAACATTAGTATAAAAACGCTTTATAAAATACTCTATGTATATTTACATGTACAGGTTATACTTACGGGTGCTTCAGCGGGTGGTTTGAGCGTTATATTACATTGCGACTCTTTTCGAGCACGCCTAAGTAATGTTGATAGAGTAAAATGCATCTCCGATTCTGGTTATTTGATCCGCGCGTAAGATTCTACGCCCGTACACATTTAAATTTAAAGAATTATAAATTAAATTTATTCAATTTTGTTTGCGGCTAAAATATTTATTCAACTAATATGTCTACTTTAATTTTTACAGACCGAATGTCCCTAATGCTAACTATAGATATGGGATTTTTGCCCACACAATTATGTTTCATGTAAACCTCCTTATCTTCTCCTTGTATATAATTAATTTATACTTAAATTATTTATAATGCGTACATATATAATTAATTAATTTTTTATTTGTGAATATTGCAGAATTTAACCAGTTTTCTGCCCAAAGCCTGCACATCAAGAATGGACCCGAGTTTGGTAAGTATATCGAGTAGAAATAACATTAAAATTGTACACCTTTAGATCTCATAAATTGTGTTTGTTTTCATATATAGTTGTTTTATCTCTTCTCCGTTTTATTTATTAATAAATAATATTTCTTAAAATTAATGTAAAAAGACAAACAAACACAGTATACGTGACTGAACGGAGAGTAGTAATTATCATTGTATATATTGATTGTGATAACAACATACAAATATATGCAGTGTCTTTTTCCTGAATATCTAGTGGGAGATATCAAGACACCAATCTTTTTTGCTAAACAGCATTTTCGATTCCGCTCAGGTACGTATGTATTGATATAAATATATGTAGAAATATTGTGTCAGATCAATTTTTACACTGATTTAAGTACGAAAACTAAGAATTTATAAGTATAATTTAAATCATGTATTAAAAAAATCCATATAATAGGCGATCTGAAGCCCGACAGTAGTCAAGATTTGCCAGGCTGGGATATGTGCAAACAAAATCTAAATAAGTGCACCCTTGCTCATAAACAACTAATAAAAGGTGGAGTATTTTACGTATCTTAAATTAATTATAATATTTTCTTAAATACAAATTCTAATTAAACTTAATTAATTTCAGATTTTGGACATGCATTCCTCGAAGAATTTAATGATATTGGTAATAATACTTCAAGAGGAATATTTATCAATGCTTGCTACTCTCATATTTTCACGGAATCTGATGCTTTGTGGAATTCCAATGGGTCACCTAGATTGGAGAATAAGGTAAACTTATTTGTATTTTTACTGTTCCATAAACATCTCTACTTATATGTTCCCCGTTTTCAAGTGAAGTGTCAATATTTTAAAATTGAATATGTTTTTATTGGCAGACCATCTCACAAAGCATCGGTGATTGGTACTTTGACCGGAGTCCCGTTCAAGTGATTGATACTATATCCGATTTTCCATTAAATTGTGTTGTTGCATCATAATTAATATCAAAATGTATGTTTGATATGAAATATTAATGGTCTAGTAACGTAAAATAGTCTTAAATGCCTTTGTATGTTTCAATCCAAAAACTCCTCCAGTGCTATATATTTAAGTATTGGAAAATGAAAATTAACATACATACATACATCTTTCAATTATATTAAATCTTGGAAATGGCTTCGAAATGGAGAATCACGTTTGAAATTATTTGTTTGGTAGTAATTATTGGTGCAGGAATTGTAGTTGCTTACAACGAATACGATACAATAGGTGCAGATGGTTACCCTGTGATGCCAGATGGATGTGAAAAAAACTACCTTTATTTAGTTTATTATGATGTTTTGGATGCACTATGCCCAAGTGAAAATATTACTAACATAAACGATATGCAGTCTTACGATTGCAAGAACCTCAATCGACAAGTCGGAAAAGACTGCTTCTTCAATACAACGGTAGCAAGGGACATCAAGAAACACAATCGTTGTGGCTTAAACGTAGATCACGGTTTCATTGATGACAGGGCTCAACAACTTTGGGATTTTTGTTCCACTCATTTTCTAGATTATTGAGGAATCAATATGAGTAATAAAACTCATGATCTGTAATAATCATTTTAATTAAGAGGTTAACTACCAAATTAAAAAAGAAGACACATCTTTCACACTACCCAATCTGAGGTAAATGCCATAATTAACCCCCTAGTTTGCTCATTCGTACTCCACTTCAATCAAACAAAAAGTTTAACGGACGATATATTCAAATATGCTAAACATATTTTAATTGAAATTTAGAATGGGTGCCATTGTCATTTGATACACATCTATTTTTATTTTAAAATTTATGAAATGTGATTAGAATAAAATGATGTGTGATATAATTGACTCCACAATTACAAACATACCCTAAGAACATACGGGTTTATTTGACCCAAATGAAAAGGCAATTGTGCAAAACCACGTAAACTAAAAACTTATTTATTTTTATTAGTAGGGTGAAATATTAATATAACAAGAAAAGTGGAACAGAAATCAAACCGTTCTTAAGAATAACAAGCTGATAATTATATGATGTTTACCTTCAATTATAAATAATAGACTAAAATTTTAAGAATTGTAAACATAAGAAACTAATTTCAAAGTAAAAAATTTAGAGCACAAAAAATTTAAAATTTGTAAACATCTCCCCTAAATTCTTTTCATTTGCATTTTCTATAATTTTATAAGAATTTCACATTATTATTTTTTTTTTCTCTCTCATCTCTCTTTTAACTGCATTATCTACTAATTATTTTTATTTTCTCTTTCTTATTTTCTTTTTCAACCATCAAAATATCTCATATTTATTTTTTCCTCTTATTCTTCATTTTCACATTATTTTCTTTTTTTCTCTCTCTCATCTCTCTTTTAAATGCACTAGATTTTTGCCCGTGCGATGCACGGGTCTTTTGTAAATCTTTTTTATAGTTTTTAAAAATATCGTCATTTTTTTAAAAATAAACTATAGATTTCTTTATATATGTTGAATGATATTTTAAAAAAAACTAAAATCCATATTTTAAAAAAACTAAAGTTTTTTTTTTAAGTTGAAGCCCACATTATACTTTTTGTGATTAGTTTTAGTTGTTTCCTTTTAATTAAAATAACAGTATATTAATAGGTATGCATATGTACAAAGGTTGTAAGACTAAGATCAATGTGTATATATATGACGCATTAAATTAAAGTAGGAAAAATAAACAAATAGAGGATAAGTGAAAGCGTTCTTCAGCTGATAATTTCAACCACATTAAATCATTTGTTTCACTTTTTATGTTTCATTCTCTAAATTTATGATATGTGTCAATTAAAAAAACAATCAACGCACTACAATAGTGGGAGCGACACGTGTTAATGATCCAGGAGGTGAAACACCAAGTGGAATATATACGAAAAGTGGAACAAAGAAATTGAATCGAATTTCAATAGCCTAGTTTCAAATCTAGGATTGTGCATGCTTATTCAACTTTAAGCCAACAGTAAGGATGCTCTGGCTCATTATTGAAATTTTTTATCATTAAGAAAAACTCTGATGAATAAAATCTTCTATACTTTTGTTTACCCTCTTCTAATTTATTAATTATTACGGAATACGGAATACTATTATGAATCACTAAAATCTTCTCATTTAAGCACATAATTACTTGGTGTCCTACAAATAAACCACTTTGTAATCTATAAATGAAAGTTGTAACACTATTAATGTAATCTATTAAATTCGGTGCTATTGTTGAAGGATTATGCAAGTTGTAACGCTATTAATTAATGTTAAAACAAAGGACTGTATTTCACAGTTCAGAGTCACTGGGAATAAGAAATATAGGAGCAAACTGAGCAACTTCATTCCCAATTCTATAATTATTTGCTTTTGCACAATAAGTTCCTCTATGCTTTTCTTAATGCTGTTGAAGACAATCTTTAAGTGCAATAATCAATCATGAAGCATGTTACAAATACAATGCATAACATCACTCACCAATGGAATATCTTCTTATTGCTCCTGTAATATGAAGCATGAAATAACTTTACTGGGTGTTCTTTGGCTTACAAAAAAATTACTATAACAAATATAAAAGTACTAACTATACAAACCATCTCATTAAGGCACATCCCAAGATCAGCAAATGAGTGCTGCTCAATTATTGAACTATCAAACGTCTTCTTCACAGTATATGAGTTCCTCCAGAGAGAATTCATAAATAGCTAGACCAGAATTTTTTCTGACAAATTGTTGCTTGCATGTTGAAGTTTTCCAAAGTCATTTCCCATCTCCTCCTTTCCAATCATGATAAGATTTCAGGGCAAGTACACAATTCACAATTCTTGAAAACTTCCCTCCCAAATATAGAGGTCAAAATAGCTCTACCTTCAGTTTTTTCCATTGCAATGAATGAACTCTAAACATGAACTGGATACAATAACTGTTCTAGATCAGAAGCTTCAAAAACTGGAATCCCCGTTCCCTCTACAGAATCAAGAAAGTACCTAAGGTTTTCAAAGTATTGGAACAAACGTAGAGCAGCCCCATCAGGAGCAGCTACAGAATCAGAAGGTGCTTCAACTACATAGAAGTTAACCAACAATTAAATTACCTTGTTAAGTGCAGAGCAAAGTATAATCTCACTTCGTAAGCCAAGTCTGGATTTTTAGCTTCCTACCTGAAATTTAGTATAAAATCTTGTGAAGTCTTACGATAAATTGTATAAATATTCACAAAATTCGTTGGGCAATCACCTGAGAAAGAAGATACAAGGGAAGTACATCAAGCAAAATTGTAACATGAATGTTCATAATCAACATAATTTTATATATATTAAAAAATCAAGGAAATTACCTCAGGAAACTGAAGCAAGTGAAATCCAAATGTACGTTCATCATTGAGAGTCAAGTCTAAAGTCCCAAACTGTTCATCATTGAGAGTCAAGTCTAAAGTCTCAAACTGTTGTAAATATGAAGAACAAATGTTAATCACAAATTACGCGTAAATCTCATACATCGTTGCCGTTGAAGTTATTATACAATTACATGACTTCTTTCACCATTTCTTATAAAATAGTAACATAAAATTGAAGATGTCCATTAAAGAAAAAATAAAAAAAGATAAAAATCAATTGAGTAGCATTGTATAAATTTCATAATTAAAAAGGGAGGAGTTTGGCCTACTTTTATCAATTCTTCAATCCAGATTTTCTAATGATTGAGTTGATCCGAGCATGTGCATATAACAAATACACAATAGTAGATCAAAGGACGATTTTCTAATGATTGAGTAGATTAAAGGACGATATTGGAGTTGGTGCTCAGCGGCAAACATGATTAATCACGACTCCTTAGGGAATGGATCCAAAAGCCTCTGCTGTCTGTAAAGGAAAGCTAGGAGATAGTTTGAGTATTCACACCTTTATGATTTTTGTATCTCTTACTGCTTCGAGTTGGCTACTACCTTAATTTTGTTGTTTGTAAAACTCTCACCTGCTAGGTACTTCTTGTACCCTGCATAATCTTTTTGCAATGAAAATTCTTTTTTTACTGATAAAAAATAAAATAAAATAATACACAACAATATTGCGCTGCTCATAAGAGGTAGACAAAAAGAGAATTTTAAATATTGCTGATAGAGTTTAACAGAAAACAAAGGCCAAAAAAAGTAGAAACCAATTTTATAAAACCAATTTCATAAATTGACAATCAAAATAGAAGAAACATTCCAGTTAAAATACAGAAATGACACATATATGACTTATAAGATTGTGTAAAAAAACAGATGGTTCAACAAAACATTACTCTAGATATAAATTAATCACAAATTTATAACAGTACAGTTTTCTTGATCTATTCAATGCATAGCAACAATCAACTGAACACACCTTATCATTAAGCATTTGAAATCAAATCTAAATGCATAATTCGTTGTTCAAATCTAAATTTATAACAGTTATTCTTTCGGTCTGCATACCTGTTTCATATACAAAAAAATTACATTCTTAAAATGAAAGCTAATTCTGAAACATCTTGCCTGGAAGAAGATGATACAATCTCATCTTTTCTCTTTACATCTAAAAACTATACATTATTGCAACACAAAAAAATTAACATAAATTAATTCAATTCCATAAGCATGAAAAGTTTTTCATAGCTGCAAATTAATTCAATTTATCACAGAATTTTTTCTAAAGCACATCTAGCATACTCATACTGTAAAGGTCAAAAGTTCTACTTTTTCATAGTCGAATTAATCAGATTATGTAAAGTTTTTTCAAGGAAAAAAAAAAGAATCTTGCCTAATTTCAAATTTTCAACTAATAAACACAATCCTCTCCTAATCATCAAAAACTGAACTTTACAATAAAAACCATCAACTTATTTTATCAACTACAACCTCTGTCCCACATTAACATTCACTTTCATGCTCCCAAAAAAGCTCAATTATTTACCAACAAAAATTAACAGAAATTCACAATGAGAAATGCAATCAAAAGCACGTCAAAGAAATCGATTCTTACAACTTCAACTTCACTATGAGAGATAATTCAAACTCCATCGTGGTTAACCAGTCCTGCATACACTCAAACAATCCCAAATCACAACTATAACAACAACACAATCAACACTCTACTCAAATCAATTACTTGATAAATAAAAAAATAAGAAAGACAGAAAGTACATGAATTTGGGTATGTCATCTGGAGGATGGACAGAGAGGTTCAAATTAGGCGTTAAAGACCCTTTCTTCATATTGCTTCTTCTTTACACCCAGGGACTGGCCTTTTAGGAGAATTTCCTCCGCGGAGGCCTTGCTTTGTATCCGACAAACCTTAATCTGCCAAATTTCAAGAAACAACAAAATATTATTGTTAATCAAGTAAAATTACGAAATCTACAATATTTAAAATTTGCCCAAATCAATAGTTATATCAGATGTAAAAAAAAACGCACCTTGTTCGGTTTCAGACATTTCTTTACGGATAGAGTTTCATAAGAGATAGTGACTCACCAGACCTCTACCGTCGTCGCAACGAACGCTGTTACCGGCGAAAAGAGTCAGCACCGCCAGCAGCAGCACAGCACCACTGCGATTAAATCCTACATATGCGCATAGATCAAAAGGTTCTAATAGATAATTAACCAACAGACAATAGAACACGGATTTGGGCCCAGAGTTAAGAATGCTTCCAGAACCCTGATCGCCATTGATGGAGATTATTCTTTCTCTTTCGCCATGTTACAATTGAAATGGATGATGATTGACTTGAGTAGTGCGGGGAAAGCGTTAAACAATCTACATCAGAATTAATAAAGGCGTTTTGAAGAGTAGCCCAATGGAGAGAAATGGAACCGGCAAGGCAATGAAGAGTTGAAACGGAAAAAAAAAACTTAAATCTAACGTGACACGTGTTAAAAGAACAGGGCATCTAAATTGACACATGTCATAAGGTTGTAGAGTCTCATCCTCTTTTTATATATATAGATTATCTACTAATCATTTTTATTTTCTCTTTCTTATTTTCTTTTTCAACCATCAAAATATCTCATATTTATTTTTTCCTCTTATTCTTCATTTCTACTAATTTTATTGTAAATTTAACATGGGTATAAATTTAAAAAATTTGAACATTAAATTAAATTTATAAATAAATAAATAATTTAATTATATTTTAAAATAATAATATATAAAATTATCTTAACTTCCCGCGTAATACGCGAGTTTTATACTAGTTATGTACTAATTTCAAAGTCGAAAAAATTTTGAAGACTAAAATCAAAATTCAAACACTTTAAGTGGAAAAAAAAAAGTATTTTCCCTTCAAATTCAAAGGTGTACTAGTCTAAGAGTCTAGAAAGAGTTATGGCGCCAGTTTGCAGACCCAAATAGAAAAGCTTCAGAAGTTGATTGATTATCAGAGAGAAAATATGGAGAAAGCGAAGAAGAAAGCTCGAACGGAACGACGTCGTGTGGGGTTGGTGTTCGATATGAGAGAATGTGTAAGCATGATAAGGAAGAAGGGGGAGAAGAGCACCCAGAAAACCCCCAAAGAATTCGGGGCATTTGGGACAATCTCAACGCCACAGGCCTTCTCCCAAGGTCTAGCTTCTATACGTTTCTGTTTTATTTATTGTTTGATGATGATGCATATATGCAAGTTTTGCTGTGCATTTCTACTGAATGGTAGTAGTATGTTATTTTGTCTTTCATCCCCGAAATTACTTAGGATCTTTGTGTCCAAATTTACTTATTGTGACTTCAAGGGAATTTAGTGGCTGGCGGAGTCAAATTAATTTGGGTATTCGGGTATTTCGGGTGATTTAGTGAGGAATAAATGAGATTTAGGGATGTGTTAGGTGATAATTTTGAAAATAAAATGATATTGGGAAGGTGTTAATTTTGTTTGTTATTTCCATATTGGAAATGTAATAATGGGATGGAGGGAGTTTTTTTTTTTTTTTTGGTTTTCTGAATTTTGAAAACTAAGCACTTAGATCGTCATATTCTTATATGCAGAGTGTGGAACCTTACCTGGTTTTCTACTGTGATTTAGTGGCTGGTGGGGTCAAATTAATTTGGGTATTCGGGGTGTTTAGTGATGTATAAAAGAGATTTAGAGAGGTGTAAGGGAAAATGTGCTTCCAATTCCAAAATGATATTGGGAAGGTGTTATTTTTGTTTATTATTTCCTATTGGGAATGTGCAAATGGGAAAACTTACCTGAATCCAAATTTTTTCAACACTTTTGATTTACTTAGTTAGTACATGAATCCAAATTGTTTCAACACTTTTGATTTCAGATGTGTTGTTTTAAATGCAAAGGAAGCAGAGGATAACCATTTAGCTTTGGTTCACTCAAAACAGCACATTCATCTCATCAAGATGATTAGTTCCAAAAACTCCAAGAAAATAGCAAGGACTACTAATAAATACGACTCTATATATTTCAATGAAGGCTCATCGGAAGCAGCTTATCTTGCCGCTGGCTGTGTCATTCAGGTAACTCCTTATATTTTCGTATGCAGATAATTTTATTTTGCATGTGCTTCTTGTATTATTTGAGATCAGTAACTATAGAAATTTACTCTCCGTGGACCAATGCATGCATGGCCTCTTTATTAGTATTATTAACCTAAAAAGTTTTGGATTTAGAAGTATCAAGTATTATTGTTACACAATTTTCAAATTCATTACATTTCAAGATGCAATTTCTTCAGATTGCAACTAGTTTTCGTAAGCTTATTAAGCATGTATCCCTATGTAGGCTACAGAGCAAGTTGCTAAAGGGGAATTGGATTCAGCATTTGCTATTGTACGGCCGCCTGGGCATCATGCAGAAGAATCTGAGCCAATGGGCTTTTGCCTATTCAATAATGTTGCTATTGCAGCAAGTGTTATCTTGAATGAAAGGGTGAGAGCTGCTTATGTTTTTGGATATTTTTCTTTAAAATTTCGGTATTTTGTTAGTACTTTACCTGTATGTAAAATTTACATTTCGTTCCATTGCAAATTGCAGCCTGAGTTGGGTATCAACAAAATCTTGATTGTTGATTGGGATATACATCATGGAAATGGTACTCAAAAGATGTTCTACGAGGATCCTCGCGTACTAGTCTTCTCTGTTCATAGGTATTCATGTTTTTCAGTCCTATAACATTAATTATTTTCGAAGAAGCATAAATATGAAAATGACTCTTCACAAATATGCTGAGATTGTCATTGCCATAAAGTGGGATATCACATGCTACACATGTTAAACAAAGTGTATAGATCATTCATTGTTTTAGCCTTTTACTCAAATGGAAGAACTTATCAGAAATGAAAAAAGGCCCATTATCATTTAACATATGTATATTTTTATAAAAAAAATTGAATTAAATGACTTTTTGTGCAAAACACATACTAAATAGAAGGCTTATTTATTTATTAACGGGAAAATCAAAGGCTTTGTAATTGTAGGCGCGACTCCAGTGTTGGCATTTTGCACACTCAAATCAAACTAGAGAAGTTGTAAAGGCAGATTTCATTATTATCAGAGAGAAGAAACACATGGAGAAAGTTGGCACTGAACGACGTCGCGTGGGGTTGCTGTTCGATGAGAGGCGGGGGAATTTGGGACAATCTCAGCGCCGCCGCCCTTCTCCCAAGGTTTTTATTTATTGTTTGATGAAGTTTTGTTATGTATTCTGCCGAATGAGGAGTATATATTTATTTATTGTAGTAGATTATGATATGTTATGTTCCTTCATCCCTCAAATTGGGAATTTCAGAGCATGATCTCTGTGTCAAAATTTACTCATTAAGATTTCGGTTTTCTGAAGAGGGAAATTACTTACACTTTGATTGTTATAGTGGAAGTGTGGAACCTTACCTGGTTTTCTAGTTTGATTTAGTTAGTACATGAATCCAAATTGTTTCAACACTTTTGATATATATTTACTATTTTTCCATTAATATATAATTTATATTTATATATAAGTAATCGAGTCGAATTGAACTCGAGTTTATTTTAGAAAATATATGATTTACAATTAATTTTGAAAATTATATAGGTAATCGAGTCGAGCTTGGTCTTTAAAATTTTAAGCTCGACCGAGTTGAGTTTTCGAGTATAACAATCGAGTCGAGTTTCGAGCTCAACACTATTCGACTTGCCTCGTTTACACATCTACTTATTAATATTCTGTAAAATTTCATAACTAGAAGAAGATTTACAGGAGAGAAGTTACAACTAACAAATAGTTACAACTAACAAATCAACTGCTTGTGTAACTAATAATCTTTCATTTCATTTGTTACTCTTTACATATTCAAAGTTGTGGTGCCATTGTTTGCAGTTTGCAGACTCAAATAGAAAAGCTTGTGAAGTTGAAAAGACAGTTTTGATTATCAGAGAGAAAATATGGAGAAAGCTCGAACGGAACGACGTCGTGTGGGGTTGGTGTTCGATGATGGAATGTGTAAGCATAAGCAAGAAGGGGAAGAGCACAAAGAAAGCCCTCAAAGAATCAATGTCATTTGGAACAATCTTGACGTCACAGGACTTCTCCAAAGGTCTTCTCATTGCAACCCATATCGTTTTCTTTATTGTTTTGATGATGCATATATACAAGTTTATTGTAGTAGATTATGATGTCTTATTTTGCCTTTCATCTCTGAAATTGTGATATTGGGAGTGTATTCATTTTGTGGGTTATTTTCATATTGAGTAGTTTCGTAAGAAAAGTGTGCAAGTAATCGGTGGTTTTTTTTCGGTTTTATGAAGAGAGAAAGCACTTACACTTTGATTGCCATATTCTTATATACATTGTTTTGACACTTTTGATTTCAGATGTGTTGTTTTAAAGGCAAAGGAAGCAGAGGATGACCATATAGCTTTGGTTCACTCCAAAAAGCACATTCATCTTATCAAGAAGATTAGTTCCAAAAGCTCCAAGGAAATGACAAGAACTGCTAATAAATACGACTCTGTTTATTTCAATAAAGGGTCATCAAAAGCAGCTTATCTTGCCGCTGGATTTGTCATTGAGGTAAGTTCTTATATTTTTTGCATGTGCTTCTTGTATTGTTTGGTTTATTTGAGATTAGTAAGCTTAATTAAGCATGTATCCCTATGTAGGCTACAGAGCAAGTTGCTAAAGGAGAATTGGATTCAGCATTTGCTATTGTAAGGCCGCCGGGGCATCATGCAGAAGAATCTAAGCCAATGGGCTTTTGCCTATTCAATAATGTTGCTATTGCAGCAAGTGTTATCTTGAATAAAAGGGTGAGAGCTACTTAATGTTTTTGGAGATTTTTCTTTAAAAAATTACTACTTTACCTGTATATTAAATTTACATTTCATCCCATTGCGAATTGTAGCCCGACTTGGGTATCGAAAAAATCTTGATTGTTGATTGGGATGTACATCATGGAAATGGTACTCAAAAGATGTTCTACAAGGATCCTCGCGTACTAGTCTTCTCCGTTCATAGGTATTCATGTTTTTCAGTCCTATAACATTATGCATAAATATGAAAATGACTTCACAAATATGTTAAGAAAACATATAATCTATTTCGCTAGTTATAATTTGCAAATTAACATTCTTGTATCAATTAGGCATGAATCTGGGAGGTTCTATCCCCCAGGTAATGATGGATCATATAACATGATGGGAGAAGAGCAAGGTGCGGGATACAATATAAATGTCCCCTGGGAGGTTGTCGGGGTTGGAGATGCTGACTACTTTGCAGTTTGGGATCACATACTACTTCCTGTGACCAGGGAATTTGATCCTGGCTTGATTATTATATCAGCAGGATTTGATGCAGGTTAGGAGAAATTTTTGAACTCCTCATTTTTCAACATGCCAGAAAATCAAGGTTGATTGTTGACTTTTGGACCTCTAATGTAATTTGCAACAGCCAAAGGTGATCCCTTTGGAGGTTGTCTTTTAAGTTCGTATGGTTATTCAATCATGCTTTACAAGGTTAGAATTTAACCATTTAGTTATTGAATCAAACATTTTCTTCTGTCTAGTTCGTTATCCACCACTGATGATGTTTGCGTACCTAGTTGATGGAATTTGCAGGAGGCAAGATTGTTATGGCACTTGAAGGAGGATACGATCTTACTTCATTAGTAGATACAACCCAAGCTTGCATTGAAATGCTGCTAGATTACAAGCCTCGTATTAAGTCTTCGGGGGTTCGTCCCCTAAAATCCACATGGAATCTGATAAATAAAGTAAGTGATTGGATGGATAATTTTCATTTTCATGTTCATCATGTATATATATGTGTAGGTACGTCAAGCTTTATGCAAACATTGGCCGATACTTGCTGATAAAATACCAGACGAAGTGATCAATAGCAGATTGCATATTGAGGTTAGCACTTCATTAAGAACTGCAAGCAAACTATTAACAAAATTGTTTAAAATGTAAATTGACATAATGGATGTCCTGTTTGCTTTCAAATGGTTCAAAATTTACCATACAAGATCCTAATGTATTAGAGACCATTGTTATTGAGGACTGTTATTTCACATTAACTATTTGCTTATGTGAATTTTTTTCCGGGCTGATGTTAAGACGAGGCAAGATAAAGCTGTCCGAACCCCTACAGAACACGAACATGGCCAGGTTTTTGATATAGAAGAATACTTTAAAGGTGAGATTTTGTGTGCAATGTGTTATATGGTCCAAATAGGCACACACACTCTAATTCAAGATATGTGATGGTGCAAATAGGGCTGTCTCATCTGTGCCTAACAGAACGCAGCATTCGGGTAAAAATCTACTCGATGCTGGGAGAGAGATTCCCCGAGCTAGCCCAGCATGTTGATATTCTTGAAGACGTTGTGAGCATCTGGACATGGCGAGAAGTCCGCATAAGTCCTTTTCAAGATATGATTATGGTAATCAATGCTAGGGGTCATTCCTTGTTCGGGGAGTGGGAAAGAGAACAACTGGAATCCGCTGAAGTCGAAGGACTTGTTGACTTGATATCAGACGAGTCACTGGTGCAGTTGGTCCATCGTAAGCTTGGAAAACTTACGACTGGTCCAGCTAAGCCACCTAATAATGATGGCAACGACAGACGATGACACAAATGACGACAAAAGCTCGAATCCTTCGAAGAGTTCAGCTGAGGAAAAGCTGATAAATCTTGATTGTTAACTGGGAAGTAAAACAATGCTAAACAATATTCTTTACAAGGCCAATGCATCATAAAAACAAATTACAAGTATAAGACCATATATAATTTGCATATTAACTAGGGGGGTAAGCTAGTTGAGTATTGTTGAGCTCGAAACTTGACTCGGTCGAGCCTAAAAAAACGTACTTACTCCCCTATTAACATACTTCTAATAAAGTCTAGGCAAACCTTGGTGGCTTCCATCATACAACAAACTATTACTAATTGTTCTGGCTTTAAACGGACTGATGTAAGTGGCCAGTGAAATTGATCGTTTGTATTAATCGGTCCTTTGACCGGATATGTTGTAGCTCATCGTTTTACTATGCTGCTACCAGATAAGCTACAAATGTTTCAAATATCATCTCACTGCCAAGTAAATAATAAGTAGAAGAACGTTATGTATTTCATTTTTATTCTATTACTATTATTATCTTTAAAACATAAATTAACACACATTGTATACTAAAACTAATAGAATACATGTTTCGATATCAAATTGAAATATGAGAATTTAAATTATCAAATAATTAGTATGTGCAGAGTCACTTAACCTCTTATTTTATATTCTATGTTGAGTATTTATGGATATTTTGGAATATTTCAACTTATTCGCATGGAATTGCAAATGACATAGTTTTCAGTCATTTATAAATATACACTTTTTACGTGTTAAAGAAGGACAAATAGGATCCATATACTTTTTCTTTTGTTAAAGAAGCACCATTTTTTTTGGTGAAATAAATACTTTATTTTATTGATTGATACCCTTTTCGTCCTTCGTTCGATTGTTCCTTTGACTTTACAACAAAATTTAATTTATGGTGCAAACACTTATGGACGGAGACACATCTTGATATTCCAATTTAGATTGTACATTTTCTTATTTGACAATAAATCATCCTTTCACTTTAAACTACAATCTTCAAACATTCTCAAAATTAATTTATTCCATTAATACTAGTAATAAACAACTTTCACATTAAAATACATGTAAATAACTTAACGGGAAATTCAAAGGCTTATTATTATCATTAGTATTCAAAGGTGTAGAGTGTAGGCAGAGTTGTGGCGCCACTCCAGTGTTTGCAGTTTTCACTGTCAAACTAGAGAAGTTGAAAAGACAGGTTTCATTATCGGAGAGAAAACATGGAGAAAGTTGGCTCGGAACGACGTCGCGTGGGGCTGCTGTTCGATGAGAGAATGTGTAAGCACAAGCAAGCAGGGGGAGAAGAGCACCCAGAAAACCCCCAAAGAATTGGGGCCATTTGGGACAATCTCAACGCCACAGCCCTTCTCCCAAGGTCTTTTATATATACGTTTTGTTTGTGTTTTATTTATTGTCTGATGATGCATATATGCAAGTTTTGTTGTGCATTCTACATTTCTACTGAAATTGGGATTTTAGGAGAGAGAGAGAGAGAGAGGGGAGGGCATGATCTGTGTCAAAATATACTCATTGTGATTTATTGAGGTGTAAAGGAAACTGTGGGCTCAAAACGAGTGTTAGTTTTGAAAATAAAATGATATTGTGAAGCTACTAATCTAATCTTGTTTGTTATTTCCATATTGGGAATGTGCAAATGTAATCATGGGATCATTGTTTTTGGTGTTATATTCGTATATACATTGTTATAGTTAAGTGTGGAACTTTACCTTGGTTTTCTAGTGTGATTTAGTTAGTTAGTACATGAATCCAAATTGTTTTGATTTCAGATGTGTTGTTTTAAATGCAAAGGAAGCAGAGGATAAACATTTAGCTTTGGTTCACTCCAAAGAGCACATTCATCTCATCAAGACGATTAGTTCCAAAAACTCCAAGAAAATGACAAGGACTGCTAATAAATACGACTCTATCTATTTCAATAAAGGCTCATCGGAAGCAGCTTATCTTGCTGCTGGCTTTGTCATTGAGGTAAGTCCTTATATTTTCGTAGGCATGTATTATTTGGTTTATTTGAGATCAATAACTATAAAATTTACTCTCCGTAGACCAATGCTTGGCATGTTTATTATTATTAACCTGAAAATGAAATGTTTTGAAGTTAGAGGTATTAAGTATTTATTGTTATACACTTTTCAAATTTCATTACATTTCAGGATGCAATATCTTCAGATACAGATAATAATCATCATTAGTTAATTGCAACTAGTCTTTGTAAGCTTAATTAAGCATGTATCCCTATCTAGGCTACAGAGCAAGTTGCTAAAGGGGAATTGGATTCAGCATTTGCTATTGTAAGGCCGCCTGGGCATCATGCAGAAGAATCTAAGCCAATGGGCTTTTGCCTATTCAATAATGTTGCTATTGCAGCAAGTGTTATCTTAAATGAAAGGGTGAGAGATACTTAATGTTTCTGGAGATTTTTCTTTAAAAATTTGGTACTTTGTTAGTACTTTACGTGTATACTAAATTTACATTTCGTTCCATTGAAAATTGTAGCCCGAGTTGGGCATCAACAAAATTTTGATTGTTGATTGGGATATACATCATGGGAATAGTACTCAAAAGATGTTCTACAAGGATCCTCGCGTACTAGTCTTCTCTGTTCATAGGTATCAGTCCTATATCATTAATTATTTTCTAAGACGCATAAATATGAAAATGACTCTTTACAAATATGCTAAGAAGATCATTGTCATAAAGTTGGATTTCACATGCTATCAATGTTAAATAATAATTTATAGATTTTTCATTATTAATCAAATTGAAGAACATAACAGAAACTATAAATTTTGGAGAAAATCTAGCACACCCTGAAATTAATTGTTACATTACTTAAATCTGTACATGATGCAATTCAAATAGTTAATTTGACAAACTACAAGTATAGGATAACATGTAATCTATTTCGCTAGTTATAATTTGTAAATTAACATTCTTGTATCTATTAGGCATGATAATGGGAGGTTCTATCCCCCAGGTAATGATGGATCATATAACATGACGGGAGAAGGGCAAGGTGCGGGATACAATATAAATGTCCCCTGGGAGGGTGGCGGGGTTGGAGATGCTGACTATTTTGCAGTTTGGGATCACATATTACTTCCCGTGACTAGGGAATTTGATCCCGACTTGATTCTTATATCAGCAGGATTTGATGCAGGTTAGGAGAAATTCTCCAACTCCTGCGTTCCTCATTTTTATGCATCTCTTGCTCCTCTGTTTAACTTGGTGTAGTTTAACATGCCATAAAATCAAGGTTGATATTTGACTTTAGGACCTCTAATGTTATTTGGAACAGCCATAGGTGATCCCATTGGAGGTTGTTGTTTAAGTCCGTATGGTTATTCAGTCATGCTTTACAAGGTTAGAATTTAACCATTTAGTTATTGAATCTAACATTTTCTCCTATCTAGTTAACCACTACTGATGATGTTTGTGTACCTAGTTGATGGGATTTGCAAGAGGCAAGCTTGTTATGGCACTTGAAGGAGGATACAATCTTACTTCATTAGCAAATGCAACCCAAGCTTGCATTGAAATGCTGCTAGATTACAAGCCTCCTATTAGGTCTTTGGAGCTTCTCCCCCTAAAACCTACATGGCCTCTGATAAAAACAGTAAGTGATTGGATGGATATGTTTCATTTTCACCTTGTTACTTAATATATGCATCCGTCCACCCACTTTAGCTCTACATTTCAAGTTCATTATATATATGTGTGTATATATATTTCTTGATTTGTATTAAAAAGAGATGCTTTCCCAAAATAAATCTATGATCATATAGCATGTATAACTATCCATGTTCTTTTACATGCTCTCTCAACTTTTACAATAATGATTGATGCATCTTTTATTTGTGTAGGTACGTCAAGCTTTATGCAAATATTGGCCGATACTTGCTGCTAAAATACCAGACAAGGTGATCAATAGCAGATTGCATATTGAGGTCAATACTTTATTAAGAACTGCAAGCAAACTATTTACAAAATTGTTAAAAATGTAACTTGACACAAAGGATTTACTGCTTGCTTTCAAATGGTTCAAGTACAATTTAACATACAAGAGCCTTATATTAGAGACCATTGTTATTGATGACTAATATTTCAAATTACCTATTTAATTATGTAAATTCTTTTCCAGGTTGATCTCGATGTAAAGCAAGATAAAGTCTATACCAGTACTCCTACAGAACTTGAACATGCCCTGGTTTCTGGTAGAGAAGACTGTGTTGAAGGTGAGATGATGTGTGAATGTTTGTTTAATGTATTATATGGTTTAAATACGTGGATGACATCATCATCAAGAGCTTGCACAAAGAGGACCATCTCGTCTAAACTTTTCAAATTCTGCGAAAATACAACAGGATGTATAATCATACATATACCCCCTTCATTCGAGTTCACTCCGTGTCAAAAGTGAATTATTTTTTCTTATTCTAATCATTTTTTTTTATAAATCCGAGACCCATGTAACTTGAGCATTGTTAGGTCTAATTCTTCTCTCTAGACTCGGTTTACACTGAGGCCTATTATCATTTCTTTCTGATCTGAGACTCATGCAACTTGTGAATTCTCAGGTCTGAAAAGTGCTCCCAATATTCCCACTGCTGTGGTGATCACCTCTGAAAAGTGCAGTAAGACTCTTCCAAATGTGGTAGCTGAATCTTCACAGTCTCCGATCTCAGAGATTCAGGGACTCAAGAATGATGAACAGCCAGCTCCTAGTGCTGAGGAGAAGGAAGAAGTTGCAGCTGAAGAGGACGTACGAGCCTTAGCTGATGAGAATATGGTCAATGCTGCTGCATCAGGTCATAAGAGAACGAAAGCTGAAATTCACAACCAGCTGAAAGCAGATCTTGCTGAATCATCAGAGCAGAACAAAGTTGTTCTCCATCACACAGCTGAAGGGCTTGAAAGAGATGCTCAAACAGATTTAGCGCTTTTGGCCACTGCAACTGGTCAACCCCAAGCCTCCAAGGCTTTCAACGCTTTATCAGATAAGGAATGGGAACAGCTATCTGTTGAAGATATACTTGGTCCTCCCAGAATCAATCAATTTCAAACCAAGTATATCAAACCAGCCCAAGAGCATCGTCTGTTTATGTACAAACAAGCTTATGAGAATGGGACTCGAAGCTTCAGCCTTTTGAACAAGCTAATGGCTGATCTCTCACACCATGTCTTCGACGATCTGACTGTTCAATTCACTGGATTAAATCAACGTCTGCAAACCCGAGAGCAATGGGAATGCAAGATAATGCAAGAACAGATCAAAACGTCACTTCAAAGATACTTCAAGACTGATCTAAGTGCAGCTATTCTTCAGCTCTCTGAAAATCACATTCAAAAGCTGAAATGCTAGCTACAATTGAAGAGCTCAAGAAAGCTGAGCTGCAAAAGAGTGAAGAGAGAGAGAAAAGGTTTATGGCAAAGGTTGAGAGAGTTGCTGATCTTCAAAGGAAAGAAGTCTCTACTCAACTACAACAATTGAGGGACTTAAACCTCAAAATGAGTGCTACGAAGGAGAAGCTGGAGACAAGGGAAGCTGAATTATCAACACTTATTACTCAGCTGAGTGATAGGTTAGCTGTCCAAGCTTCTGTTCCAAATGTCGCCCAGATTGCTAAGGAAGCGGCAACATCAACAACACTTCAAATTAGAGTTGAATTCACCTCTGTGCTGAATGATTTCAAGGACACTCTCAAAGGTGAAATTTCTACGTTTGTTAATACTTTCACTACACGCATTGATGATGCCAAAAAGGGGAAAGAAGAGTAAAGACAATGCTACTTGAAGAGAGGGAGAAATCAGAGGACGTTCAAACTGAACTGGCTAGGAGATTAGCAACGTCAGTTTAAATCATTTAAATATTTATTTTTTCATATGACTGTTTTTTTAAAGAGTGGGGCTATCAACGCTCCAAATCATCATGTTATACACACCCCAAATCATTTTGGAAAAAAATAGACATAAATGCATTTACTAAAATGTCCTTTTAAACTCTTTAAAAAATTATAAACACACCCCATTTTTAAACCCTCCATCATTTAATCCTCATTCCAACAATTTTTACTTTTTCTTCAAAAAAATCATTCGTGCATAAATTCTCCACATGATTATATAATCACAACCAACATTGTAATAGAAGAAAACGTAACGTAGAACATAAATGTAAATATATTTATTATTTTTTACATTTTTTTAGAGTATATATAGATTATGAACTGCAACAGTCGTCGATATGTTCGACCAGAATCGTGGCCGAACAAATCACTGAGTGTACGACTAGTACTGGCTGAACACAATTTTTCCATGCAACTTCATACATGTTCGACCATTATGGTCGTGCTCTTTCTTGGCTGTGCGACCGTTTTGACCCTGCATAACAAGGAGTGTGCGGTCACGAATCTGGCCGAACACCTTTAACACAACAACAGATTTGACAGTAAAAATGTACAAAAATAGAGTAAAAACATCATCTTAACATATCAAACTCAATTTTTTTATGCAATCATTATACAATGTATTCAATAACTAGGTGTTTACAATATTATCACTCTAAATCATCAAAATTAAAATATCTAAAAACCCTTAGGACATGTTTGTTTTGGGATTTCGAAACTCCACCCTCCGTTACAGTTTGAGATTTTGATTCAAGATTTCAAAATCCCACCCTAGAACCTTATAAAAGTCAACTCTATAAATACCTACAAAACCTATATTCCTACACTATAAAGTTAAATCATACCCTACATAAATCCCAAAACAAAAACAAAACAAACACAAAACATAAAAAGTATTAGAATTTTGAAATCCACTAGATTTTGAAATTCGGATTTCAAAATTTTCAAAATCCCAAAACAAACATGCCATAAATGTTAATGGGGTGTGTTGATAAATGAGAGAATAGGAGGAGAAAGGGTTAAATGAGGTATGTTTAGTAAGAAGAGGATTTTGAACGGGGAATAACATTTTGAATGAAGAAGGGTATGATAGGAAAAAATGGGGTGTATTTAGTATTTTAAATTGATTTTCAAATTTTAGTGGGGCGTGTATAACATGATTTGGGGTGTTGATAGCCTCACCCATTTTTTAATTATAAATTTTAGTAACATTTATTTATTAAAAAAAAATCGGGTCATTTTGGTTCGATGACCCGACAACCCATCCAAAGCCCGTATTGGACCGACCCAACCCAATCCAACCCGAATAAGTGACTCAGCCTGGCTCGAAAAGTGTTACACGCCGACCTGGCCCAAAAAGTGTGACATTACAAGTCAGATAAGTGTAAAGTATATGATGATAAGAAATATTACAATGTTATTTTTTATAATTTTATACATTTATTTAAAAAATAATTTATTTTATCACATGACAAAGATAGATCGCACTATGATGAAGATGGACGAAGTGTTACCTTTTAATTGATTTCTTATTATCAAGAAGGACGAACTCCCTCTTAGACCATAGAAAATTCCAAACAAACAAATATACCCCTTGAGAACATACATATTTTATTTGACCCAAATGAAAAAAAAAAAGTGATTAACTTTCATATTTTTCTTTTTAAAACGTTCAAGAATAAGTTTCACACACTTAATAATGAAAATCATTTATAAACTCCCTTCTCACAATATTCTCAATTTTACATTCCCGTGCAGGAGCTTCGTAACCAACTGGAGAGATAACGAGTTGTTCGTCAAAGAGGAAGAAATAACGGTTATGCTTCTTTATATGAACAATGTTGGCATTTACAAAATGTAGGTATTCAATCATACTGTACCCAGAGGTGTGTACAGTTTTCAGGCGGTAGCTCAAGCTCGAGAGAAGGCTGCTCCTGCTTTCAAGGGCGATGAGCAACAGCCCTTGAACCATCCCTGGTGGCTTTCAGTGATGAGGCATGCAGTTCTGAATATAGCTCGTGTTGGGTTTCGGGAGGACCCTTCGTATTTCAATTGGTATGATATTGTACGTTTTGGGTTAGACTCTCACATCTTTGCTTTTGAGGTTTTCTCAAAAGGCCTTAAACAAATGAAGATATTAGTCCTCGTTTTTATACCCCACAATCCTTTAATACTTTTTCCGATGTGGGACTTGTTTGACCTCAACAGCTCGCGATGAGCTTGTTATGGATCCAGAAATGCCTCCGGCTGAGGAGATTTGGTACAATCTCGATACTCCGTAGATCTCTTCACGTCTCGAGACTTCAGATCATCCTACAACCCTTCCCCAATCGAAGATGAGGAAGAGTGTGATGAAGCTGAAGATGACTCCTAGAGACTTTTTGTAATAGTCAGTTCTTGAGCCTGTGAGCTCTTTCCCTTAGATTGTACATGCTCTCAACTTGTTTATAATATGAACTCATCAAAACTACTTCTGACAATCACTATTGCATCTGTCCCCAGATAGATGGTATGCTTTGTGTTTCCCCTCAAGCTTAGCTCTAAGCTTTTTTAAATTACTATCTGTAACTTCATTTGATCGTGCATTTGACTTTGACACGAAATTTAATATGAATTTTTTTTATTAGTATTATATGAAGTAAAATACTTCAATTTTTTGTTGATGATGTATTAATCAATTGAAAAGAATAAGACAAAAAAGATATTTTTGTTTGGAACGAATAATTAAATTTGGTATAATTTTAAGATATTTGAAGAAAATAATTGAAATGAATAAAGTTACCTTTCTACCATTTTTAGAAATCGACAATTTAATAAGGAACAGACTAAAGACTGAAATAGAGAAGAGGCAATTTAATCAACGCTCAAACACATGTAGACATGTGCAAATATACATACATAAATCCAAGCAGCAGCAATAACATCTCACTGCCAAACAAATAACAAGTAGAAGAAACGTTGAATTCACCCAAATTACACAGTATTTGGTATTACCAAGAGATCTCATAAATAATACATGCATTTGTCAATCTTCCACAAGAATACGAGAGAGAGAAGTATTTGCATTGAAAGTTAAGAGTCAGCGATAGGAAAAGCGGATCCGAGTTTGTTTCCATGACGATAGCATTTGATATTTACGGGGTAGGGACCAAGTTCAACGTGATTATCTTCTCCTCCAACGTAGAAACATAGAGTGTAGATTGCAAGTTCAAACTCAGGGCTCACTCCAACTAACGTGCTCGACACTGCCTTGAGAATGCCATTCCATTCAAACTGAATTGTAAGTAACTGTGTTTCTGCGTCTGGCTGCAACATTAAGGCACAGAAAATACAGCCCCATGTCAAATTGTTAATAGAGTTAGCTCATATATAGGAGAAAGATGGTCTTATATAGCATTAAACCGAATATCCATAATTTCACACACAACATACCAACAACCCCAAATTTGCAAAGAAACAAAAATGCACATAATAGAAAATACCGTTGGTTACACACCAGATAAGCTAAGCTACCGGTGACATTCCCTACTAGGCTGCTACTAATAATAACAGGGGCATTTCACCGTAATATATAGATGAGCACTTAAGCAGAGAGTTGTGTGCACGACTAAATATCACATATCAATTAAAAAAAAAACTTATTTCATTGTCAGCTGAAACAATTGACAATTTGCATACTCTTGAGCCAAATGCTTCAAGAAGATAACAAGAATTGTTATTGGTCTGCCCTGAGTTTACTGGTATAGTTAGCAATTCGTTGTTGGGGACTTGTGACATCTAAGAACCTATGTGCTTTCAGTGAAGAAGAGTGGGAACAATGAAACGCAGATTTTGATAATAGAGTAATTTGTGCCATTAAATATATTTAATTAATGTGATCCTAGAGTCTAGTAATAACTTTTTGCAAGTAACATATATAAATAAATAGCACCACATCCCTTCAGACAAACAAATAAATTGTTAATACTAGTGTACTTACAAAGTTATAGATAAGATTTCAAAAATATTACTTCCTCAAATACCAACTTATGGCATATAGCTTAGCTCTCATTTTCTTTAAAGGAGGATATCCCAGATATGAGAACTACTTTTTTCCCTCTAAAATGGAAATTTTATTTTCCAAAACAGACTACCTGACTTTCAAAGACCTTTTCTAAAGGCAGTCTTGAAAAACCAGAAAAAAAAAAAAAACTCACAATATTTCAACTCCCATCTACACTTACATAACCACAATCCTGGGATGAAGGGATTATTTGTGATGATATTAATTTTATTGGAATAATTTCCAGTGGCTTAAAAAAAAAAAAATACTTCAAATTGGTCATCTATCAGGATAATTTAAGGGGACGGTTCCCTGTTTCAAATGCCTACTTAACCAATAAAAATTTCCAATCAGAAGAGAAATCACTTACGGTCTGGCCACGCCTTCGAGGAAAGATATAACCCTGATAGTCAACCCTCCCCTTTGCCTCTTCTAGATAGAACTGAAAAAAAATGAAAATGCAGATTAAGCTTCTGAAATTAGAACAAGGGAAACCAAATAGCAATAGTAAAAGTAGTAATTTCTCATTGATATCAAATTTACCTAATGACTCTTTAATGAACTTATATGACCATTTGAAAAAAAAAATTGTGGCCACAGTGATCATGCATAGCATGAATTGGAAGGTAACAGTAACAAAAAGTCACGTTACAGTTAAATTTCTCGTGACTATAAATTTTAAAATAAGAGTTGCTGTTTTTCTTTCTTTTGCTGCTATAACAAAAACTTAATATAGTATATCCGACTTCAACGACGTTACAAAATTGCCGCCAACTTCTCCATATTCTTTATGCATTCAGATGAATAACACTTCACTGCAGAATACTCGCTAAAATAATAATGATCTTTTATTAATAAAATATTGGCATTGTGCAAATATGAAAATCATACTAAGTAAAAGTTTCATAGAGTGGGTAATATTTTGACAAGCACCTGAATCCAGTTATGAAATCCTGAGACTTCTTGGTCTCCTCGTTTGATTTCTCCAACAAAAACATGCTCAAAAGCCGAAGAACAACTAGATGTACCACCTCGGCCATAAAGATCAAACCAAAGACTCGTTATCATTCCCTTAAACTCTTGATAGCTCCCAGATGCAATGCCCTTCGCCGACAGATACTTGTGAAGGTACTTAATTGGAGCAGTTCGGCTAATCTCTTCTATAAATGCTGCTTGCTCTTGTCTCTCTTCAGATGTAACAACTTCTTTATACCCTTCATGTGGATTATAATTATCAAGAAGAGAACAGAAACGTGAGTATGTCGGCTTCCTGAATATTTCTTCACTCAGCCAGGAAAATAGGGACCCTTCCGCCACATCATCCTTCTGGTACACCTTCTTTCCTTCACCACAATCTATCTCATAATCCTTTCCAGGAACTAAACGATTCAAATCAAGTTCCCACAGTTTGGCAATGGCCTTTGACATGTCAGCAAGCTCTTCTTCTGAGGGTTCCATTTTAGAACCACAATCAACCTCATCTGAGTAATGTTGCTCACTAGGGGGACGTTTGAAATTGTTCCGCTGATCTGAAGGTACCTGGATAATGACAATTACAGATAGTTCATGAATGTATCAAAAATTCGTCTGTAAAGTCCAGATAGTTAAATAAAAAAAGAAGTTAGTTTAAGCTGATAGACAAATGATGTACATGATATTGAAAAGCTAGTTTGTGTAGTGCACATCTCACATAGAGTCAAAATCACAAGAAGCGCAAACCAGTGCTCAATAAAATTTTGCTTTTAATCACAAATATAAGCATTAAAAATTGATTGATTCTTAACAAGTAAGAGTACAAACTTCTGCCACAGCACAACATGACAAAAAATTCATAGGATGATTTTTCATCTCATTGGATATGTCTTTCTTGAGATAAATTTCAGCTAGCACTAAAGTTGTATAGTAATTGAGGCACTGACAGCTATGGTAAACGAAATGATTGATACCTTGATAAAAATACTTATAACTGTAAAATCAGCTTCTAAATGGATATATTTCTATCATCTTATAACTCAAATTTGTGCACATGAAAATAGCCTTCGTTGCAAATTATGGTTGCCAAGCTATAGCCATGAAACTACAGTGAAGTATGGTGCGCTCACATCAAACAAAATGAATTCTTTCCCCAAGTTTAGAGGAAACATCAAACAATATATGTTTGTTAAAGTTTAACTGAAACCTGGTGATGCTGTCTTGAAGGTTTCTTCTGGACAGTCTCCCAACCATCATTATTTGAGTCTTCATTCTGTTACCATAACACACAAAGAGTAAGTTCAGAGATTTGAAGAAAACTTCAATATTCAGGAGTAACATTAGTTGTGGAACAAAAAATATTTGGTTTCAAATACATTTGAGAAAATTATCTTTCCAACAATTCTAGTTTATACTATGCTCAATGCATGCATTTGAGACATCACCTAAACACACCAACTGATGGAATATTGTATACACAGAATGTCAAAAAGTAAAAAGATTCCTATACTAGATTGTTGTCTTTCTTTGACAGGATGTAAATATGAAAATCCCATGAATTATGAGATCTTAATTAGAGCAGAATCAGAGGTTTGATTTACCTTTATTTTGGTTGGTTTCGTTTTCCTTTTTTGTATAAGTCTTATATAAGGTGCACTGTATAACAAAAAAATGCATTAATAATGCATTTTTTTGTTTTCCCACAGAATCATGAGTTCAGTTCCAAAAAAATTAAAAAAGCCACCTATCATTGTTATGTGATCAAGCAATATTCTTAGCAACTAAAGGTCCAAAATGACTGGACCACCTCATCTAGAAGTTGAAGGCAGTTAGAGAGGAGCATCATTTTAACATTTATCTCCATCTTTAGCACAAGACATACTGACATAGGCTTAGTTTTTCAAGTTCCCATAACAGATTAGTCCCAAATTACTAATTCATTATTTAGTTACTCACACTAAGATTAAATTAAAACAGAACATTTCATTTGATATGGCTCCATTTCCATATATAAGACCATGAATGCAGCTAGAGAGGAGCACCATATATCTCGATGTCTTCAACACAAACAGAGGCTTAATTTCTTAGGGCTACAATCAACAAAACCTCACTATCAGAATTCTGCAAGACATTAACAAAAAAAAAGTAAGAATTAACGGGTTGACCACCTTCTGGGCTGTCATTGCAGGCTTCCGTCCCCATGATGTCTGATTTTCTTGGTAACTCTCTTCCTAAACCCCACATAACAGACAAATGGTGAAAACAACTGATTAGTCATAATGTCTCCTCTAATTTAAGTGATACGTGAAATTGATGAACCAAAAAGAGCAAAAAAGGGAAACTTAACCATGCGTTGTGCAGTTTTGTTACACAGACAGAATGTCGAAAACTAAGAAGATTCTTATATTAGATTGATGTCTTTGTCTGAAAGATCATAAATTTGAAATCTCATGGATTATGGGATCTTAATAATAATCGGGGCAGAATCAGAGGTTTGGTTTACCTATATTTTTAGGTGGTTTTGTTCTCCTTCTTTGTTCTTTGTAAAAGTTTTATATAAAGAGCACTTTGGTACAGAAAAATATAACATTACACTTTTACCAGTTTTTCCCTCCCTGAAATCATGAGGTCAGTTACAAAACAACTCACTAATCATTGTTATATGATTAAGCAGTATCCACGGCGATAAAATGTCCAAACTAACTGGACCAACTCATCTAGAAGTTGAAGGCAGGTAGAGAGGAGCATCATTTAACGTTTATCTCCATCTTTAGCACAACACATAGGCTTAGTTTCTCAAGTTTCCATAACAGATCAGTCCCAAATTACTGGTTCATAATTTATTTACTCTGCATTAAGGTTAAGTTCCTCCGATTCCATATTATATGGACCATATATCTCAATGTCTTGAACACAAAAATAGGCTTAATTTCGCAAGGCTGCGATTCGTAAAATCACACTATCAAAATTCTAAAAAATGAACAAAGGAAAATGGCCGATCACCTTCTGGACTGTCTTCTCAGGCCGCCGTCCCCATGACGTCTGATTTTCTTCGTAATTCTCTTCCTAAACCCCGCATATAACAGAAAAAGAGTGAAAACAACAACTGAATCAGTCACAGACTCACAATGTCTCCAGTAATATAAGTTCTACACAAAATTGACAAACCAAAAAAGGGGAACTCACTCACCCGTCTGTTGTGCGAAGGTCTAGAATTATGATCAGTCTTCCCGGAGCTGGATCCGTCATGATCTTCCGGCTCCCCAGACACAACCTGCACACACTTAATTTGTTCAATAATATGCTCCCCACTGCGACGAAATCGAAGGATGGATCGGAACGAACCTGCGCCCAACTCGATCTGGAACGTTGATCAACGTCATCATCTCGATTATTATCATCATCGTTACCGCCACCACGAATGTGATCTATGGCTGCATTGGCCAATCCCTTTATTAGACCCTCCATTGTTGAAGCACAAGTGGTGTGATCGACGGAGCAGATATAGGAAGAAGGAAATATCTTCCAAGATAATAATAGTAATAGCAATACAAATGGAGATTGGAGATTGGCTATAACTAATCAAATGATGACAATAACTTGCAACCGTAGTAGTATAAATATAATGATTGATTGATTAAAATAACATAACATTTTTAACCCACTAAATCTTGTGCAATTGAGTAATAATTTTAAATTGATATTAATGTAATAAATTTAATTGTACAATTAAGATTTTTTTTATAAAGTTAGAGATATATAAATCAATTCGAATTTTGCACACAACTTTTATTTAAAAAAATAAAAATTGTCTTTTAACAACTCCAATACAGAAAATTTTATATAAAATATTTGAAATATAAATAATTAAGGTGAAATTGGACCAAAAATTAGTGGCAGGTTAAAGTTAATTAAAATATATTTTTCACTTAAGTATTAACTAAAATTATATTATTGCATGACCAAATTAAAGGGTGAATTCTCAAGGATATCAATTTTTTTAAGAATTCAGACTTTTGACCAGTAATTTTTAAAAAAATGTCTTAGTAATAGATATGTTTGGTTAAATTATTCTTATAAAATATTCATAGAATCAATTTTCATACAAATTGAAGAAGAAAGTAAAATGGATTGGGATGGGCCCAGGGGATATTTTGGCCTCACTGGATTGGTAGTTGGTGCAGTTGCCGACAGCCAGGGTCAATGGCTCACATGTTAGTCACTCATTCATTTGACTTTTTTTTTGTTCTAAATAAAAAATTAATGGTTATGTTTCTCATTTTTTTTAGTTATTTAATTTTATTATATTCATTCATTTTAGAAAATAATTTATTTACACTATTTTATTATTTTTACGTTTCAATCATCATTTATTTATTTGAATTGTCATTTATTTTATTTATAACACAATTATTTTATTTATAAATGAACCCCTCAATACCTTATCATATTTCTTATTTATCTATTTTATATACAAAATAATTAATATTCAAAAAAATTTACATAACAAGAATCATGATTATGTAATAATGTTTTGTTCTAATTTTAGAATAGGTGAGAACAAGAAATCACGGTTGGTTGAAATGATGAATAGTGAAAGATTGTTGAGAAATGATTATAGATAATGAGGTAGTTAATCAAAATAAGAAAATAATTAACTTAATTAAAGTCTCATAACTATGAAATATGTTGAAATTGAATTGATCGTCTATTATCCTCATTATCATTGTTATTGTAGAATTTAAAATTAAACACTCTCTTACATTGTGTTTTTGGTTGTCGACTTTTTTCTTTAATCTTACACTATGCAGCTTACATGAGTTTTTAAAAATTAGTATTTCACTAAACAAAAGTTCCTCATATTCATTATGTTCTATCTTTTCTTTTATTTACTTTCTATTTTACGTAGATTCATTATTTACTCCCTTCTCATTAATTATGTATACTTTAAATTTTCTAGAATTTGCAATGTCTTTATTAGAATTAGTTCACACAAAATATACTCAAAGGTTATATGAATAATTGAATAAGTGTATTTTAATATAAATAATTGAGATAAGAATTTTATATGTCGTTTGATAGTAAATATTACACATTATTCAATCCAAATTGTTGCAAGGGAGTACAATTTCTCCTATCAAACAACCTATAAAATCATGCACTTGGTAATGTTTATTTAAATAATTGATTGGGGTAAATATGTTTAACACCGGTTTACTATTTCAAAATAACATACTATTAACTCATGGATTTTATTTCTAATTAATTAGGCAATTGAAATATTTATGTAGAATGTGTAATTTTTATTACTTAATTTTATTATAGTATTCCTTTAATTCTCTATTAGTTGACTTAATTTATTTTTTTTAAATAAAATACAAGCTAACCAAAAACATTTTTGACGTAATCATTAGTCGTTAAATTTTATTTTATAATTGCTTCCATTTTATATCTCAATTAACCTTTTTACTGAAATTATTTTAAATTTATAATATTAACGTATTTGAAAAATAAAATCTTTAAATATATCTAATATACATATTATTTGAATATATTTATTAAATAAATAATTATATTAAAGTAATTTCCATTTATAATGACACCGGAAACTATGACTCAAAGTTTGCTCCTTTTTTTTTTCTTTTTTCCTCGAATAAAATCATTATTAGCCATTTATAATACATTCCCACATTCCCAACACTAACATTAGATATAACATTAAACGCAAAAACAGAAATTTCACAAAAAAAAAGAATATATACATATTCAAGTATTTATTTTTGCAAATCCATAAAATTCAATCGAACTTAATTTTTTAGAACTCAAATTGTTTATAGTTGAAGCTGCAACAGTACACCAAAACACATAAAAAAAAGGCCATAAAACCCAAAATAAAGAGGTCTAAACTGCACAACAAATTAATATAAAATCTCAGCCAAAAATGAATTACCATAATCATCACTCACTGTGGTGGAGATATCTGGGGGTTATCAATAACCCTTATAGGTTTCACTTCAGATTCTTCCCGAGGTTGCCTCAACGCAACAAAGTGAAGGGCATCACTATTTGTTTGGTAAATATGACACCCCCACGGATATGACTCCGCTGCCGACCATATCTTCTGCTCCTCGAATGCCGTCTCTTCACAAAGTGATTCAGCCACGCAGTACACTGAGTCGAGTTCTGGCTCCACAAATTCTGCCACGGCAACATACCCAAGAGCGACGTAGCCTTCAGGAGCACGCGGATGCCATATTGATACTGGATGCTTATAGTCATCCGCACAATTTCTCCACACCTGCAAATAATAACATCAATGATGATGATGATGATGATTTCAAAATCAGCAACATTTAACAAACTATAGTTCATTTAATGAATGTTCTCTATTTACCAGGTCATAACCCACTGGAAAGGCAAACACTTTATCCGAATAACGGTACATTGCAGCAACAGTAGGTGGATGGGTGCCAGTACGAGCTATATCACCGATTGATACATACCTGAGAAATACAAAGGATTCCGATAAGATAAAATCTTGTGTGAAACGAGGTAATGATAAAACGGGTTCTGGGCTGGATTGTTTTATACACCCATATGTACATCATATTTTAGTTACTAGTACAATCAAACTCAGCTATAAAGTGGGTGTATATAGTAATTTCATGGGACCACACTACCCCAAAGGTAAAACAATTTAACTTTTTCTCAACAATCCCTAGACTACCAAATATATATAATTTTGAAAGGTCAATCCACACAATGCAGTTATTATGTAGAACAAGAGAATCCGAGAGCTAGGAAATATCACTGCTTACCCATCAGGACAAATCGGCCGCCAGATACTACAGATTTGCTCACTGCTCAAACTCTACAAGTAGCGAAAATTGTGTGAGAACAGAATTTGATGTGTGGTTCATTTATAAACTAGATAAAGACTGATATTGCAGACCTGCTTTCGACACAATGTGCATCGACCTTTCGGTTCTGGATCGCTGCTCCAAATCCTCGAGAAGTTGACACTATGTTCAACAAATTTAGGATCATTGGAAACAGAGCCTGAAGAAGAAATTTCTGTTGATCTGATAATGACTCTTCTGTGCTGTCTGTGAGGTTCTCTTACTTCAACTTCACTCCGAGCAGATGATTCATTTCTTCCACTTGAAGGAACCTAAAGAAATGTGAAGAAATTATAGCATAATACACAGGGTTAATTTAATATTTGGCCCCTCAAGTTTACTTTTTTCTAGTTTTGGTCCACTTCTTTCACTAACTATCAAATTTGGTACTGGAAGTACACTTTTACTCTTACATTTGGTATAACCGTTAAGTTGATCGTCCATCAAAAAATCAATAAGCTTTTATATATTACATGTAGCACCCCTAATAGTTGATTCTGTCCGACAACTGATGGTCAACTAAAGATGGGACCAAATGTGGGAGTAGAGGGGGACCAAATGTGAAAATATGTAAGCTTTAGGGACCAAAGTGATATTATAACAAAATACAAACGTGTTTTGCATCGCCAGAGAAAATATTAGCCGGGTAAATTAAAGACCTGTTTTATATCGTTGCGGTGTGCCTTCCACATCTTGCACACGACTGAGCAGATTCTAACAGCTTGTGGATCTGTTTCATCTGGCAATTGTTCAGTCTTACATTTGATGACTCGAACAAAGCTCTCACCTCGCTTAAATGTTTTTAGATGGATGATTAAATGGGACGGGATAGGGTACCCAGCTTTGGCCAATTCGAGTGACATAACTTCGTGCCAGGGCACATCCCACATTATCTTGCAAGGCCTTTTGTCCATCTTATCAGGGGCCACACACTTCCACACAAGAAATCATGGGATTTAATATAGAAATAGAAATCGTATAGTAAGCAAATCAAAAATAGAGAAAGTACAACTACCTGTAGCAGCATTACTCGTCTACTAGTCACTAAAACAATCCGTTGATATGGTACAATGAAAAAATCTTCATAGCAATCAGACCAGGCAAATTTTGATGGCTCTTTGAATATTTCAGTACATCCAAGATTCCGACTTGCTTCAGCAAGGTAAAGTATCATCTGACACAGAAAATAGCAGGTCATCTATTATGAGATACGGCATCTGGATCCAATATATCCCTCAAAATGTAAAAAATATTGAGAAATATTTGGCTATCGAAATGCATTAGTAAGTTAAATGTCCCCCTTGGCATAGAGTGCAGAGAAATGGCATAATGCATCAAAAGGTCCCTAAACTACCTTTTGTTTGAATAGGTCCTTAAATTGTTTTTTATTTTAAAAGTTCTTTAAGTATCAAAAAATATTTCACGAGCTCCCTCGAGATGAAAATTGACAAAAAATAAATAAATTGATTCATCTTAATGGTCCCGTTTAATATTGTACACGTCAGCTTTATTTAATCTTTTAATTATATACAAAAGTATTTTTCACAAGTCATTTTAGGTACCCATTACCTTCAGTATTGGGGTTTAAATTACTTGCACAAAACACATCTGGATATAAATAAAATTGATGTACATACTATTTAACGAGGCCATTGAGAAAAAAATGATGAATTCCTACAATAATTGTCTCGAGGGAGCTCGTGAAATAAAATTTCAATACTAAAGGAATTTTAACACAAAAAATAGAATAAGTACCCATCGAAACAAAAGTTAATAGTTTAGGGATCTGATGATGCATTATGCCAAGAGAAATTGCATTATCATGGCTCAGATGTATCTTCAACATTAAATATCATACAGCTATCCTCATGCGTTGGATGCTGAAGACAATCATTATTATTAGCATCAAATATTACAAATTTTAATAAGAACCCATGGTACCTGACCAAGTGCGTCTCTCTCAGAGTACTCTCTCAGTACATTGTCAGCATGAAATGCCCGTGGATTTCGTGTCCTCTGGAAGTTCTGTTTGTTGTTGATGATCTCTAAACACTTGGAGCAACTTGCCCCGATTCCATCCACAGTCAAAGAAAAAAAATCTAATGCTCCACTCATTGGCTGTACAAAGAAACCTAGAAAAGCTTGTCCCAGCCCGTGGGCAAGCCCAATAAGCCCATTTTGCCTGGCACTTTCCATAGGTTTTCTCACAACCCCTGAAACTCCAAAAGCAAAACCTTGTGCAAGAGCTTCGGTTCCCTGAACAATCCCATCACCTACACCAGTAATCCTTCTTGACCACACCTGCGTCCATTATCCAGCATCAGTGAAATTTCAATGCCCCATTAAAAAAAAAAAATACGCATTAACAGATCTCCAACCTATCAACTTTTTTTTCGATAGGTTCTTAAACTATTTTTTGTTTTAAAAAAACCCTTCAAGTTTTGAAATTTTATTTCATGGGCTCCCTTAAGACGAAAATTGACGGTAATCATTCGATTTTTCTTAATGTTCCTGGTAAATTATGTGTATGTTAATTTCATGAATATCCAGATGTGTCTTATGCAAGTCGTTTAAGCCTCAATACTTCAGGTTACGGGTACCTTAAAAACTTACAAAAAATACTTTTGTGTATAATTAAGATTAAATAAAGCTGACATGTACATTATTTAATGGGACTATTAAGGTGAATCGAAAAATTCTATCAATTTTCATCTCGAGGGAGCTTGTGAAATAAAATTAATTTCAATACTTGAAGGGCTTTTTAAAATTAAAAATAGTTTAGGGACCTATCGAAACAAAAGTTGAGAGTTTAGGGATCTGTTGATGCATTATGCCAAAAAATATACTAAAAATAACATTACCTGCTTTGCACGTAGCTGCAGGAATTGTCCATCAGTTGAGAGCTCTGCAAAACCTTTGCTCAGAGAAGCCAGCGTAGAGCTTGTCATGCCAAGTACGTCCACAGAGAAAATTAGATGCAACGGGTTGTGGATTAGATCTCTCCATATGCGGTTTCCTATGGCAGAAGTCACAGAACTCTTCCTTAGAAATCTGTCCCTGTGTGATACTTTCCTGAGATGAACCTGAGATAGACAATTTTTTATGAATGTCTTGGATAAAAGAACCAGTCCCTATTCACGTCCTTTCTTATTTTGGTCCAAAAAATAAATGATTTAAAAAAACATAGTTGATGATATATCCACACCTTGTTATATAAACAAGATTTAGAAACTGACAGCTATAGGACCTTTGTAATATAATGAGGAAAATCTTTCCATCAGAGTGAGCAAAGTTATGCTAGCCAGTTCACCCATAAGACCAACAACAATTACAGACCTGAATTTTAAATGCATTTCCAATAGCTGAAAGAACAGGGCTCCACACACCCAGGAGTCCACGTGGTCTTTGACCTGGTGCAGTCTCTAAAGATATCTTCAGTCTTACCTCAGAAATGTCAATCAAGCTGAAATGACAAAGACATGTATCCAATCAGACATCTCTCAAAAATTTACATATTTTTCTGTAGATCGAGTCCGGAGAAACAGAAATATATAGTGTTCAATACACCATCTAGCTAATGCATTCAGAGATTACGTATATTCAGCGGCCATAAACAGGATGCTCTTCCCCAATGTATTAAATATATCTTATTTGTTGAAAATTTTATTTCACCGAGTCTGTTAACGTAACTCCAGCAAATGGCTATCAAAGATGCCAATAAGCAGGAGGATGCCAGACAAAGAGCTATATATATTTATCAAAATTAAAGAATACTTACTCTAGACGAATTTCCGGATCAACTTGAGTAACACTGGAATTTTGAGGAATGCGATCTAATTGGAGATTGTTGAAGAAATCTACAAAAGCCCAGATGATAGGCTCGTGGATATTAAGCCGCCAGTTCTTATCAATCACCTGTCAAGAGTAAAAGGAATTATCAATACTATGTGGGTGATTATCCTCATGTAAGTAACTTCAGCTCAATCATGAAATTATTTTCAAGGACATTACCCGTATATAAACATATGGATATATTTGGAGGCCATCAAGGTTCTCATTGCGTGCAGTAACGGTCATCTTGAAAACTGGATGATGCACATCAGGAGTTGAGTCCGGTGCCAGAAGTACAGGCATCACTGTCAGAGGGAGTTGATTGTCAAACTGCATGTAACCAAGTATAAGCTTGAACCTGCACATGACCAATTATAATTGAGTAACTTGTCTGTCATACAGATAATGATCAGATAAGTATAAGCTGAATATAATAAATTGAGCTCAGAAGTAAAATGGATTTATAAGAAGAATGCTTATGTAATGTGATGGGCATAGGGACAGTCATATCACTATATCAGAAAGCACAAGACCAAGTAGTGAAAATCAAGCTAATAAAAATGTACGCCAAAGGGGCATTTATATTGTGCACTTCTGGGATTGCCTAACATTGTGTTTTCGGGTGAGTTTCATGGGATAATATCTTTAAAAGATTATCATAATGTGTTGTTAATTTTTAATCTATAAATATCTGTGACCAGCATATTCCAAAACAAGAAAAAGTGGATCTATTAACCCTTGCGCATTTGTTCATGGATCTATTCAAGACTGTGTTAAAACAATGCCAAGGAGATATCAATACATGAGTAGACTGTAGCAAACAAAAAAACCGAGGGCTGATGCTAATTAAATTGGATTTTTCTACATGTAAAGTGAAAATTATCATTTTGAAGTCCTTTAATCAATCAATGCACACTTTCAGATGACAAAGTTGTTACTTCACATAATTGAGTAACAAAAAGATACTAAACCTGCTAGTTGTCCCACCATCATAGCCAGTCGAATAGGATATGAAAAACTTTTCCATGTACAAGTAGGCAAGCTCTCTTGGTCTATGGTCCACAACAGAAATACCAACAATACCCAGTTCTAATATAAGCTCCAATGGAGATTCTTGCACTGGCATGCTAGCATGTATATGGGATTTTCCCCAATTACCCCCCAGCACCAGAGCTCCACTTCCTTCGGATTTTTTAAGTAGTCCATTTGTGTTCATAAACCTAACCACCTTAATATCACCTATATTCGCAACATGAACAAACAATCCACTGTTTTCATCAACAGACGAGATCCCAACATTATCCAGATTAATTTTGTAGACCCCAGTATCATTTCCACTATAGACTTCAATATCAATAACTTCTTGGCCATATGGGTCCTCCCAAGAGAAGTTGACAGTTGACAGTTGCTGTAATGGAATCCAAGAATCATTACCAAATCCAATTTGTCGAAATCTCATAGTGCAGTTGCTTGTTCTGTTCTCAATCCTGCTCAGAAAGATTAATAGTTGATCAGAACCACATAATAGACTAAAGCATTTATCATCCCATATAGATTGTGTTCTTGTGGTAACGAGTCTTTATTAGTAAGGTTACTTCTGAAAATTTAAACCAATATTAAACTGCTAAAACTGGTGAGAAGTGGGAACTAATAAAAAACACTCATGAAGGGTAAGTGTAAAATCATATTTGCAACAGAAGAAAAAGCGGAGACATGATGCTTAGAAAACATTAAAAGTCCAGCCAGTACCAAACGCAAAAAGTTTAGGGTAAAATGAAACTTTTAGAAATCTTGCACGTAGTCCCTTTTGTGTTTTAGAAAATGCACTAAACCTCCTTGTATAATGGAAAATCTTGTACAATGGCCCCCTGTGTTTTTGAAAATGAACCAAACCCCTCTAGATTTGCAAAATTCTGCCCAAAATCCCTCGATCCTATCTCCCTCTCTCTGCTTTTTATAGACAAAGTTTCTCAAACTTTTTCTTTTGTATTTTACGTTTGTCGTTCAGTCTGATAGTGCTACATTTTTATTAGATAATTTCATGTATAAAAAATTAATTTTATTATGATTTTTTTCTTTCCAAAATTACTTCTGAAAAAAATAATTTTGTGTTTTGTAAGTTGAGAAACATCAATAATTGATTTACAGATCACACAATTCTTTGTTAAGCAGTAAATTTGCAACAAAAAAAAAAGATTTTTTCATACAAAAAATTATATAATTATTCCATAAAGATGGAGAAACTCTGTCCATAAAAAAGAGAGAGAGAGAGAGAGAGAGAGGGGGGGTGCAGTATTTAGAAAAATAAGGGGGTTTTTTGTGCAGAATTCAGAAAATATAGAGGGGTTCAGTGCATTGTCTAAAACACGGGGGGATTTTGTAAAGTAGAAGGAGGGGTTTTGTGAATTTTCTAAAACACAACGGGGATTTGTGCAAGATTTCGAAAACACAAGGTGTTCTTTTGCATTTTACCCAGTAAGTTTATATAAGTTTGTTTTTCTAATCATAGTACAATGGAATAAATGGATTATAAACCCTATTAAAAATTCACTAGGGAGTTATTGAGCTAGAAGAGAGGAAAGAAGTACAGGACTGGGTACCTAATAGGACCATTAGCTGATCCAAGGCGGAATACAACTGTAAAACGAGAGCCCTCCTCATAACCTCGAATTTCTGTTCGTAAGAATTGTCGTGTACCATCGTGTTTCTTTAAGGCTAGTATGACAGTGTCCTCCTTCACTATTTGAATAGGAAATGACCAATCTGTATCAAGTAGTCGTACCTATACAGTTACCAATAAATACAAATAAGAATAAGACAATTTTATTTATTAATCAAGAAGCAAAACTGTTAAAAAAAGAGAAACATATTTAAATCCTAGGAGAGGGAGAACCAGCATATGCAGCTTTGGATTCACATCTCAAAGACACACTACAAGTACAGGGCACATCATCTGATAAATGATAATGTACTGCAGAGTCTTCAGCAGTGATTTCCTTTTTTTTATACCACGGTATCCGGTCCAAGGATCAACTAATCCGAGGGGACCAATCCCACCGCCCACTTGTGGGGGCCCCGTTTAAAGCCAGAGCTTTGCGCTCTGTATGATATGGGCCCATAGGAATTGTTTGCACCTTAGGGGTTTCGAACTTGAGACCTAGAGATGAGCACACTCCTAAGTCCCAAGCCTACACCACTAGGCCAACTCCTTGGGGTTTCAGCAGTGATTTCATGCTTTGAGATTCTTTAAAATGATTTTTTTATAAGCAGAAGTTCAAATGGCATTTCATACGTAAACATAACATAAGTCCATAGACTAGCACAAATCACCTTACATACACTATGTCGAAAGACAGCATAATAAATTTCCATAACCTCAAGCATCCAGAAATGATCAACAGTTTGAGAATCATGCTTAAAATAAGAAGACACTGACCTGAATTTCATTAGGTCTATCTGTTTTACGTTGTACAAAGGAGACTCTTGTAGCAGTAATTTCATGCTTTGAGATTCTTTAAAATGATTTTTTTATAAGCAGAAGTTCAAATGACATTTCATATGTAAACATAATAAAAGTCCATAGACTAGCACAAATCACCTTACATGCACTATGTCGAAAGACAGCATAATAAATTTCCATAACCTCAAGCATCCAAAAATGATCAACAGTTTGAGAAATCATGCTTAAAATAAGAAGACACTGACCTGAATTTCATTAGGTCTATCTGTTTTACGTTGTACAAAGGAGACTCTTGTATCAGACACCCGCAAAGTCTTAGGTTCATCTTCACTGTTGAATTTCAATAACACATTTTGACCAACTCTGTTTGTGAGAGTCATAAATGGTCGAACCGAGATTACCTAGCAAAGGAAAGCATAAGTTGCATACAAATGAAAAAATAAACTTAATCAAGGGTTAATTACCTTAGTTGGGACAGACTGATAGGGGCAAGGTTTTGAAGATACAAAGAGTTGCATACTATTGCCATCAGGATCATAGGCAATGACATCCAGAGAGCCATCCTAGAATGTAAGGAACTATGATGAGATGAACCCCAAGATACAGCAATGTGCAAGAGTTATGACAAACTTTTTTTAGGTAAAAAAGTTATGACAGTTACCATGTCCCCAAGTGGAGAAAGATCTTTAACAGGCCCAAACTGCTCTCCTCCACCTATAGATGCACAGAGACCCAGAGATTTAAAATTCAAAGCAGACGCAATTGTATAACCTTCGTCTATATCCTCCTCAGTAATCTCCTCGAGGATGACTTCCTTGATCCTTTTGGTCTGAAAAGACAGTGGATTCTTCTTCACCCTCTTAGCACTGGCATCAACAAGCCTAAAACTAAGTGGTGGGCATCTGGCGATTCCGAACCAATATGGCGTATAAACTTTGATAATCTTTGGTTGCAGAGGCATATCAGCAGTATGGTTGTGCTCAAGAATGACTTGAACAATCCTGCAAATTGAAAATGATTAAAATCCAAAAAAAAAAAAAAACAAATTCTTGTCCCAGTGAAACATAAGCACTGCGTATAATTTTAACTTCAAACCTTCCAGAAACCGAACTTCTTAAGCTTATTGTCTTTGATGGTGAATTGCTAGGATGTGACAGGAGAATGGCCTCCTGGAACAAAATATAGGAAAACAAGAACCATCAGAACAATCACACCGAGGAAAACTTTTAATTCTTTGTTGAGCAGAAAAAAATAAAAGAGGAGACTGACATGTAGTGGCAACCACCCTCTTTGGGGAAGCAAAGAGACGTATAAAGGATTTCTAATGTCAGCATTATAAACCTCGACACTTTCTCCAGGACCAGATACCCCTCTATAGCAGTTAAGAAAATGACCACTAGGTTGCATTTCAAGGAGAGAAATTTCAGCCATAAGAGGGAGATAATTGGAAATTGATACAGGAGGTCTGACCACAATTATCCAATCCTGTATTGGATTTAATTGAGCGTCCTTTGCAATTTCAGTTGCTTGGATGCTTAAACAAAACCACATACCCCGTAAAGTGTTTGACGAATTTTCACTTATTTCAGAAGAATGCAAGAGTTTCTCAGTTTCTGTGAGAGCCGACACACAAATTTCTGAAAGTTCTTTTGACCTCTCGGGATCCTGTGACTGAGGAGATATATCCATAACAGAACTCCACGAGTATTGAGTAGCAGCTTCCGTATTTGAAGGTTTTAGATGCAACAGATATAAAGCTGACTGATCTAGGCAAGATAAAGGGATAGGAATAGTTTCTCCAGGTTTTAGGGGCCCAACCACTATTTGAGACTTAAAATTCGCAGCAGTATGTTTTTTGTTTCTTATCCACCTCTTTTGCCTTGCACAGTTTACATCATTTAATGAATCGTAAGAATCTGGCCACTTTAAACTTTCAAAATCTGGAGCATAGACCCATCCATCAACTGCCTTGACAGATGTTGCGTCTACATGCCATTCATCTACCCATTCCCATCCTGATGGCAAGTCAACTCCAGATAATTCCTGAAGCATGTATATAAACAATAGCGGATGATTCAACATATCCAGCAAAAATAAAACAAATTCTCAGGCAGTAAGCTCAAAAAATAATAGGACAACAAGTGGCCTGCACGAAGTATGCAAAGTAATGTCCAGAAAAAAGGAAACCCAACACATTAGTAAGCATATAATTGTAAGAACTGGAACCAGCAAACAGAGTATTTTGGATTTCATGTCTGAAAAAAATGATTTTCCATTATTTGATGCCACCAAAGTAAAAAATTAATAAAAGATGATGGAATGCAATGGAATAGAGAGCAGTGGGCTGCCAACGACATGAGGATGATTCGTTAACCAGCAGCTCCTTATCAATTATGATTCATTCATATCTGGATCAGCTCCTTAAACAAAATCATTATTTCAAAGATATTCAGTTGATCAGTTCACTGCATATAAGCATGATATATACAAGAACAGCCATTTTTTGGTTAACTCTCCATCTTTCTTTGGCTGAGCGGCATGTACTTCCATCCTAATCCAGACTTGGTAAACAAACATTCCTTTAAAGGGTTCATTCAGTAACAAATTATATTTGAATATATCTGGACAGTATGAAACACATAGTTCTATTTATCGACTTACCTCCTCAAAGTTAGAACATGGGATCCAACCACGAGAAGTATGGTATTTCTGAGACTCAAAAAGCTCATGCGTGACCAACTCACTTCCATCATCCTGAGCCTCCGTCCTCTCACCAATTGCTGGATTTGCATCTCCATTTGCAGCCCTGAGCTTGAGGCATATATCCAGAGTAAATTCAGTGTTGTTACGAAGCGACACCAGAGATCTGATGTTGACATATCGGTTGCCATCATTTACACTGACTTCACTTGCAACTACAGCATTTCCTAATCGCCAGCATGCAACAGGTGAACCATAATTTAACCTCATTATGGTCCATGGTCCGTCTCGAGTTGGACTAATCTGAATCGAACCAGATTTTCTGTATTCATTTAATGATTTTAAGTTCTCAGTTCCAGATGTAGGAGGCAAGAACACAGCACATCTGATTCTGCCAAGTTTTCTGGCATCCAACTGCATGGGAAAAAAAAGATTGTGTGTGAGAGAAGAAATTCAAATTCTGTCTGTATGAGAGAATATGTAAGAGAGAGAGCAAAAATAGGAGATAAAGAGAGCCACCTTAGATTCTTCAGAGGATAACTCTAGCCAAATGAACTCATCTGAATAATTCTTGGAGTCAGAGTTGTCTTCAGCCCTAGTCAGCTGTTTCAATGGAGAAGAATAACTGCCAACTGGTTCGCCTGCAAAGACAATCAAATTTAAATGCAAAAATAAAAAGTCAGGCTCTGTAAGGGAACAAAATAACAATTCTAATTTTAGTTAAATGATTACAAAAGGTTTAATAATTAGTTAGCATATTATAATCATCGATCAGCTTTAGGAAATCAAATTCGCTTCAAAAGCATCACTTCCATATTCAAAGGTGTTATCATGTCACGACAAGTATTGCACTTGAAGTGCAATCAGCTCCATGCTAAACTTTAGGACTACGCATGTCTTCTATTTAATTGGCTTTTATATTAAGCACATACAGTCTATAAGTACCAAAATTACCTCTTCCAGTCTCGGTAACAGTAAATTCCAGTATGCAGTGGTCCTGTAAAACATATGAAAGCAAATGGTATAAGATAAGGACTATATATAGCGTAAAAAGCTGATAGACTTAAAAAGACAATAAATGGCAAACTCAATACTATACTAAGCGAAAGCTAGTAATATGGCTGCTAAGATTCACTGCCAAAAAGGAGCTGATGTGTGAAATATAAACATAAACATGGAGCCAGGCGACCAATACTACAATATACACAAAATAGTAGCTGATGTGTGAAATATTATTAATAAGGCAGAGAAGGTAAGGGATGAGAAGTCCCTTCCCCACAAATACAAACATTTAGACTTAAGCAATGACTACATCAATTACAAGGCAAAACTCCAATTCTTAATTAAATCTGAAATACTGAAATCTCTGAAAGACTTATGTCCAGACAACCAATAAGCAACTCAATATTTGATCCTATCTCTTATCCCTTTCCAAAGAACCAAGTTAAGTGCTTATAATAATCATTTTACCATAACCAGCTCGATTTGGTTCAAGTTAATAGTTAGCTGGCCATGTCTAGAGTTGGACGACATTGTAAGTGGTATCAAATGGGCCTTAATTCTAAATGATGTCATTGAATAAAGCAGCAATTGATTTATTAATTTGCTGAGATGCAATTAAATTATTCATATTAGATATATCTTTGGGACCATGGCACCATCTCTTGAATCCAACACTGATTTAGAGAACTTTACTGCTATATTATCATATTACAGAAGAGCCTGAGAAACAAACAAATTAGAAAACCTGATCAGCAATAGGGGTTTTGGAAACATTCCCAAAACTTCTACTAGGTGCTTTCTAATTTGAGTAATAAACTAAGAATAGTCAGGGGGAAAACTATGCCCCACAAGTATACTCATCTTCAAATTCCCTCCTTTTTGCCACTAACCATAATGTATATACTCTCCAAAACCCAATAATGCATAATGCACAGGATAACTATCTAATTAGAGCCACTAAAAGGACAGAAGAATTTATTTCATGTGCATATGTATTATGTAATATACAGTTAAAATTGCATGTCACATGCAGATATACATTTACAATAAATTAAGCAAACTAAATATGGTTTATCATATGTTAATTGAGAGTTATGCCACTTTTTGCAGAATTTACTATAGAAGAAGATTATAAACGAACCACGGTATCCACTTTGAAGAAAAATACTTCATTCCAACTAACGAATGCAACGTTTGAAGATTCAGAGCCATCTGATGCAGTTCCCCAAGTTCGTGCACTTTGTTGGTCTAAGTATGATTGACTGGGGTGACTCTGATCTTCATAAATACGGACTTTAACACTGTACAGATGGGAGGACAAACCCTCAAGCTTCAAAAGCTGCACATTCAAACAGATGAACCGTGAGACCCATCAATATACAATTAGATTACCTGATATTGAGCACATACCAGAATCTCTATGAACATCTATCATGAGCTTGAACTATGAATAAATATACAAATCTAAGCTTACATCCATTCACTGCCTTGAGCATTTTTAGGCAAGATAGCCATTCACTATTACCTGAAAATCTATTTATGGTATCATTGCCATATAAGTCCAATACTGAATCTTGTTATGAAAGTGGTGATGTTAAACACAAGGAACTGATTTTCCTTTAACATCCCTTGACCAGGACGCTAGCTAGGATCATATAGTGCTCTAGCATTTCATGGCCGTATGATTTTTAAACTATAGACTGAAGTCTCAATTCAGATATCCTATAATCATGCTTTTGAACCAACAGTGAAATTTCATATGGTAAATACGTATATTACAACTTGTTCAAGTAATTCAAGTGACTTGACATAACATTTCAACTGAACTCCGTAAGATCTTGATTCGTCAGGAAAATTAGGCGACACTACATGATCACTTACAGAACCAGTGAATCTTCTTTTCTCTAAAACGATGACAAGGGTTACAACAACAACAAAAGTCCTTATTTCCCTATGTGAGTCAGCTATATGGATCATATCTCGCTTTCGTGTTTGGTTGAAACATATTCTCATTTATATTTAAGTACAACAAATCTTTTTCAATAATTTCTTCCATAGTCTTTTCAGGTCTTCTCTAAATGAATTAAATGGTTTTTGATCTGCAACACACTAAGGCCAAACTGTTACCTTTCTATTAATAGGCAGTGGAGTCCAACACCACAAGGTCCACAACCAATAACAACTTCATAAGAAAACTGCTTATAGATATGCAAACCAGATTTGAAGGAACGCACCTCTGCTTCAGCTACAATGATCGTCACCATGAGTCGCTTCTTTTTAAGAAGACTTCCTTTTAAATGAGAGTCCAGCATATTCTTCGGAACAGGCAGTTTTAGGGACTTTCTATCTCCTGCTGGCATTTTAATTATCTTAGGGAGTCCTCTGACATCCGAAGCCCTGATAAAGATGTCCTTCCCGAGCTTATTCTGGGGAACAATGTAGTAATTCTTTTTTTGATGAACAGCAATCATAGATCTACCATCGGTAGTGGGAGAATTTGCTTCCTGCAGACGAAATTAAAACTATAAATCGTTTGAGGCACATTTTTTTCTTTTTTAAAAAGAATTTCTAACTCTACCAATATATTCTTAGTCTACAAAGTAAAATAGGTCCAATAGGAAGATACGTCGAAAAAGTAACAATCAGAGTGGAGAGAAGAAGAAACCTCGCATGATTCTTTGACGAGATTAAGGTTGTTCCAGCTTGAATAGGCTTGTAAAATCATATTGGCATTTGAAACAGACACATTTAGATTCAGATCTCTTGTAGTAGCAATCCGTAGCTCAGAAGCTACACCAGGAGCATTAGGATTATATTGGTACCTATTCAACACAATAATTGTCAAAAAGATAAGCACACAAAATACAAAGAAAATAAAATATGTAGAGCTAGAAACAGGGAAATGAAAGCTATCAAAGAGGGGCATGCATATTTCAGTGCTACGAAGTCGGGAGCCAAACCAGTAATAGATTTGCACTGCAAAAATGATACACGAACTAGAAACACCCACCAACAAACGGTAAAGAAAATGAGGGCAAGTTTTTGTGTTCGCAATTAACACATGCTCTGGGTCATGCAAGTCGATCAGGGAGAGAAAGCTTTCCAATTCCTCCTTTCCAGCTTTGAGGAAACACGGGGTATGGAACAACGTACTGCAACTATTTAGACTGACCAAGCTTGTGGCATTCTAGTCATGTTTCTCTACCTCATTGATGAACAGGCAGGCAATAATTCTATTTAAAAGTGGGAAAGCAACAAATAAGCAGTTCCCAACCAAGACCATGATGTCCAAGGTCTCAATCCCAGTGAAATAGTGTAAGAGGTAATGAGGTTCCTATTAACATAGGTAACATCACTAGATGCATACAACAGGTAATGACGTGATCCTAAAATGTGGAAAAATCTCAACAATAAAATACCAGTTGAAGATAACTCGCACAAAAGATCTACCTATTGGGGCAATAGTATTTTTTTTTTAAGTACCAGTAAATAAATCAGAATAAAGAAAACCATCTGAGGTGTGCAATGTATTACTGAACACTGCCATGCACAGTTAATCCATGACATAATTGTTCTATGTTTAGGATTCAGCTACCAATATGGAAAGGACGATAAACAATTAAAAATAACAAAAGTTTACCGCAATGATCCATCAACTGGTTCAATAAAAGGCTCCCATGAATCATATTTATCATTGTATGACCTTGCAGCTAAAGAAAATATCACGCTGGAATTTAGGGTATCACGTCTCCCGCGCAAGCTGAATCCTATGCCACTCAAAGATATATTACACAATGGGACTATCTACAGAATGAAAACAATAGTTAGAAAATGATATTTACCCTGCAGAAGGCATTCTACTACACAGATACGTATATTTCATATGCATATTATATTTGAACATATCAATTTTAAGAGCAGAAACATATATAATTAAAATTATATGTGAAGCTGATAAGCAAGAATTATAAACAACAGAAAACAAACATGTAGAGATGCGAGAATTGTAAGTAATTTGTTAAGCAAGAATTGCTAAGTTTTCCCCTTCCCAAATTGCTAAGTAATTTGTTATGCAAGTATTGCTCAGTGGAGCGCCTGGAGACTACACTTTGCAAATATGCGAAAGCCGAATGTGTAAACTGAGTTTCAGCATTTCAATAGACCTCATCAACAGTAAGTTTTAGCATAAGAATGTAGCAAAGCCGAAGAGATTTCAGAATAATTTGAACAGAACACAACAAAAACTTACCACACCCCCATAATCATCAAATAATGCTGCAGAGAAGGTTCTCATTTCTGCATCAATCACAGTATCATCTGAACCACTTGGTACATCTGGACCACTAAGCTTCAAACCAAACCTCTTAGGAGGTTTTTTTAAACCACTCCAGACAATAAAGGTTCCCAATTCATTTCCGACTGTCCACATGCTAAATGGTTCTTTTATATACTTGGAGTCAGATGTGTCCCATATACTTTCATCCAGAAATTGATCCGTTGAGGCAACATCAGTGCGAATGCATCGTAAGAATGTGAAATCAGATTGCTTGGGTGTGCCTTTGCAAGCAACACATCCTAATGTAACAAAACCTGGCGGAGCCTGAGGCATCCAGAATGATATGCTATCCATTTTTCTCTGTTTTTTTATATGACCAACAAGTTGAAAATCAGAAGGTGCTTTATAAAGCTCACAATCTTCTGAATCTTGAAGAACAATGCAAGTGTTTGGAGGTTCATACCTGAAAACCAATTAAAAGAACAAATTAGCTTTTTTCTCTACAATGTGTTATAGGCAGCAGCAAGAGTTAAGTAACCATCAGTACAAAAATCAATTTATACCCCTGAACTGCAATGTCACCAAAATACACCATTCCTTCAGGAACAACAGGACGCCAAATGGATAACTTCTTTCTTGATGCAGAACCTTGGTTCCACCATATTAACCGAAAGGTAGCAACTGCTTCAAACCTCCTTCTGGAATTTAAAGCTGACGACCTATCTGATTGCATACTATTGTTTCCAACAGAAGTGGAAGGTCGGTTCTCCACTTCCTTTGGTTTTTCAGGAGAAACTTCCTGAAACCCAAAGAGCAAATGCCTCAATTCATATGCATTCTGAGTCAAATTCAAATTGGAAGGATCAGCAGGCAGGAACGTTCCAGCAGCATTATCCACCCGCCAGAATGCCAAGTTAAGGCCCCTACAGATCAAACATCATTAATCAAATTAAGCGATTGAACTATGCTAGGAATATAAGCTAGGGAACCCTAACTTAACCCAAAACCATGGTGAAAGGTGAAGGGTTGACTCCCACTTATATACCCTTCCACACTTTCATGTGGAACCGATGTGGGATATCTAAATTGAACAACTGCAAACATAGCAGCTATTTGTTGCTTCAGATAATTGTTTGAGAAGAAACTTCTGGTTAAAGTAACGCATATAAACTCATAACATGCATCATCAGATTATTGAAAGCATACAAAGAAATTAAAAAGAAAAAAAAAATCATACAGAGAGACTGACCCGATACTGATGCAATCTCTCAGGCCACAAGGAGAAACTAAAGATGCCGAGATACAGAAAACTGAGGAAATAGGAGGCTGTGCTCTTCCAGGAGAAGCCACGCAACCCAATGCCACATAACCATTTGGGGCTTCAGGAAACCAAATCGAGCATATTGTTTCCTCCTCAGCGCTACCTGCACCTTCATCCCAAAGGATATTGTCTGAAGGTGGCCAAATTAGAGTGAAAGATTTTGGTCTTTTTACTCTTATTAAGCTGGTGTTAACAGCAACAACGCCTTTGGTTGGTGGCTTATCACTGTCAAATCAGTGATAAAACTTATCAGGGTAGCACAACTAACTAAAGATATAAGGAAAATTAAAAATTTACTAACATCGGTGTCAGATAGTCACCGAGCACAGCAAAACCAGTTGGTGCACGAGGCCTCCAAAATGCATATACTTGATCACCGACAGGATCTGCAGGATACAAATAGGTTATTTGCTTCAATTTAACAGGATCTCACACACACACACTATATAAATATATATATATATACATACACATTTACATATTAACATCAAAACAATGTAAGAATCAGACACACTACTAGTTATGTAATAAATTTTACGTGTAGCGGTTCCAATTCTGTCAAATTCTGAACATAGAACAGTTGATGTCTTTGATGTTGTTCTTAAAAATGACAGAATATCCTCTTCCACATCCAAAAATAATCTCAAGATGCTGAACGAAAAATTCATGAAGATGTCCGAAACCACCAATTTTATGCTTGTCCTTCCAGAATCATTAGTGAACTTTACGGATGTATCAAAAGGCTCCAAAATCCTTATTCCATTGCTCTCCATGGTTAAACCAAGAGCTTCTGCATCCATTTTAATAGTATCTCCATTTAAAACAAGCCTGCACAACCATAAAATAACCATTGTTTCATCAAGAAAGTTTGCCTAATGCATCTATTTTTTTTTTCATGATGATGATGATACTCTCAGAACATTGTAGATAAAATGCAGAATCATGCTGACACTACTGCAATAAGAGCATCATATCATAAATTCAATGTAAAGTAGGAAGTCAACAAAATAAGAGCAGACGCTAGTAGGCAGACGACCTGCAGAATGCATCCATCTGTGCATGCAAAAGTTTGTTAGAGAGGATCAGTTCCCCGGCATTTCTTGATTTATGGTAGAAGGTGAGCTCCGGACCAATAGCCTGCGCAAAACATTTTATCAACTAAGGAAACATAACAATGCATCAGAAAGATAAGCTTGTATTTCCTCTAAATATGTACATACATGTATAAAGTAAGTTCACTATCACCCATACGTAGATAATATTTATAACAAAAATTTATAAAAACATTCATATGTACAAATACATGAACACAACTATATATAAGTATATATGAATATATAATAATATTCAATATCATTTGATATAAACTTTTCATATGACCTAACCAAGAGTATCCAAAGCTTGGAGGAATTGGGGAATCTACCCTCAGGAGTTAAACTCCATAACATGTAAAACTCTTGTAGTTACTAATGCCTTGGGGAGACTACCTCAGGAGTCAGGAGTATATATGACCATTAGGCATTGAAATCTTCACGGAAGCATACGTGTTGATGATGAAATCTACCCCCAAGAATTCAACTTTAACCAATTCCTTCCTCGGAGGCTTGCAGGATTTAGTTTAGGCTTAGTTTGTATACTTTTTAATTTGTTTCCCATATCTTATATCCCTGTGATTTCAACACTTTTCTCATCACTATATTTCTATATTGACACTGTACACTAGCAGAAAATACATCAAGATTCCACAAGGCAGCAGTATATTGCAGAAAGTTGACATCAAAGAAACAAATTTAAAAGTAATTTAAACCTCCATGCCAAATGAAGTGCCAAAAACAATGCATCTTTATCAAATACACCCTCCGTGGCTCCGTCCCATTATTAATTGAACATTTGTCAAAGATATCCGTCTCATTTTTATTTTAACATTTCCTTATTTGGCAAAGAGCAACTTCCTACTCCTTTAAAAAAATTCCCTCAAACATCTCATATTTACACTACATGCCATTACTTTTTACACTCTAACAAAAAAAAAAAAATCTCCAATAAAGTTGAATTGTCCATTATATCCCTCCTAAAAAGTCATTTTATCACCTTTAATATCAATAAACAATTCTTACATTAAAACTCATGCAAAAAGTAAATGTTCAATTAATAACGAGACGGAGGGAGTATCAAACCTGCAATTCAAATATTAATTCTGCGGATCTGCCAGAAATAGCACTTTCCAATGCCACATTGCTCCCTCCTGGAGAGTGATCAGATGTGCTTCCATTTTCTCCCTCAAAAAGGACATTATCTTCCTCATTAGCTGAGTAGCTACTGTTGGCTCCCAGTAATATGCATGAATCTAAGTATGCTCCGCTCTGAAATAAAGAACGAGCATTTACTGATTATGTATTGCAAAACAAATATAGGTGCTTAATGAGATGTACAAGACCTACCCTGATTGTAACATTTTGGAATTGCAGTTTCTTTCCATTCCCCACGTAAACTAAAGCTTCCATACTCGGAGATGAGATATCTAATCCATATCTGTCCTTCAAATACAAAATCCCACCCCCTCCATCATATATAAAGAGGTCGAACCTTTCATCATCAGCAACCAAAGGTTTTTGTGGCGAAATTGAGAATTCAGCAGAGGGTTGATGAAATAGTGGCTGCTCAAGTATAAGTGCATCCAGAAATTGTGAAGAGTTTGCATTATCATCATATAACGGCTCACCACGAACTGTTGGGACAAAAAATTCAACAACTGCAAGCAGAAAGTCAAGTGCAACAAGCAATTGTGGCCTCTGAATGCACATAGAAACAAATGTTGAATTTTCAGAAAATCTGGCATCAAGAATTAGAATTGCTGGAGTGTACTTTCTTGCACTGCCCACCAAAGAGGTGCTCTCTGGTGAAGTCTCTGTAGAATTGTACTCAGCAATATCAGGCTTCCCGATAGCCAACCTAAGCTCCTTTTCTGTACCTTCTCGATCATCGACAACAATCAAGTCCTTCAATATAGTTGACAGAAATCCTTCCCCCACTGTGTTAGATATATACGAGAGCCACACTTCACTCAGCTGAAACATGCAATCATTTCACTTTAGAACCCAAATAATAAGGATAACAATATAAGGGAACATTACACACACACAAAAAAAAAAAAAAAAAACAATACCAGGTAGGTAAAATAGACTAAACATTGGAATGTAATTGCAAATAAATATATTAAAGTAATCATCAATCTACCTGAAGAACTCAAAACATTAGAAATCTATCCCAAAAATTATTGGGGGTATCAGATGCCATTTCTAAGTAGTGTCAGATAATGTTACTGCTAATTATAGTTATTCTCCTCAAGATAATACATGTACTGATGTACAGATCAATTTTCATGAACAGCATATATCGTAGGAATTCTCAAGGGTTACCAATATACCTGAAGTGTGGCAAGTGATGTATCCCTTGTAACTCCATTATGAAGACTAAGTTCAACCTTATCAATTTGGACAGAAACCTTAGTAGCAACCCATATTTCCCTTGCCTGAGATTCAGATTTTGCAGTATCTAAACTTTGAGTACCACGAACTTCCACCACTTCAATCACAGGGGATGAGGATTCAGCTTTCAGTGAAGGCACAAGATTTGGGGTCTCTGAAATATTGGTCTGTGTGCATTCAACAATTATTTGATACTCTTTGTTGGATAAAGCTGCTTTCAGTTCTTCAATCTGAAATTTAAAGAAAGATCGCAACACGGAAATTAAAAAGAAGCATCACTGTGTCTCATAAAACGTGCATCTCTGAGATTGGAACAGACCTTACAGGGAGCAACTAAATAAAGAAAATCTCTAAGTAACCAGTTTTTGTGTTTGGAAAACAATACCTTAACAGTGACTTCTATACTTGGAATTTGATGCAACAAGTCACGAAGTGTTCTCTGAATGACAACAGAGACACCCCTGACATTTTTAATTATACTTTCACCCAACTCAGATCCTGAACCAACATTTAAGTTGATATCTTCAACCTGAAAAAGAATGCAGGTTTATTAAATGGCAACTCGGTTCAAATCCTGGAATGGGAATGATAATATGGTGTCTTCATAATCATCATTTTTATTATCATTATTATTATTATTATTATTAATTTATTAGCTTAGTTTTGCAATATATCTATCCAATCATACAAACTTTGTTTTCAATTAATGTCTTCCTTTACCTTTATCGTCTTCACTACTAGGAAAGGAAATGTTGACATAGTACTCTTGATTGATATAGGTGATGGATGAACTACAGAGGAAAAAATGATAGTCTATTTTATTATCTTATTATTATTATCGTAATTAGAGTCTTTTAAATTCAAGTTCTTTAATAAATGTCCCATGGGTTTTATTACTTGTGGGGTAGGTTAGGGATTAGATTTAGGTCTTATTTATATTGCACTGTTTTATGTCGTTGGGGCATCCCAAGGGATCGTAGAATAGGAGAACGGCAATTGTTGGTTGGGCAGGATTTAATCTTGTAAAACCTTGTATATGTATTTATTGTTTTTTTTTCTCGATCCATTTACGCCATGAAGAAAGGACCATCCAATCAACATGCATGGGCACTAAATCTTCAACAACACTGGATTTAAGTGGAGAAAATACTTATGGCAATGAAAGTGGCAGCATATCTAGCAGCCTTTGACTTGTAGGGTTAGTGTGTGCCTCAGCGTGGATCTAACTAAAATATGGCTAAAGATAATTCATTTTCCGCTGCAAACCCATTTGTTCCAGAAAGAAAACAGAACATCTGATGACTAAAATTATATCACCTCATCTGTGTACTTTAACAAGTAAATAAAAAGCAAGCGTATAAAGTATCTTACAAGTATTTGTAGAATATCCACATGCACGGCCTTCATTTCGCTTTTGATCCCACCGAGCCATCTAAACGTGTTCTGAACAGTGATTTGAACTACATCAAGTTTCAGATAACTGCAACCAAGGACAGGGTCATGTATACAAGTCAACTTCCTCGATTTTAATTATTTGATGGTAGGTAATCAATACTTAAGGAAGTTGTGAACTCACTCAATGCTGTTTGTTCTCTTAGGCATTAATATGATTGGTTTTTTAAGTGAAAGATCCAACTTCACAGCAGGTGATCCTTCGATTTCACTTCTTGTAAGCAAATTCTCTGAGTTTGTCACTTGATCTTTTATTTGAACATCATCTTTGGAATCATTAGGAACAAGACCCATAAAGTAACTGATAATCTGTAAATGATTTTAAATATAGTTACACTGAATACATCTTTACAATCAAAAGGACTAACAGATCGACTGACCTCTTGGATAAAGCGATTCAAATAGACAATTCGCACTTCAGACAGCTGTCCGTGGAGGCTATAGTCATAACCCTCGTAGTCTTCATCCTCAGCATTAAACGAACAAAATTCCAACTGCAAATTCGCACAAAGCTTTTGCTTGTTAATCATGTCAGCAGAATATCAAATAGTCAAGATAATATAAAAAAAAATATAGTGTTGAGGGTTTCAAATAGCTCTTATACATGTGCATACACATCTGATATGAGATTATATCAACTTTGTGCTGGCCAATATTGGTTAGAAAGAAAAAGAAGAATATCTGAGAATTCTGAGTAAACACTAGAGGAATTTGTGAACTCACTCAAACAGCAGACTTCAGAATTTTTCTTGTGCCAGATATTATTAGAGGTTGGAATTGTGTTATTTAGATTTTCTCATTAGTCTTTTAGAGATACCCTTGTCCCTTGGTACCCATTTTATTTTATGAATAAAATTTATGTTTCTTATAAATAAATAAATTGTTTTGGATTTCCTCGAGCAAAAAGCCTTCCCATATATATATAAAGTAATGATATGGAACCTGATGGTGGGTTCCATTACCTGCATAAATCACTTGTACATAGAATTTTATGCAGATGGTGGGTTCCATATCAAAACCGTATATATATTCTATATCAAACTAAATAAAGAAGCAACTTTGTTAACCAGATATCATTAGAAGACTGCTTTGCTTGAAGAGGGCAATTTGTAGTATCTATGCACAACTTTCACTTCAAAAAGACAGATATCATTTAAATCTTGAAAATTTTAAAGTTTCATGATGTTTATGCACCAGTACATTTCTAAGCATGAATACATGTGTAGAAAATTGTTCAGGTGACGCTTGTAATTGGGATATACATGCATTATACTTGCTTAAACTTACAAGAAAATTCCTCAACAAAAGTGAAAAAGAAAAGAAAGAGCGATGATATAGACAAACAGCTGCAAAGTCCTATCTACACAAAATACATAATAGAATAATCCTGATTTCAGGATCATACATTTCAATCAATAAATTCATTCAGTCAAAAGATAAAGCTAGGCATTCAAACTGAGAAACTGAAAACCAAGCAGATGCGAAGTGAATATAGAATAGAAGTAACAAATCACAAATACCTCAACAAATGAATTACCACCAGGATTTCTCATGTCACAGGCCCAGAAATACATATGACTGATATCAAGACTATCATCACTTATCCTCAGATTCCCAAGGGATGCCTTTATACTAAAAGATGAAGGAAACACCTATCACACAGAAAGAAATACTTCAGATCCATCTGAACAATCATATGATAAGTACTGCACCCTGATAAGAGAATGGCATATGTACCTTAATATCAGTAAGAAAATTATCTTGAGCCAAAGTAGCCAGTTTTGAGTCATTTTCCTTCATTAAAAAAATCTCAGCACGAGTCATATTTAACAGTAAATAGAAAATCACTCTGGACTTCCCCTTTCCCAGCAAAGATTCTAGAGGCTCTTCCATTGGGGCTGAGAGCACATCCTCATCCACATTCTCCTTGGCCTTAACAGCTGAAGAAGAGGTCTCACTGATAGTTTCAGGGCTATCCTCCTGATTGTTAATAGCGTTTACAAATTCCAAAATGGATAGTATAGTGGGCCTACGACAGTAAAATGACAAAGTGGACAGGGTGACTGTAACCTGAAGTAGAAAAGGAGATGTAATGAAACGTGTCAGATGTCTATGAATGATAAATGATATATTGCATCCTACAGTGAATAACGATCATTATAAGATCTAGACCCAATAAAATTATCATTTCAGAAGCTGTGATTGCAAAGGAAAGGATGATGTATATTGAATTATAACATGCGAAACCTCTAACCCCTTGGGTCCAAAATCTTTGGGTTTTTTTTTTTAAAATCTAGCAGACAGAATTCCAGCCCTAGTATAAGGATTTCAGGTTTCAAATTAACGATGTGTGCTCATTGAAAAACTTCTGGTATCCACATGGAGAAGAATAATGACATGCTTCGACATGTTCTCTAAGATCACCACTCCTCAGATTGCCTAAGGGCCCTATGACCCAGTCTCAGATTGCCTGAGATCATCCTCTGGCCTCTTATCGAAGATACCAATCTTTTTCCCAAGCACAACAAGGCAAATTGCTGATACACATTAGCCAGGACTCTATTGATCTTTTAATGTGTTCAGCCACTAATCAATACACCATATGACTAAATCATGGTGAATATTAGAAGGTATATTAACATGTAGTATGTATCAATAATAATGAAAAAAATTGGAACAGTGAATTAGCAACTTACTTGTTTATCAACATTGGAATAAAGTGATGAGTTCTGGTCGAAGATAACAATCTGAGCTTTGACAAAACTGTTGAATGAATCAGGAACTCCCATTTGACCAGCTTCCAAAGGGTTGGTGTCAAAAGGAAGTAATCCGGCAACACGTACGAAACTATTGGCCTTAAAAAATGAGCTACCCTGTGCAGTAATTCGAGAACTAGAATACTCCATCTCATCAACAGGTCCGAAGGGGCTACCAACTGTATCATTAAGGTTATCGGATGCTTCATAAAACTCATCATCTCCTTCGGATTGGCTAAAATCATTACTCGATCGAGTTAGATTATTAGTATTATCCAATAGAGAAGGTGTGTGTGCATTCTTGATGAATGATCGTGCAATGTAACAGATCTCAGCCGTCCCCTTGTTGCATATTAAATCTTCTATCTCCAAAGCTTTAAGGACTGTGCCAATGAATATATCATTATCTCTAATTGAGAGTTCAACCTGCATCACATTAATTTAAATAGATCAATCAATAGGAAACCACTAATTCATGATAAGAGTATGCATATACACATATATAGATTTACAGATCTTAGTATATATATCTTACTTGACCACCAATTGCTCGAAATTCAAGCAAATGCTTCTCCTCAGCCAGAAGCATCTCCAAAAACCTTTGATTATCATGCTAAAAAATATAGCAGAAGCTCATGTTCAGCGACTGAGTAGGTATACATCCTGCAAAGGTCTGTGAAAGTTATTTACCTGGCTACTGTAACTGATACTTATCTTCAACTCGTCTAATAAGCCAGTCAAGAATAACTTCTCTGTCGTTGATGAATCAGTCGATTCATGATTGTTGTTTTCAGAGTTCTCAGAATCTGATAAGGTTCCAGTAAGACCAGTTATAGGAGCAGTTCCCTACAAATACATTTGAGGATTGTGCATGAGAAGATTGCAGCAGCAAATCATGAAAAAACCCAACATTTTTTAAAATCCTCAGAAATGTAAAATTATTAGAGAACATATTGTCATCCATAATGGTCAAATATGCACTCACTATTTAGTCTTCTTATGAAACCTAAATGATCTAAGAGATGACTATTGTCTGCAAATGTATATTTAAATATCTGAATTAACAATTTTATCATGTAATCCATTCAAACCACTAATACTGAAAATTTCATAGTTATCATTGAAAGAACAGAGATGAAACACATGGAGACAGCAAAGAGGAAAAACCATCACTTGACCAAGTAACTTTCTTATTTTAAATGATCAGAAGTCTAAGGATGTTCCAAAAGTCTAAAGAACTGAAAATATTAAAAATGACACTTTTCAACCTTATCCAATAGATGCTGCCTATCTTCAAATTTCTGATTTCAAACACACATGATGCTAACCTCTAGTATTTTTTCAACTCTTTGTGCTAAAAGGTATAACTTTATTGAGGTGAGAGTTTCCAGCAGGTCACAAAAAAGACTACGACCATGAGACAAAGGTTAACTGTTAAGGAACATATCAACACAAGAAAGCTATTTAACTATGGTTGATTCACGAAAATAAATAGGATAAATTTGACTTCAGAACATTCCGTTCAGAGAGTTCATCCATACAGGATTCATTGCATTACCTAGTGAGTCCACCTATGTGTCATGTATGGAAGTTGTAGTTGCTGTGAAATATTTAAAATGATCAAACGCGATAAAAAAATACCGATGCACGATATATCGCTCCCTGAAGAGAGCTTTGCCATAATTTTCTTGAATCTTCAGAGTCACAACGCAAAATTAGAGCGCTTGCATCTTCCACAACCTAGAAAATAAAACGCTCAATGAAAGGAAAACCGAAAAGCTCCATCAACATATTACTAAATCAAAGTAGTGTAAACTTATAATTCCTAGTCTACCTTGGAATAGGAGCTATCAGCATCATAAACAGCCAATACGTGTTCTGCATTACCAAGAAGATCGGCAGGAACTTGATATAGGTGTTTACCTCGTAAGCTAGAATGAGAAAAATCAAAGGACCAGGATGAGAACATGCAATATTCTGAACACGTGATAGCAATAGAATAAGCTATTAGTAAAATAGAAATACAGATACTTTACTTTCTCCTACTTTCTGGAATAAACCTCTTTATCTCCACCAACTACGCAATAAGTTTTCAAGAACGAGAATAAAATATCCTAATCATTTTTGGACTTGTTATCCAAGGCCATAAATACAAAGCTACAGCAAAATACTCCCTCCGTCCCGTTAAGTTACCTGTTTACTGTTTGCACAGGTTTTAAGGAATATAGTATTTAATGTGTAGTGGGTTATTGAGGTTGAAAAAGATAGGAAAAAGAAAATGTAGAGAGAGATAGTGGAGTGTTGACAAAAATGGAAATGGGTTACTTAACAAAGGAAACCCAAAATGGTAAAATGGGTAATTTAACAAGGGACGGAGGGAGTATATTATTACATTTAATACTTTAGTGAAAGCCACAAAATACTTCGACCTCCACCCCCGCCCTATTTTTTGATCTCTTCATTATGATTACATATACTTTTTGATCTCTTCATTTTTGCTTCCTAGCATTATCTCCTTTCCCAATTCTACATATTTGTGTAATCTATTTCCCTTGAACCTTTTGCTTCCAAAAAAAGGTCAAGCTTGGCGAACTCTAATTCTCACAAACCAGATTTTATTGTCTATAAATGCAGAATCAGCTAAACGAAATGAAGCTGTCACATTTAAACCTGAAGTATTTTTTATAATTTCTGGACTCAGGGTGCTCTAGCACATAAAGAAAAGGTCCAACTATACAAAAATATCTGCGCTGCCATACAGCTTCTCTTCCTCCAACACCCTGAACAATGAACAATGGAAAGAAAAATATCAGGAGCCATGAAAATATAATTTAACATTTCTATATTGGGTAACTCAAAAACTGCATCACAGAAGATGTAACCTTGCGTGCAAGATGATAAAGCCAGCCCGCATAATCAGCCTCATCCCAAGGACGAACAATAGCAGGATAGTCTGCAGGCTCTCCTTGAAAAAGTTTAGCAACTTGCATTAAACGATGATAACGAGATGGAGAAAAATGCAACCCTATTGAAGGTAATCGCATAGCAAGTCTTGTTGATGGAAGGGAGGCAACTGGTGATCTAATCTGAAATGTAAGAAATGAAGGTAAGGACAATGCCAAGTGCCAAATGTGTCTACATTCAGAGTTTTGAATTTCAAAACATGACAACTTTCACCTGCTGAAACTTTAGAAATACTCCACACTTGTCGATAACTGGTAAGGATCTAATAAAGCTACTTTTGGATGAACTATCCTTTCGATTTACTGATGACTCGCTCCAGCTATAATCCCCATCAACCAGGAAAGCAGATACATCTTTCAAGATCAGATCAAATTGAGTATACAAATTCTTCTCTTCAGGTGAATCATATACAGCATCATCCTGAACATACAGCTATCAAGGTAAATTTGTGACTTCAAGAATCAGTCTAACCTATTTTGAGGCTTGGGAAATTAACCTGAGAACGAATAACTAGCTTTCCCAGGTCAATCAAGAGCTTTGTAGGGTGGACATTATCCGGGTAAAAGTCAGTAGGAATGGTAATTTTGGGTGCCGCAATATCCAGATCCAAGAAAAACCTGAACATAATGTATATCAATAATGTTTAGACAGACAAGTGAAACATGAGATAATATTTAGTAAAACCATATTTTTTCAACTGCTTGGATATTTCCGACTAAAAGGCAAGTAAAAACAAAGGTTATAATTTCAGACAGGGTGATAATGGTAATTTTGGGTGCAGCAATATCCAGATCCAAGAAAAAACTGAACATAATGCACATCAATAATGTTTACACAGACAAGTGAAACAACTAGAAATAATATTTAGTAACACCATTATTTTTTCAACTCCAGTCTCTAACTAGATCCAGTACATGAAGACTCGTGAAAAACTTATAATTCTCCTGATTCCTCTCCATCTAATACTAGAAAAACTTATAATTCTCCTGATTCCTCTCCATCTAATACTAGTATTTAACTTTAACATTGATAAATAATTTACTTTCAAATTAATACTTTGAAGACATTCTTCATTCTAAGCAGTACACAATCTTCACATTTGGCCATCCTTAATTAGTAAACAAGTAAATTGCCTCCATCCAATGAGGGTGTAAAGCAGAATAAATATAATGAACTTGAGTTTCTTGGCCTATGATTCTGAACTCAATAGTATCCTATAACCAAAGGATGGAACAAGGTTTACTGCATACCGACACTCAAAACTGCATAATTATGAATCCCTAAATATTTTGCATAACTTGCTCAATAACTTTAAAATGATTAAAAGAACCTAGTGCGGTCCTTTAACGCCCTGTTCACTTCTTTTGCTGCTGTGCGCTTTACTTCATCAAATGTCACCTGGAAGGATAAAATATTGACACAAATCACGAGAAAGTGATAGTAAACACTTCTTTCAGCAAAAGTTGCACATTGCAAGGAAACAATAAAATCTTATTAACGGAATACAAGATAAGTACAAAGGCACGAGGGATCCTTGACAATGAAATGCATGTTGTTGAACTTATAGATCTTTTATTAAAAAATCCAAAGTTCAAATGTCAATCTTCGATTCAGTTAGTATATTATTTCGCTTGATGAATTTACCAAATTTTATGTTTGCTGCGGTAGGTAATAATATGTCCTTCCATTTTCGAATTTTCGACGAAGGGCATACAGTTAGTCCACAAATATGAGTTGGTAAATTTATCAAAAGAAATACTCCGTAATATAGAAATTTGAATTTTGATTTTGGTGATAAAAGATCTATAAACTCAACATGCAAGGTCTATATCAAGTGTACTTAAACATGAAATCTTTCAGGTACTGTGTCAGATATCAAAGCACATGAGAAAAAATCGACCACAAATAAGGGGCTAAACATGTAAAATTCCTAAGCCACAAATATTCCGACACTGGTTAGATACAGAAGATTTCATTAATTGCATAGTGATGCTGTATTTCCAACTTAGTAGTTCACAAAGAGTATAATTTAACTCAGGCCCTGTCTTTCTTGTACCATCACTAAGCATTTCTATACATACCAGCATTCATTGACTTCAGTAACATAAATACATTGGTGGAAATGAAGTGATCTAAAGAGTTATTTCAATGTTTCTTCAATATAAGACAACCATCATCAAGAAGTTAATCATGAAATCAAAGCTTAAAGAAGACAAAATACAAACCTGTACTGCAGAAGCAGTTTCCTGAACCAGAGTCTGGCTTACAGGAGCACTACTTTGAAAAAAGTTAATGATTTGATCGATAGAATCCTTCAAATACTGAACCAAAGCAAAGAAACATTTCACAGTCATATATTGTGACAAAACTACAAGACGAAAACACAGGAATATCTTACAGTCACATAACAGGGTGAAGCTTTAGCAACCATGCTCCAGTCCACATCCTCATTGAGAGGCTTATAGCAAAAAACAGCAACTAAAGAATCAGAAGCACTTTCACTCTGCAGAGAAGATAATATCGATAACATAGTGTTACTGAACTGATGACTGGTATGTACAGTGGTAGCATATGAATGCATCAGAAAATAGGAGCATCAGACCTCAGCAAGAAGACCATGTGGGGACAACAATCTGTATGATCCCAATTTTATATCGACATTTTTTGCCTCTGAATAGAGTTTTATGCAAGACTCAAGATTATCACAGGATAGGTCAGCTAGGCACTCCTCAGAGTCTATTAGCTTTGATGCATTATGTTTCATGTGAAGCTTCAATGAAAAATATGGCAAGTCCCCCTTGTCATGAATTGGCAATTCTTCTTCTTCAGCTTTATATCCTATAATGTCATTCAATCTGTTCCAATCTTCCTCAGTCAAAGCCCCTGGTGCATTATCATCTATGACGGGTTGACTAGTCCTGAGATAACATGAAAATCACATGAGTACGGAAATAAGTTGAACTCATGAAGAAGGGAGATTAAAAATATGAGCACAAGGTATTCTTATTCACCATCCAAATGACCACCATGATTTCTTTTCCGTTTTCTTTCTAAGATAGAGTTCAGACTCCACTGATTGCTCAACAAACTTGTGTGCCAACATCCTGTTTGAAGAAATCAATACAGTGATCAAAATGTAGATCAGAACAGCAGCTGAATCAATCATAGAGTAAAATCTTGATTGAATGATATCAATTCATTAACTATTTAAACATGACACAGTTAGAGCATGAATAATCAAATGGTATGCATCCATTGATGACAGAAAGCAACCTCCTTCCAGCACTCCCAAGAAAGCATTATTGTTTGAAAAGAGAACTTTAAGAAAAGGAACATGGTGAAGCACCTCTGCATGAGGGGGAAAAGAGAGAGAGGAGGATAATAAAAAATAAAAGACACTCTCTGCTGAATGAGATATTCAGACTTCAACATTGTGTGTGTGAGTATATAGTTGAAGTTTTGTCAAAATCTCAGATAGACAAACAAAGTTGGTAGTTACATACTTTGCTTCCGGCTTCTGTAGCCTACCAATTGATTCAATTTTATGCATATTACTAACCTAGGAATAATAACAGATTTTGTTTAAGTTGTTACACTCTCATCTCAAGAAAAGAAGCAAGTAAGAAGCAGCGCTAAAATAGTAAGGTGTTTTAGAGACAACTATAGAAGATCTATCATCAAGATGCTGATTCACATATGTCAACTATCTATTGACACCAAAAAAAGAGAAAGCAAACACCATATCACGGTTATATCTATAGTGATATGAAAGTGACATGACGTGAGACTTTTTTTTAGACCCTTCCATTTACCCTAATTACATGTAATTGTTTACAAATATAACCATAAAAATAATATGTAATATAAAGTAACATATTCTACATAGTTGTTTATGCTTATTACATTCCTGGCTCGGGATGCTTTCAAAGAGTAAATTATATGCACATACACCCTATGACATCTGCATATATCAACCTTTCATAGCTTATTACTTGCAATAATTACATACATGTATGTGGAAAAAACTTATACTTCAACTATTTACTAACAATCTAAATTCATTTTGTCTCAAGTATTTTGTCCTCATTTTCTTATTATTTGATGTTAGATACTATACATAATTATATATTTAAAGAGATTTAAAAAAGAGTAATCAGTATATGAAGTTGAATGGTCCTCAAAAAGTAATAGCTCAAGAAGAATTCAAGGGAGACAAATTTAAGGAGGGCCAAAAAGCTAAGAGTTTGAGATGGAACTTAATTAACAAGGTAATTTTATACATATAGATATTTATTTCCATACATTCAATTTATTCCATTTCAGGATATATGAAAAATTACTAAACTCCTATCATATTTAGTCAGAATCAGATAATATATTATCGTACAAAAATATGGTGTACAAGGAGGTTCACCATTAAGCTTTGATCCATATAAATTTTCTTACATACCACAACACCATCTCCAGTCATTATAAGTGTTGTATATGGAAAAAAATACTAAATTTCTACTAACTAGGTAAATACAACATAAAAGGTGGGTTGTGTTACGACTAGTTGTATTAATGAACTACACCCTCCCAGATTTTTTTTAAAAATAAGTATATTAAGAATATGCTTATTAGTTATTACCTACCTCCACTGAAGAATAACTTCAATATCAAGTTCCCGATCAAGTTCCTCTATCTCCTCATTGTCGTCAACTATGGTGCGTTCAAGGTCTGATTTCAGCAGGGCAGCATAGCGAGAGATGTATTTCTTGCGTAATCTTGCATATCTCAAGACTTGCTCCCATGGCAATCTTCTGGCAATGAGGTAATATTAAAAAGATATAAGTTTTGCACTAGTTACAAACATGCATACAAATACAGGGCAAAAAAGTGAGAACACCAAGGATGGGCCACTAGGGAAAGTCTGATAGCAGAAATGGCAAGGTTTACTTCAACTTGAAAAACATAAGATGTTTTGATGTAAAGATCAATTCAGAAGGAAAGAAAATGACGAAGTTTAGAATCATTTTTTCAACTAATTAATTCGTAAAAGATAGGGAGTCATGAATCAGGATCCACCCTAATAAGGTACTTTGGATGTAAAACTAGCATCAGAACTGGCTGAATCTCTCTTTATGCATGTAAGATATCTTCAAACAATATGACTAAACCTAATCTATATGATGCCCTTTGTCTCCATTGCACTTATTTCTTGATAAATTATTTTATTGAGCATTTGATTTAGAATCATACGAGTCTAGCAATTTGGATTAATCATTGACAAAGTTTTATGTTTCAGCAATCAGCAAAATCTAACATGTCTCAATATGCAAAAGCCCAGAAGAGTCATAAGTAAGAAGCAGGTTTCTATATTTGCACATTTAGACCACATCACAACATCTGTAACATTATAACTAGGGAGGAACCTGGTCTTCTTCATTTGGTCTGAAACTGCTTTGCATGCATACTTCCACCATGATCTTGGATCAACTTTTACAGAATCATGTGGCCGATAATGAGCATATTTCAGTCTCTGATTGAATGCTGTGAAATTATCAGCTAATTTCAAAAAGTCGCGATAACCATTCTGCATATAAATACAAAATACTAGGTCAGTGGGATCAAAGTGAGCAAAGATTTTTAGGCAGCCGAAAAAGTGCAGAGAAACTGCAGTAAACAACCTTTGACAAACACAATGTCACATCATCGAGATTCACTACAGCATTTTGCAGTGATTGACGTTTAGCATCATCTGAACGGTCTTTTGAATATTTAGCATTTCCACTCACTGGTTGCAAAACATACGAGTGTTTTTCCAAATTACTGGCAGCAGGTTTTCCGTCCTTCGTACCAAATTTGAAAACCTGGAACTCATGGATTAGGTATACCGTATACATTATAAATAATGCAGGTAATGAGTGTTCACCAAATCAAACTTAAGATACCTGTGCCCACTCAGATGGTTGTAAATCCTCCCATGGTTTTTCGACATACCATGGGCTGATATCAGAATCCAAATAAATAGCCATTCGCTCCAGTTCCACAGACTAAAGAAGTTACAAACAATCATATATTAAATGCAAAACTAAGGGAAAATAAGTGCATCTATATGTAATAGATCAGAAAGGCCATCAATTATGAGCTAGTAGCCTTTGAGAGAAAAGGGGCTGGCTCAGTGGCTTCTCTAATCTATGCATTGACAATCAGTGGGACTATATGAAACGAAAAAATTATTAATCAAAAGAAAATAAGTACAAAGGGACGAGGGACATTATAACTACTTCAACCATGAAAGACTAATCTGAAGTTCTGTAAAATCATTAATACAAACATGTGCATCCCATATCATGCATTCACAGAAAAACCACCACTGCATCATACTCTGGAAAGAAGTCCAAATTATTGTTAACAAAAAAAAAAGGCTTTTTATAAAAGTATCAGAACAATTTGGGATATCAGCTCAGGAGAAAAAATAAACATAACTAAAACAAACAAATAAACCAAAATTTACAAAAATGCATTTACATTCTCTATCACATCCGCCATATGTGACTAAAAATATATCAGCATGCTCACACCCAAAACATGCATGTCTAACTTGTGAAATTCTTGCATAAGTTCCACATTTATGGCACAGTACATTAATCAAGCCAATCAGCCATTTTGTTTCTAAAAAATAAACTTGGTACCCTAGGTTTATAACATGTACAGTATACTGGAGTATTACCTTCTTAGAAAAGCAATGATACAGAAAATGAGACAAAGCATATGCAAACACTAAGCCTACAAGAGCATTCAGAACGCATGCACACTTAAAGAAATTCAATTTTATCAGCTAACCAAACTTCATGTGAGATACAAATATACAATGGACCTGAGTCCTTCATAAATAGTAGCAAATACAAATTTTAAGAACACCAGCTAATCAGAAAACCAAATTTCTTGTAAGCTACAAATTTCCTTATTGTTATCCGATAACAGCATATAGAAAATTTAGCAAGTCAAATTAATTTAATAAATATGTAATATGATGCAACTTCATTAGGATTTTTCAAGTATATGAACCTTCTGGATTCTCTCCAGTGCACCTCCAGTTATGAAACTCTCATCCCCTTTATCATCAACTGTGAATGCTGACAGTTTATCTAACGTCACACCTCCGGCAAATGGATGGCCAGGATTACTGGAAAAGTTGTTGCATTAGTAATTAGATAAGGAGGGCAGGAAAAAGGAGAGTGAAAGCATCAAAAAACTGCATACCTCTCAACATCCTCATATCTGACGTGGATATTTGATATAGAAAGCTTTAAATTCCCAATCACCGTGTTGATCAAAGATCCCAGCCAAGACTTATTCTTAGAAAAAGAACAAACAAGAAAAGAAAAGAAAAGGTGGTCAAATCATGATCAGAACAGCTCAAGAAGAACGCTTGGAAAACTATATAGCTATTATGAAACATGATGATCGTTTCTGTGTCAAGAACATATAAATTCATTACCAAGTACTGGGTATACACCATATTGAACAAACGACAGCTGAAGTTGAGAAGGTACAGAGCACCAACAACAAATTGAATAAATGATGAGGAGTAAATTCATCTCTAATAAGGTGGAAGTGGTGTTATCTTCAGTTGCCAAATCCACTTCTAAGTGGATCTGAAATCTTGTATATAGTTTTAAACATGAATCTGAGTAACAGGAAAAAGACAGAGTTCTAACTACAAGTCTACAACTGTTTCAGGTCTACAACAAATTAAGTCAAACCCGCACTTAATCAAAATCCTGATAAGGAGTAGAATGAACGATAATAATGTATATTTACATGTGCCACTAAAGTATCAGGATAATACCATTTCTGAATTCAGCACTTGTTGACTTTCCACCAGCTTCTTTTCCATTTCCTGTTCAAATATATCTTTCAATTTATAGTACATAAACAACATGAAGAAATGGTCATTAAGATATCAAATGCAATTCTCACTCTTATCCGACTCTTCCTAGCTTCTTGGAGAGCATCCTCACTAGATCCCTCAACCTGGGTTGCAGGCTCAGCTAGTAAAAAAATGCTATCCAGGTGAACTACAACAGGATCTTGGCCAAGTCTGCTCCATGGTACCTATTCTTGACAAAATTAACGTAATTAGAAACTAAAGGAAACAATCTCGTAGCGAACCCCACTGGGATTCATGGAAAAGGTATTAAACAATGTTCATCCATTAGTAAGGTATCATATGACCTGAACGGATAAGGAAAGATATATTAACTGTGCCACAAACCTTAAGCTTGACTGATCCCAGAAACCCTGCTTTCACCTTCACAGGTAATTTCAGCGCATTGAGCGCCTCTGGTTTCAGTTGCATATTCGATAGTTCTACATTCCCTGTTAGATATTCAAAGCATTTAGTACATTTCCAATGTTAGCCAATCAACAAGTAATTCAAAGAGGCTTCACGTAAACTATAGTTTTACCACTCCTAATTACACGAAAGTAACTCATTGTATACCTCGCAATTAAGCAAAGTAACACAGAATCAACATCTAATTAGGCACAAACATGATAATCAGTTAGCAGCAAAACCAATTAAGTTCAGCTTCCTACAATTGGCACGGGTGGAAGCAATTAGAGATATAATTGATGACCTTGCCACACACTGATCTTCAGAGCTTCTTTATTGAGACCTCTAACATAATTCCCCAAATATCTGAGTAACAGATACGCTACTTGATCCTCCAACATCTTTCAAATTACTCCGCCACAAAATTAACACTCTACTTTTTCATAGAATTAATGATCACAGAACATTTGCATTCCCATTTCATGTAAACTATAGTGTTAACACTCCTAATTACACAAAAGTAGCCCATTGTATACCACGCAATTAAACAAAGTAACACAGAATCAACACACGAGCATGATAATCAGTTAGCAACAAAACCAATTAAGTTCAGCTTCCTACAATCGGCACGGGTAAAAGTAAAAACGCCAGAAAAAAAAAAATAGAGATAGAATTGATGACCTTGCCACACACTGATCTTCAGAGCTTCTTTATTGAGGCCTCTAACATAGTTCCCCAAATACCTCTGTAACAGATACGCTACTTGATCCTCCAACATCTTTCCGCTACAAAATTAACACTCTACTTTTACAGAATTTATGATCACAGAACATTTACATTCCCATTTCATGTATGTAGTGCCTCTGTGCTTCTCGTGGCGTGGAGTTAAGAAGAACGAAGGCGATGTAGAGAGAGGAATATTGATTCTCGAAGTTTCTTGGGATGAAGAAACGACTTTATGTATACAAATTTGTGCACTGGTGGCATACGGGTTTAAGCGAAAGAGTAGTGCGCAAGTCGGCAAGGCGACACGTCACGTGCTTAGATTATTCCTGAGGCTGTGGTAGCGTTTTAATTAATTGCTTACTAAATCTAAAATAGACTCCTCATTAATATTTAAGTATTTCGTGAAAATTACTCAATTTTCTTTTTTTTATAAAAATTAGTACTTAACTTGTTTTTTCATTATCCGTCTTAACAAAATTACTCATTCCCTTTTTTAAACTACTCTCCTCAAATTTCATTATATTTACATCTTTTCTGACACATCTACTTATTCTATCATATTTTTTAACATTTGTGTTTGAAGCTCATGAATAGTTTTCAAATGAAATAGTTGTTTGCATTAAATTTATGTGTATAATGAGTAAAGAGGTGGTAATTTTATAAACTTTTATTAAGAAAATAAAAAAATAATTAAATTATACTCCTATTTTATATAAATATGCTGATATTATAAAAGTGAAATTTTTAAAGAAGATTTTTTTTAATAAGTAATCAATTGTAAAATAGAAGAATATCTAGGGGAGCATTTTTTACAAGGGGAAACTAGAAAGTGTCGAAAGGGGAAATGTGGATTGCATCCGAAAATATCTACAAAAAGTAACTCTATATCTTCTTTGTTTGTCATTTTCCTTTTTTGCAGTATCACTATTCACTGCTCCCCATTTCCCGAAGAAATTAGCATTGTGAATAGAATTCCAATATTAGTATTTAGCAGTACTATATTATTTTCCCTATTTAAAAGATCAATTTTTTGATTTAGTTTCAATTTATAAAATGTCTTAAAACTGGGCTCAGTTTTTTTTTATGGTTTTTTTCTTTTTATTGCCTATTTAAAATAAAATCTCAATACAAGGCATGGTGAAAAAAAAAAATGTTTGCAATGAGTTTATCATGAATCATTTTTACTATACAACTACTAGTAAAATAACTAATACATTATTTTTAATGAATTAACGTACTTACCGTTCATACTACGTATTACTTCAAGCACATCTCATATATTAAATAAAAAAAATACATGAATCACAATTGTACTCATTCTAAATCTCAATTAAAGATTGTTCGGCTCATTTCAAACGTGCCCTAAAATTATGTTTGGCCAAAATTATATGTGAAAAAAAATTGTTTAATGTAAATTTTTATCTTTAAGAAAACAACTAATATTGTTTTAAAAAAATACACACAAAATGGAAAAATCAAATTCATGACTTTGCCTTTTTGAATTAATTAATGTCTACAAGAGTTGGTCTTGTTTGAACCATTTTTATCACGCTCTTGTTTTACAACTAATATTTTATATTAAAACAACACAAAAATTTATATGCAATGTTGGGTACATGCATTTCAGTCATTCACACACATGTTCTTTATAAATACACCCACAAGCTTAATTCATACACATTTTTTATAAATATACCCACAAGCTTAATTCACACACACATTTTTTATAAATACACTCACAAGCTTAATTCACACACACATTTTTTATAAATGCATCCACTGAAAGAAATTGAATATGATCGTCTTCTCCGAACAGTTTTCGGTCACCTCAGGCCGCGGTCGGACGCTGCAATTTACGATGACCTTAATCCTTAAATATTTTATATTTCTTTAAATATTCTTTAATACTAATTATTATGGGTCGATGTTATTTTGTATTACGTGCAATAATATATCTTACTACATACAATAATATATGTTACTATATATTATAATGTGAGTTAGTTAATCAATAAAAAATATATATATAAAAGAATACTCCGTATTACTATATAAAATTGTGTTATTACTACATGTAATCATTTGTTTTACTACATAAAAAATTATATGTTACTACATACTACAGTTTGAATTACTACATTGAATAGACGTTTGTTACTATATGTAACTTTATCAAATGATCTAATATTTTTTGCATCATCCTACAATAAAAAAATTTGTATTACAACATGATTATTGTGTTTACTACATTCGATAATATATGTTACTACGTATTATAATGTGAGTTACTACATCAATAAAAACACTAGAAAAAACGTGTTACTAAATAAAAGAATTTTTATTATTATATAAATAGTTTGTGTTATTACTACATAAAATATTGTGTATTACTACATATTACAATTTGAATTACTACATTTAATATCCCGCGTTCGACAATAAAATAAAAGATAAAAAAATCACAGAAACGAGTAAAATAAACGGATTAAAATTTTTGAATTAAGCTGTCAGTGGGTGTATTTATAAAAAATGTGTGTGAATTAAGTTTGTTGGTGTATTTATAAAAAATATGTGTGTAAATTAAGTTTGTGGGTGTATTTATAAAAAACATGTGTGTAAATAACTGAAATGCATATATGCAATATTTCATACTACCCCTTAAAACAACTCTACATTTCAATAAAATATTAATACTATTAAACAAACATTTTTTATGAAACAAATAATATAATACACCCAAAATTCAAACATATTGCACGGTAAAACTCTTTAAATAACACCTTGTCCTCGTACAATATGATTTAAAAAAAATAGATAGAGATGTACATTATTTCATATTATTGTCGTGTATGATTTGAATTAGAAAAGAAAAAAAAATTGGGATCAAGCTTGAATTAATAAAAGGATTAATTATTCTTCTAATCATGGATGGCAAAGATGTAGGAGTATTATCTTAATATATATAATCAATCTAAGTATGCTATTATCCATAAATATTTTATGGCAAGTGACACTTTATTTTAATATCACTTTATAAAGTTGATTTGTTAATAAAACATATGATTAGACCATGTCGACGGAATAATCTTTTGTAGTTTCTTGAAAGTGCATATATACAATTCAAGAAATGCTTTCCATGGGGCCTTCCTTCTTTGCCACCTCATTTATTACATTCATGTTTTGCATGATATTTCCAATTTCAAATCATATGTCCACATGTTTTCACGCCAGGTGCATTCGATTGCATCGCTAGTTTACACGTGACATGTATTAAAAACAGTGAAACGAAAACCTTGAACGGCTTAATTCTATTCTAACACGAGTGTACCTTTTGGCCACAACGTGTTACGTTGTAATACAATAATAGTACTGTATTTTCCATCTCGTATTACATTTTCGCCCCGTGGGCGTATATGCTTATACGGATCGCGTGCTTGGACTCGGGCATTCTGAATCTTGAATGGTGATCAAAGATTCAAATGCTGACACCAGAGCCTTCACCTTATTCTTGTTACAAACTTTGTGAGCAGTTTCTTCAATCACAACATTCATCAACTCGGAATTTTTCGTCTTTTGTGTGATCGCCTTACGACGAAGAGTCACTCTCATGGTAACATTTTCCTCAGGATCAGTTGTTTCTCCTTCTAAAACAACTCTCCTCAAGCTGCCCTTAAAATCACCTTCTATGTTTTCAATCTCAAGAGCTTGTCCATTCTTGGTGAATTTCAGTTTTCTTGAAGAAGAATCACTTTCTTTAGCTTCTGAATCCAGCTTTTGCTTGTGATTTGGACTCGAAACGAGTCCCCTACACTGGCTTCCATTCGGAGTAAGATCCTCGTCCCGTTTTACATCATCAATTGGTTCAACGACATGTATGATTTTCTCTGGAATGTCTTCATAGCTAGTTTTCTGGCATGTCTCTGAGTTTTCAACTGATGTCTTGATTTCCAAACGAGAATCCTTTTCCAGAGAGCTCTCGTCAGCTCCCTGGAAAATGGATTCCTTATCAGATGAGGTGTTTTGGAAAATCTCTGAGTTTTCAACTGATGTCTTGATTTCCAAAACAGGATCCTTTTCTAGAGAACTCTCGTCAGCTCCCTGGAAAATGGATTCCTTACCAGATGAGGTGTTTTGGAAAATCTCTAAATTTTCAACTGATGTCTTGATTTCCAAACGAGAATCCTTTTCCAGAGAGCTCTCGTCAGCTCCCTGGAAAATGGATTCCTTACAAGAGGAAGTATTATGGCAAGTCTCTGAGTTTTCAATTGATTTCTTGATTTCCAAATCAGAATCCTTTTCCGGAGAGCTCTTGTCAGCTCTCCGAAAAAGTGTTTCCTTACCAGATGAGGTATTCTGGCAAGTATCTGAGTTTTCAACCAATTTCTTGTTTTCCAAATGAGAATCCTTTTCTAGAGAGCTTTTGTCAGCTACCTGAGAAAGGAATTCCTTACTAGACGAGGAATTTTGGCAAGTCTCTTCGTTTTCAACGAATTTCTTGATTTCAAAACGAGTATCCTTTTCTGGAGAGCTGGCGTTCTTGCCAGATCTCCGGAAAATGGATTCCTTACTCGATGATCGTGGTAAAGATATTGTGCCTTTCCCTGCATGATCTTGACGTGTTTGTACATTCTTTGTACTTTTTAATAATGGTTTGTTGTGTTGTTTAAGTGATGATTGATCACTTCTTACAAGCGGTTTCGATTTCGACTCACTTGGTTGTTGTCTTGATGAAGGCACAGGTAATGACTTCCTCCTCCCTAAGGCCTTATTATTCACCATTTTGCCACGTTTTGTACTAACTGATTCGGGTGCAACGTCTCGTGTAGCGCCATATTTGCAGAAATCGTGGCAAGAACCAATTGAAGCTCTGAGATAATTTGGAATGGGCAATGGTTCACTGATCTTGATGATTCCATTGCCAGTTGAGAATCTCCTTGAAGGGCCTGATTTTGGATTGATTTTTTCTAGATTTATAGGGAAGTCAATTGCCATTTTAGCAGCCATTGTGTGTAAGAACTTAATCAGAACAAGCAATTCTGCAGACAAAGAAGAGATCAAAGAGTCATTGATATGTCATTCATATTTATATGTCCTTGTGAAAAATTAATGCAAAAAACATGCATAAGTGAATTTGTACCCATCTATTGGATTGGATCTTGACTCATCCATGTTATTACAAAATCATTGTCAATATACTAATCGTGCATCGCAGGATTACGAACGGATGATCAAGCTTATGAACGAAATGAAGCAACTTTAATAACATATTTGCAAATAAAACAGAAGATTTCATGCTTGAATTCTGAGAATTTACCTTGACAGATAAATATCTGAAGAATTGACAGCAGGTTTTATGAGATAACTGTAAATTTAATTCTGTGTTAGGGGTTTATGGGGGGATTTGCCTTATGGGGAATTTTATTTTAGAAATTAGGGTAAGAAAACCAAATGGGAAAGGACAATTATTTATTACAGGAATGAAAGGAGAAAGTAATTGAGAAAAATAAGGAGGGCCAATAAAACAAGAAGAGTTTATTTGGTTTTGTCCTGAGAATATATTGACAGTTGTAGATTACAATCACAACTGTTTAAATTTATAATATTTAAAAATTAATTGTTCAAAATAAAATTGCTGAAAAAATATTAATACTCTTTAAAATGCATCACAAAAGGCAATCAATGTGACTCAAATTAGCAATATGATCACAACAATCCATCCTTTCATAAACATACCATTTAACATTTCATTCACATGTTAATTGTCACGTCATTCAATACATGTGACATATGTAAAGCGAAGAACATAAAAAACGCGAGATTTCAACAAGATTTCCGACACTGATTTTACATATACAGAATGTTCACAATCTCAATGTCTCCATAAACCCAGCTGCACCGACAAATTCACTGGCTCTAGCTCTACGTCTACGAACTCCTTGTCGTTTCCTCATCGTTCCCCAACTATGCATAACACCTTGTTTACTTGGAGTAGCAGGCTGCTTCAAATTCGAGCTCATTGACTTCTTGACCGCATCTGAAGGAGATAGCTTGGGACATTTTCTTCGTTTCCCACAAGCTTTCTTCCCTGCTTTTTTCCTCAGTGGACCTGATTCTTTCTCCTTTTCAACACGAGGAGCATTTTCAACCTGATCTTTATCAGCTGCAGCATTTTCGAGTTTCATTATCTGGTTTTCTAGATCATCTCCAATGGAGGAAACAATTTCAGCGAACCAACATAGAGTTGCAGGGTTTGTGCATTCTTTGTCTCCAGAAGAAGACATCGTAACTAGGGTCTGTGCAGCAATGATCTCAGGTGTCTCCACTTGGATGTCCTCAGATTTTCCTCTAGGAGGAGAACACTCCTCGTTTTCTGGGCTCACGGGACCCTCCAACTCGGTATCTTCTGCAGGTTTGATCTGAAGAGGTGGAGGATTCTCGTCTCCCATACCCGTATTCAAGTCTATCTCAGTTTCAGTTTTCCCAACGCACTTTTCATTTTTCGTATGATCCACTACTAATGCAGCACCTGTATTCGTAGGCCAGACATTCTCCACATTTATTTCAGTCTCAGAAGAAGGCATAGAATTCAAATCAATAGTCACTGATGAATTTATACCGTCTGAGGAACTCACAGCACCCTTAATCTCCGTATGGCAAGTTTCAAAATGGCCAGAAGAACTTGAAGACAACGATTCAAGGTCTATGGGTTCATTCAGATCGATAAAGCAAATTGTTTTCCTGCTCTTTAAATCAAAACTAGACAAATCTCCTGTTTTAACAGAACCAAAATCTGAACCACTTGCACTTTGAAAGTTGGTAAGTTCCATAGGAGAATCAGAAGAGTTTCCTGCTTTAAACTGCTTTCCTTGATCATCGTGGCACATACGAGCTGGAAGTTCAGGATCCACAATTCTTTTTTCACTTCCTTTACTGCTCGATAACAGAAATTCACCTTCATTATAACTGTTTCTTCTTATGAAAGAATCAGATTGCACTGTTGTACGGTCCTGAGAGCTTTCTGCAACAACATATGAAGGCCTTTGAACATTACGTGAATGATCTCCAAGGAACCAGCTTGTTGCATGTGGAGGTGTTTGAGAAAACTCAGGCCGGGCATGGGACGAAGAATGAATTGATTCTGATGTTTGTGATTGCAAATGCTGTGCATAGATTTCTCTCAGCCTCATTTCATCCATCAATTCCTTTTGCCTTCGGTACAATCGATGTAGCTCCTGGACCTAGGATAGAGCATGAAATAAGTAACTATACATATGCAGGAGATTGGCATAATCTCCAAACTCAAGCCAGCAATACAAGACAATTTTACTCTTTAGAAAATAAATCACTGATATCACACGTCACTTTGAACGAAGAAAACGACAAAATGACAATTATGGTAGACGGAGTTCAGAATACGATTTATATTAACGTTGCGGCTCAACCACTAGTTCAAGAAAAGTTATAACGGTTGTATAATAGACACCTGGGTTCTAAATGTAGCTTCCTGATTCAGTATTATCTGTTTCACAGCTTCCTTGTCAGATCCTACGTACGCATCCGTATTAGCAATTTTGTAGCCCCTTTCTTCTCCACAGTTAGCATTATTATCAAATGGGCGCCAAGAAAAGCCACTTCCACCTACATTAACACTCCTTGCATGGCGATATTCAGGAACGTAGCTAGTACACTGCATATTTGCTCCAACTCACCTAAAATGAAGATAAGGGAAGCACGATGTCGATCAGACATTCAAATATTTCGACCAATTGATGCATCATGAACCCAAGCATGATATCAAGAAACGAAAATAGTACGGAGTATTAACTTAAAACAGTGCAAAACTTCGATGTTGTTCAGTAGACGATAAGGATATGTTAACTATCAATAAATCCTGAAACATCTAACTACATTGGCTGGATTATGAATAGACTACTACATTGACTTTGCCCCCAAGAAATGATTATTTCACACCGTTTTCTCTCTTACTGCAAAATCCTTCTCTTTTGCATCTCTAAATCGAATTCCGGAGAGCAATTAACCTTTATATGCATCAAACCTAGGAAGATCAATCAATGGCAATACCCCGTTTTAGCTTTAGCCAATGCGGTATGCTCTATAGTTATACAAGAATTTTCTGATCACATATGAAAGCAACTGGAAAATCAATTTTCAGAGGAGATCATATAAGAATGAACAGGGAATCTTTAGAAAAACGCATATCCATCAATTATCAAACAGTGTCCACAAATATCATTTTCTTCTGATAAGATATTAAGATTAAACCGACATTTCTATCCAGCAAAGCAGAATAAAGAAATTCCGAAAGCAAGAAAACAAACATTAATAAGATTCCTTATGTTGACATATTAGGCCAAAAACCCAAACACAGATGAAAGAGATTCGAGCAATCAACAAAGTAAGAAACTCACAAAATCAAGAAGATGTAACATGAAACAGAGGGAATTATTCACATACACACACACTTAAACGAGCCTTATCCCAAAATCCCAAGAATTAAAAAGTAGTAAAAGATTTGTTTAGTAATACAAAGATCACACCAACAGAATCACCAGCTCAACAGAAAAACGCACACAGACACGCATTCCGCAACAGAGAAAAGCACAGAAGAAGAATCAAATCCACTAATCCTTTTTCTTCTCATAAAAGAGATTGGAAAATTACCCGAAACGAAACCCAACTCAAATCGCAGCTTCAAATCAAAACCCACAAATCATTTCACCACTATCATTCACAATTCAACAGACCCACAACTGAACTCGCATTCAAAGTTGAAAAGGGGTATGTATGTAAAGAAACAAAGAAAATCAGAGGAAATGAGGGGGAAAAGGAGTGAAACGAGGAGACGCCATTATGAAAGAGTGCAGAAACTTAGAGAAAGCCGACATTTAGAGAGATAAAACTGGGGGGGTGTTGTTTCTTGTTGATGCTTTGGAAGAGGAAAAGAAGCCATGAAAGAAGGCTTAAATTTGTCAACAAGCAAAGGCTAAAAAGAAAAGGAACAAAGGTGAGAGAGAGAGTTTCTGGATCTACTGGGGCCACTCACACTTTGCAGGGAAGAGAGAGAAACAGGAGAGAGAGAGAGAGGATCAAACTTACATGAGAAGAGACATACATGGGATTTGTCAATAAATGGGACCTACAAAAGATGGAAGGAATTTTTGGCTATTTTTATTTTTATTTTTATAAATTTATTTTTACAAAAAAACATGCAAGAGAAGAGAGGCAGTTACAACTTACCAGAGAAATATTCTAAAATATTCTTGAAATTTTTATTACTACTAGTCTGCGTTGTCATGAATAATTTATAGATAGAGGTGGTTGGTTGGTAGGGTTTAGGGTACGGTAATCAGAATCAAACTCATAATTAATCTTTAAACTTACTTTAAACTTTTCTTCTCTTCTTTCCACTTTAACTTTTATATTAGCATCGATTTTACAAAAAATGGATAAAGTAAAAATGTTGTGAAATTATTACAAACTAAAAATAAATGAACATATTTATACTTTTGATAAACGTAGAAAGTATCATTTTATCATTTTTGATGTCTTATTTAATTCTTTTTACATTTTATCAAGTTGTGATCTCAAATTTATTAACAACTATCTTTATTTTTATGTACAAAATTATCAATGGTAATTTATTTCTCTTTTACCTTTTTTATATTTCTTAGATTTTCAACAACCAACTTTACATAAAATATTACACTACTAAAATTTTGATTTTCAATAAAATAAGAAATTCACTGTAGCAATTCTCATCATCTCCTTCCCTCTCCCCCATCTCCATCCTCATCCCCATCCCCATTATGTAAATCGGTCTCATCTCTTTTCATTAAGCTTGAATCGGTAAATTATTACAATAAATTTATAAATTTGGTAAAATGTAGCAGCGTCGTCGCACAGCCGGTGGTTACCCGTTGCTCCACCGATTTTTTTGGCTCAGATTTATATTTAAGTTTATGCAGGTTTTTTTAAGATTATAGTTGAGATTAACACGTAAACCTACTCGATTGACGATATCACGGTTGTCGATCGAGTGAGTTATCTGTTGATCCCATTTTTACTATTTCTTTTAATTTTTTAGTTTGTAGTCTATTTATGTCTTGTTTTATTTTTCTATGTACACCTTTGTACGGTCTCTTCTTTGACATGAAACTTTTTTTTTATTTTTTAGCTTTTTACTTTTTTTTCTTAATTTGAGAAGACCTAAATGTGGAGTTATTTTAATTGTGAAAAAAAGTACACTCGTTTTTTCCATTCTCTTAATTAATCTATATTAACCACCCAAACAAAAACAAAAAAAAATCACCGTAGCGGACATATTTGAGAGGTATGGGTATGATTTCATTTAATTGTCTTTTCCTTGGTCTTGCCCCATATACTATTTTTAGTATGACAAAAAAGAAACAGTATTTTTTAAATAAAAAGGGATGTTTAAAGAAATTGATACTTTTAGAGTTGGTGTATATTCAGTTCTATTTTTATTCTATATAAATAGTTAATTTTTTAATTTTTTTTTACTGTATTAATAAGATTGAGTATATTATTTATTAGTTACCTCACATATCTTTTTTATAATTTTTTTTAAAAATATGTATAAAAAAAGTGAACACACTTTTGATGAACGGATGAAGTAATTTAATAAAAACTTATTTGTTAATTCGGAAAAGAATATGTACGAATCGAACTTTTTAAGAAACGTAATCAAAGAATGTGCAATAAGGGTTGATTTTTTTAGAAAGGTACGAAATGAAACGTCATATATTAAATGAGATGCAAGATTCAATTTCATTATAACGACTTTCATTTGGATTTCATTAGATTCGAAATATTGTCGGTCCAAAGGAGAGACCCAAATTCTAGGAGCACCGTTAAATAATGATTCAACATAGATTTTATACGTGTAACCAAATCAATTTTAAGGCGAAATCATATAAAATAAACTATATGAAAAATATTAAAATTTTATTTTTCCAAGACACATTTCTTAAGATTATTCTTTTTTTTAAAGGATGCACAAGTTACACTAAACAACTGGTGAACAATTAATAATACTAAAAAAAAGTAATAATAATGTTTAGTAAAAATAATCAACGTACTACAGTAGTATTAGTATTATTTAGTAAAATAATACTTGGGCGTTAACATATATCTTTTTTAAAGTCTGGTTTAAATTTCTTGTTTACTTTTTTACACATTAATTAAGTAATATAGTAAAAATGTAGAAAAGTGGTTTTTTTTTTTACGGTGAGAAGGGAAAAGTTTTTTTTTTTTTTTTTTTTTGAGAAGCGAGAAGGGAAAAGTTAGAAATAGAGATGATGTGTCTTTAAAAAAAAATTGAGAAACGAAAAAGTTTAAAAGAGTAATATTTTAACTTTGTTTTAGAGGATATATTTTATTTTATACTCCATATTTATGATTTTGCATATGAATGATCAAATTCAATTTTATTCCCTGTTATTTTTCACATAATTTCTTTGCTATTTAACCCACCTAAATAAATCTCTAAGAATTTTTTAATATGCAGAGAGGAGAAGAACACAGGGGATAGAAGATTAAAACAGATAATTATGATTGATTAAAGAGTATTTATTGTTATTTATTAGTTTTCTTAATTTATTGTTCATTACTATACCCCTCTCTCTCTATATATATATATATTTCTGTTTAAAGTTATGAAAAATTTCTTGTTGCAAGGATAAATTAAAGTTATAGTTTGGAATTAAGTAGTTAAGCTATTATAACTTTAATTTTTATTTTTTTTAAATAAGAAATTCACTATAGCTGACATATTTGAGAGGTATGGGTGTGATTTCAATTAATTGTCTCTTCTTGCATCATATACTATTTTTAGTATGACAAAAAAGAAACAATATTTTTCAAAAATAAAATGTGATTTTAAAGAAATTAATACTTCTAGAGCTTGAGTGTGGTCAATCTTAGACTAATCAAATAAATTCATCAATTAATTTTTCTCCCTCAACGAACTAATAACTTTAATAAATACTTATTCGTTAGTTCGGAAAAAAATATGTATGAATAAAAAAAAATTAAGGATGTATTCAAATAATGTATGATTAGTGATAATACTCCGTAGTAGAATTTTTTGAAAATGTACAGAATGAATTGTCATATAGATATTAAATGAGTTGCAAGATTCATTTTCATTTAAACGACTTTATTTGGATTTCATTACATTTAAATATTATCGGTGTGAAAGAAAGACCCGAACACAATTAAACGATGATTTGACATAGATTGTATAGATAGAAAGAACCAAGTCAGTTTTAAAGCCAAAATTGAGTAAAATAAATTGTATAGAAAATATAAATATTATTCTTAATTATAAATTATTAAGCTTTTATTTTCACAAGACATATTTCTTGAGATTATTCATACAGTTTTTTTGTAATTCATTAATGTTTTTATATGAGTAATGTTTGGATGTACTAGTTGCACACAATTAATTATGCTAGATTTTTTTTAATTGTTAAGTGAAAATAATTAATATTCGCACTTATCAACTAATATTTTTTTAGTAAATAATTAATACGGAGTAATATCTTTTTTTTTTATGAAATAATTAATATTTTTTAAAATACACTTAAATAATTACACAATAAAATTAATACATAAAAGTATTTGTTTGTATAAATTAATTATTTCCGGGAGTATTATTTTTTTACAAGCAATAACATTAATTCTTACCAACATTAATATTAGTGGTGCATTGTGCGCATCATAATACTTTGTCATTAACATATGTCTTTCTTAAGAATAAACCATGTTTAAAATAATATTCATTTTGTTATTGTCCTAAACTTATCGTTTACTTGCACATTGATTAAAAAATATAGGAAAGATGGAGAGAAATAGTGTGTATTACCAAAAAGGTAATAAATACATATTTGTTAGTTCGGTAAAGAATTCGTACGAAATGAATTTTTTAAGAAACGTAATCAAAGAATGTGCAGTCATTAAGTACGTAAGTTTTTTTTTTTAAAAGGTACGGAATGCAACGTTATATATTTATAAATGAGATGCAAGATTCAATTTCATTACAACAACTTTCATTTGGATTTCATTAGATTCAAAAAATTGTCAATTCAAAAGAGAGATTCAAAATTCTATGAGCACATACCGTTAAATGATGATTCAACATAAGTTCTATACGTGGAACCAAATCAATTTTAAGGCCGAAATCATATAAAATAAACTATATAAAAAATTCATTTTTCCAAGACACATCTTTAGAAATTATTCATATATATATATACTATTTTTTATGATTATATACACTAAGCAACTGGTACAATTAATAACACTAAAAAATATAGTAACTAATAATATTGTTCAGTAAAAATAATTAATTCTGGTGTACTAATTATTTAGTAAAAGAACTAATATTATTTAAAAATACACTTAATATTTAAATTATACTTAAGTTATACTGTACAAATAATGTATAGAAGTATTTGTCTTCATACTGTATAGTAATTAATTATTTAGGGAGTGAATGTGAAATTTACAAAGAAAAATTAAAAAGATCTAGAGTGTTTTGAAAATGTTACTGGAGTGTTTGTTTTTGGATTATGTAGGACGGGGGAAATTTGAATGGAGAAATTCTAGATGGAGAGATTATGATGAATATTGATTATATGTGTTTGTTTAGGGATTCTGAGTATGATATGATGTAACTTTATGTCAAATCAATTGTGTAATAGTGGGTGATGTTGTATTATAATACTTATATAATGTAACTTTATGTCAAATCAATTATGTAAAAATGTATGATGTTGTATTATTATAATAGTACAATATATATTTATTATTAGGAGTGGATGGAGTTGGATGGTGAAATCCGGATGTAAAATTTTGAACTAGAACAGACGATTAACGTGTCTCATCCGAATGTGTGAGTCCCAAAACAAACCATATGTACACCTTTAACAATAATATTCGTTTTTAAAAGCAATATCATTAGTTCTTCGCTCTTACAGACTAATGGATAATACTTTGTTATTAACATATATTTTTCTTAAAGTCCGTTCTAAATTTCTTGTTTACTTTTTGCATATTAATAAAAGAATATAGTAAAAAAATAGAAAGTAGATTTTTTTTCTTTTTACAATGAAAAAGAGAAAAGTTAGAAAGAGAAATAACGTGTGTTGCAAAAAATTTTAAAAAATAAAATAAAAAATCTTGAAAACGAAAAGTTTAAAGAACGAAAGGAGTAATATTTTAACTATTTTTTTTAAAGGATAGGTTTTATTTTATACTCCATATCTATCATTTTGCATATGAATGATCAAATTCAATTTTATTCCCGGTTATTTTTCACATACTAAATTCTTTGCTATTTAACCCACCGATTAGATTAAAGTCAGGGAATATAATTAGATTAAAGAGATAATTATGACTGATTAAATGTACAACCGTACTAAAAATTACACGAGTATTTATTGTTATTTATTGAGTAGTTTTCTTAATTTATTGTTCATTATATTTTTCTTTCTTTAAATTATATATACTATATTTTTTAATCTTTAATTATGTACCAAAGTTATGAATTGATTTTCATTACAAGGGGTACATTATTACGTAAATTAAAGTTATAGTTTTGAATTAAGCAGTGAAGCTACTATTATAACTTTGATTTTTTTTTTTTAATTAAGAAATTCAACATAGCTGACATATTTGAGAGGTATGGATAATGGATGTGATTTCAATTAATTGTCTCTTCCTTAGTCTTACATCATATACTATTTTCAATGTGACAAAAAAAGAAACAATATTTTTTAAAAATAAAATGTGATTTTTAAAGAAATTGAATACTTATAGAGCTTGAGTGTGGTCAATCTTGAGTCTTGAATAATCAAAATTAAATAAACACATCAATTAATTTTAAAAAAGAATATGTATGAATAAAAAAAATTAAAAATATTTTTCTCCCTCAACGAACAAGTAATTTTAGAAAGGTACGAAATGGATGGTCATATATTAATTGAGATACAAGATTTAACTTCGTTACATTTCATTAGAAAACGATTAAAGGATTAATCTCCCTCACTTAACAAACAATCTTGATTAATTTCTAATGTAATTTGCTTCATCAAAATTAGCTTACATTACATAATGACAACCTTAATTATAATGAACAACTACAATTAATACTATTGAAATTTGGAATGAATAAACACTACATGCATATGAATTCAATGATGGTTGGTGCAATCTGTTTGCTTGAAGCTGACTTTCTTCTTCACTAGATCATACCCTATGAGGTAACCAGCCTGATGTAAATTTCCAAAAATTGGCAAAGTTTCTTCAGGAACCAATGATAAACAAACAACTCCTTCCTCCACTTCAATAAAAGTGTTCCTCTTTGGCAACACCACATCCGCTCCATCAAAATGTGTTGTAATTGTTGGTGGATTAAATCCACCTCCTCTGCTTGGTAATTCGTAGCACAAGTTGAACGTACCATGCGCGTCTTTCACTCGTTTCGCTTTGATCGCCTTCGCCAATGCCCTTTCCACTCCGTCGCACATCTCATCAGGGATGTACGTCAACGTGGTACCAGAGTCGATTATAATGCTGACTTGATCTGGACCAGAATCATAATCAGACTTGTAGTCCAAGCCGAACCTCTTCTTCCCCACGGATAAACCTTTTAACATAATACTATAAAATGTTTCGTGAGCTTCACTCAATAATGGAGTTGAGACAACATTAGGCCCTGCCACAACAGCGTTGCTACCAAAGCTTATCTTGCCTGCAACTTTGGAATCGTGGAATGTCAAACAAGTGGAGAATTTCCCATTGATGAAACTTCCCTTTTGATTGACAAATGACACGGGCCCACCCCCCAACCCAAAAATGTCTGATCCGTCCTTCATGAAAGTCCCGCTGGTTTCGATGCTACAACCGAAGATAAATTTAGAGAAAGAGACACCTTTTCCGAGTGTAAGTTTGTCGGTAGCTAGCTCGCCGTAGCTGAAAGAATTGTCTCCGTAATGTAATTCGTAGTTACATTGTCGAGTATTAACACAACTCCTATTGAATCCAAAGGTGGCACATTGATTGGATTGGCACGAAATGGGCCTGAAAGAATTTGATGCGGTGGGGTCGAAGAGAGGGTAGTTTTGGGTGTGGCAAGATGTACATGGTTTGCACTGTATCCACGTCAGATCGCTGCCCGTGTCAGCAACGCTGAGGTGGCGGACGGGTGGCGTCCCGATTTTGTATTCCATTAAGTACTCACCTCCATTGGCAATGACGGGAGTTGATGCGGTTCCAGCTAAAGTTGACAAAATGGAGGATTTACGGGCAAATGAGCGATTGAACGCGCTTCTTAGACGTTCGAATCGTGTTTTCATGGGGTCGTAAGACGGAGAGAATGGCGAGTCACGGTGAATCAGATCAATGGTGACACCACCATTGTTGAGAGATTGAACCAATGAGATTAAACAAATTATGGAAATAAGGACAAATAAGGACTTGTAGTAACAAGACATGATCGATATATGGTGATTAATTTTGTGATGATGAATGAATGAATAAGTATGTTTAGACATTTTATTTATACGCGAAATTTAGACTAAGGAATGTGGAGAATCATTTAATGGGTTGACCACACTTTGTAATTTGATATGATAAAGTATTTACACCACTAATACTAATGTGGAAAATCATTTAAAGGGTTGTCCAAAAAAAAAAAAAAAAAAATCATTTAAAGGGTTAACCATCCATGTAATTTCAGATAACAAAGTATTAACACCACTTTAATAATACGACAGAGGATAAAAATTAATATTATTAGGATGAGATCGTTCATAATTTAATTAGCACAAATTAATACTCATTCTTAATTTTTAAAATGTTAAAAACACCACAACCAAATTATTTTTCACAGTAAGATGACCTCACTCAAGATCTCCTCTAAAACCAATATTCCCTCATATTCTTAATAAGTGACGTTTTAACCTTTCATTTTCTTTGTAAATTAGATAATGTTTTACACTTTTCAATGCATGTTTATTGCATTTTTTCTAATTTGCCTTTGAAATAATTTAAATATTCAAATAAATGTGTTACAATATTTATTAGATAGAACAACATTTATTAAGGGTATATTGAAAAATTAATTATTTTCTTAATAGGTGTTTATTTTATAAAAGGGCACTTATGTTGAATGGGAGGGTACTATTGATTGTAATTAAGAAATGATTAATATTCCCTTTATTCTTAATTATCTGTCTAACTTTATCCAATCACACAAAACTTTTTATTAATTAGAATATCAAAAGAATTATTATACCTTATTGAGGCAATTTGAGATTACAAAGTAGGAGTATTTAATTACACCACTAATATTATGACTGTAAAAATTAATATTATTTGCTCAAAAGAAGCAATACTATAATGGTATGAATTAATGTTCACATCACTCATAATTATCTGTCTAATTTTCACTCAAATCAATTTTTTATTAATTAAGTTATCAAAAGACTATTATGCCCTTATTTCGAGCTGTTTTAATTTGACGGGAAAAATGACATTTTTTTTTTGTTGATATTAAAAAAAGTGGTAAATATTAGGAAATCCAAAATCATACAATAATTAGGAACATTATTAGTCAATAGATATTATTTACTTGATATAATTACAATAAATGAGTAGTCAAACAATTTTATTGGGTATTTGAGTGTAATCTAAAGATTCTTTTAATACATGTTTTAAAAAATATTACAGTAATTGCTTTTATATGAAATAGATAAATAGATTGGAAAATGATTGTTTAAAAATAAAAGAAAATGTCAATTTGAGAATATTTTTATTTTCAAACATATATATTAATGTGGAGATTATTTTGTTTATGTGTCGATTTTTTTGTTTATCTACTACTATGTGTCGATTTTTTGAAACATCAACTTACACCCCCTTGTCTAATTTTGAAATCAACACTTTATGTATATATATGCATGACAATTAAATATTGAATTTGTGTATTTGTTTTTAAGTCTACATATTTAGTTCAATGATCGAATAATTTAAAGAATCAATTTCATCATTCACTTGCGAAAACCCTGTTTAAAGTCAGAGCAAAATTTTGTATAAGTGTCATTTATCGTTATAATTTACCTTTAATGTCATATTGAACATACTAGTGTAAAACTCGCGTATTACGCGAGATCAGGAAAAAAACAAAAAAAAACAATAGAAAGAGAGAGAAAAAGAAAAGAGTTTTAAAATTAAATGAGTTAACTGCAGAAAAAAAAATCAGAAACTCTATAAAATTAGGAAAACAGAAATGGAGAAAAATTGAGATGACACGTAAAAAAGAGTAGATTTAGAATTAGTATATAAGGGTAGATTTATATTATTTGTACATATTAGTTAAAGGGGTAAACTGAACTATCTTCATTTGCCTAGTTTCATTATTTCCACTTTTTATTTGAATTGTCAAATTTTGTTATCCTCATTTTTTTTTAATAATTCATATACTTTATTTTTATTCTTCAAGCATTAATATTTTAAATCAATAATTACTTTATTCATAAGTGAACCACACAATATATATTTCATAATACTCCTAATTTATTTATTTTATACATAAATTAAAATGTCAAACTAAAATGAAACAAAAATCACATCTCCCAAAAATAGTGTGTATTGCCCAAAAAAAATGAAATTAGAAACTTTGCTTAGGTCATCCATAATATTCTAACTATTGGATTAAAAAATATATATATCAATCACTTTGTTTTTACAATATTATTTCATATTGCAAGTTTGCAACAATCAACAACAACAATATGAATATAATAACTTTAAAATTATAAATAGTATTCCGTACGGAATGTAGTCTCATTTGATTTATATTCTTTGTCCACCAAATATAGTTTCATACACTTTATGAACACTATTACCCTTTAACCATCACTTAATTACTCAATTTACTATAAACTTATTTCACGTATTTTATAACTCTAAAATACACGATCGCAAGTATATAATGTATATCGTACTGAAGTAAGTACGAGGTCGATCCCACAAGGAAGGGGAGTGTAAAAGTGAAGTTTGTTGATCTAGTTCTAAATAGACGTGATCAAAATTTGAGTGTTTGATTACCCTATTGCCTACTAAGTGTCACAAATAAACAATAAAAAAGTAATAAGGAGATTCGATCAAATAGGTTCATGCAAATCACGAAAACAAGGAAAATACGGATTAAAACCCAAATAAGAGAAGAGAGGTTCCAAAACACATGCAACACTAATGACTCAATTCATGATTAAAGACTCACTTAAGTGGTATTGTGTTTTTCCCTATAAGATATATTGATCACTAAATAATGAGTTAGAAGTCCTTTCAATCCAAATAACTCAAGAGAAACATAATCCAACCTAGTATCTCTACCTAAATTACATCATATAACCCAATCAAACTCCTAGGATCATCACACACCTTCCTAATCATCGATCATCTCTCGATTTCACAATATATTAGGTCGAATGTTTGTATTCCATTAATCAAAAGAGATTTCTCAATCCAATTTCAATTAACTAAGATGAAACACATCACTATGTACACTAATGACATGCTTTACAATGAAAATCAAACATTCAAATAGGATTAAGCAACACAAATACGAATTAAGCAAAACATTAATTCATAAATATCATCAAGAGTGTGTACATGGCCCTAAAGAAACAAAAGTGTTCTAGCCAACAATCAACATAATCAAAATATAACAAAGTTTAATGATTAAAGCAAATAAAAAGTGAAAGAAATAGAAAGCTTAGACTAATAGATGGTGGAGATTAGAATTCTCAAGCTTTTGGTTGCATCCTTGCTCCAAATAGTGAAGAATTGAAGAAGATGATGAAAAATACCTTCAATTGTGTGTTGCTATGTGTAAGTGTCTTGTAAAAGGGGGTAACTCCTTTGAAAATTTAGAAAAAGGGTATTTATAGTGTTAGAGTATGGTTTGGGAGTGAGTTTTGCAAGTAGGTCCCTCGAAAATGGCTATAATGTGCAAAAACCCCCGAGTAGGTAAGTGGCCCGGCCGGGGCACTTGCTTCGTAAATTGGCCGTATTGGTCGAGTGGAGGCGGCCTGACCGGGTGGAAAAGTGGCCCGACCGGGCGGAAGTTTCGTATTTAGCCTTGTGGCCGAGTGAAAGTGGCCCGGCCAGGCGGACGCTCTTCGTTCTACTTTTCGTCCTCCATCTTCGTCCCTTCGTATCTTGAACTTCCGGCCTCCGATTGACTCGATTCTTTTTTCTATTCCACTCAATTTTTCGAGGCGAATCCAATGGTGTACTCATCTCTTCGATCCAGTGAGATTTGGTATGTGTTTTGCTCCCAAAATCCTCGTTTTTTCTACAAAATCGACAAAAGACCACCTTTCTCTTATTTTGACCAAAACACCCATAATTGACAAATAAATCAATGAAATCACAATCAAAATGAGCTTCACATGTGCATCAAAAACGTGTAAATTCCACCCGAATCAAGTCCCATACACTTTATGGGCACTATCACCCTTCAACCATCACTTAATTACTCAATTTGACATCAACTTTATTCACAAACAATAACTTTATTTACAATGGACCTGACACTACCCTATAATACAATTACTTTATCTATTTTATCTAATTTTTTCTTAAAACTTCGCACCACCCCAATGGGACTACATTTGGTGGATGGAGAGAGTAATATAAATAATACTAATAATAGTGATAATAATATAATAAAAGCCAACACTATAAATAATACTCCCTCCGTCCTATTATTAATGGAACATTTACTGTTGGCACAAATTTTAATGTATAATTGTTTATTAGTATTAAAGGGGATAAAGATGACTTTTATGAGGGATATTATAGGTATTTCAACTTTATTTGAGAGAGAATTTTTTATTTGTGTGTAAAAAGTAATGACATGGAGTGTAAATAAGTAGATGTTAGGGGAGATTTTTAAAGGAGATTGAAATAGGTGACAAATGTTCCAATAATAGTGGAACAAGAATTTTTGACAAATGTTCCATTAATAATGGAATGGTGGAAGTATAATAATAATTCTCAACAATATATCAATTTTAGCTTATATCACATCTCATCAAATCTAACACATACATTTTTTTTTAATTAAATTATACTCATACTTTTTTTTTCTCCCAAATATTATACTCTTTTAATCAAATTATACTCACATTGATTAAATTTAAGTAAAATTATAAATAGTACTCCATAGTACATATTTTTTTCTTTTAACCAAATTATACTCACATTGATTAAATTTAAGTTTAATGCTTTAGCAATTTTGTCCATGTTCAAACAAACAGTATCTTTCAAGACTTTTATTCCATTTCACTATTTATATATCATTTTCATAATTTTGATATTTGAATTTTGTCTCATACTATAATATTTAAATTGGGCAACTTCTTTTTAAAAGGAGGCCAGGCATGTGTTAATGAGTCTGTATTTTTTTAAGGTAAGGGTTGGCCCGACTTAGACACGCGCAAAACTGAACCGCCAAACCGGTCAATCGGTCAAACCGCCGGTTACGGTTTGAAAACCGAACCGTAATCGGAAAATGGCGGTTCGGTTACGGTTCGATTACGATTCGGCATTTTGACAAACCGCCGTTTTGGCCGGTTTTGACGGTTTTTTATTTTAAAAAAATTTTAATTTTTTTTTTTAATATACAATTCTTCTATTTTTAATGTATAAATTTAAGTTATATAATTTTTATTCAATTCTAGTAATGTATTTTCTAAAAAATGAGTTAAAACGAATAAAATACGAACGAAAACGGAGTGAAAACGAGCGAAAATGGAGATAATATTAAAAAAAAAAACACAAACCGCCAAACCGGCGGTTTTCAAACCGAACCGCCGGTTTGAAATCCGTAACCGTAACCGGCGGTTCGGTTACGGTTGCCGAAAAACCAAAACCGTAACCGGCGGTTTGAAACCGTTGCCCATGTCTAGCCCGACTGGTCAACCCAAATCGAAATTTCATACCACTCCAATTGTGAGGAGAGGGTGAGTGGTACGTGTATGTGACAAGCTTATATGCAGTCTTGTTCATTTCTCGTGGAATGTAAAAGACCTCGCACACTACAAAATTTTCTATCATCCTTCAAATTAATATCTTCTAAAAAATTTGCCTCGTACGTACCCTTTAAATTTGATTCACTTGACTATTGCACTAAGGCCATCTCCAATCATCGGACTTAAATTGCCACAAAAATCATCAATTTATCATCAAATTTGAGTCAAACAATAAAATCATCTCCAATCATCAAACTCAAATTTTAATGTTATCTTTTTTATTTATATTTTATTAAATATTTGTTTATCATCAGATATATAATTTCATATTTATATTTAAATTAAATTAATTAAACAAAATAAAGTGATATATTTAATATAAAAAATCAATGAAACAAAACACCAAATTCAATTGCATAAAATATAAATTACGTCACAATTTTAATAATCGGAGCCCTGAGATTACGTTTGTCCTCAATAATCATATCATGCATGCAATCATTATTTCTTGCAAATCACTTGTCATAAAATTATGTATATGGTTTTGGACTCCATTGCTGATCCGACTCAACGTGTGAACGGTTTTGAAATGAGCAGTTCAAAAATTATGCAAGCAAGTTCTCATCAATGTCAATCTGAAAATCTCTCCACCCCATTTGGACAATATTTTGGTAATATTTGAAGGTTTGGAAGTAGTCTATTTCAATATTATTAAAATTCGTAGTATTTATGTTTATGTTGTATTTCATTTGCTTATTTTTGTTTACGTATGTTGTATTAAATTTAGTTAATTTCCTACTGTATTTTGTAATTTAAATTCGTAGTATGTATGTTTTTATCCTATTGTATTTTGTAATTTAAATTTATAATATGTATTTTTGTTTTCCGTTGTATTTTATAATTTAAATTATTAAAGTTGTCTTACAATTAAATTATATACTTTCAATTTTTAAATATTTCATAATTATTAATCATAAAATTTAAAATTGTTTCATGAAAAAATATAATTAGAGGACAAATTGACAACAAACAGTAAATTAATAAATCAAGTAGATAAAAAAAATTTGAGTAGAAATTAATTTGAGTTGGTGACAAATTAACACAAAATTTACAGCAGCATTGAAGTGTACTTTAGAGGCAATTTGAGGAATTGGTACCCCCGTTGGAGATGCCCTATGAATTAGTTGTATAAATACACAAAATAGGCTACATAAAACCGAGTCCATCACTTACAAAGGGAATTTAAATCTCAAATTCTTCCATATTAAACACTGCATATTTACTATTGAGTTCATGGAATAATTTACATTCTTAGTGCAGTTGTACCAATACACTTTAGGGAGGGACTATCAACACCCCAAATTGTGTTATTTCCACCACAATTGTTACACACACCCCACTTAAATTTAAAATTCATTTTAAATTACTAAACATACCCCAATTTATTCATTTTCTATCCTTTTTATTTTAAAACTTAAAATATTTACCCTTCTTAACTAATACTATACACACTCCATCCATTTAAAAAATAAACCCCCTCTCTCCCTCACCAACAACTGTGTCTTTTTCAAAAAAAAAGAAAGGGAGAAATTGTAAATCCCCTCTCTCCCTCACTAACAACTGTGTCTTTTTCAAAAAAAAAAAGGGAGAAATTGTATGACCGAACAATAAATTAAAATATTAAAACACAATTAAAAAACCGCACTATACAAACTGTACGACCACAACTTCATGTACACACATGGAAGTGTTCGGCTAGTACCTAATGTACGGCTATGGATATGTTCGACCAGTACACGATGTACACATTCATGTGTGTTCGGCCAGTACACAATGTACACATCCATGTGTGTTCGGCCAGTAGTGGTCGTACACCACTTAACAAAAATTTCATGCAGATTGCGTTCGGCCGGTTGTGGCCGTACACTCACATATGTGTGCGGCCAATATGGTCGTACGTACGGTGATGTGTTCAGCCACGATTTCGACCGTACATGTCGCGACTGCTACCACTAAAAAAACTGTATAAAGTGTAAAAAAAAGTATAAAAAATATTAAATATACTTATATTAATTTCCTCCATCACTTTTTCTTCTTTCATAATCATGTTTGTTGTGATTATATCATCATATGAAGGTTTATGGTGGTAAGATTTATGCATGGAGAGGGGTTTTAAAAATGGAGTAATTTTTTATTGTAAAGGTAAAAATAGATGAATGAAGGTTAAATGAGATAGAATTTAAGTATGGGGTGTGTATAACATGGGGTGTCTTTAATATTATTAGGGGTGTGTTTAACACTTTTTAAATAATTTAAAAGGATATCTTAGTAAATTCAATTAGGTCTATTTTTGTCCAAAAAAATATGGGGTGGGAACAACACAATTTGGGCATGTTTGCTTAATGGGTTTAGGGGGGTTTAGTGATGGGTTTGAATATGTAGACCCACCTTCTCCCATGTTTGGTTTTTCATAACTTTAAACACCTTGACCCGGGTTTATAATTTGACCCGGTTTTTATAAACTAGATTTCATGGGTTTAGACAACATAGTCTCCCCTTGGGTTTATCTAGCCTCTCTCCCTAGGTTTATCTAGCCTCCCCCACATCTTAACCCATCTTATCCCAATCCATGAAGTAAACATGCCCTTTGGGGTGTTGATAGCCCCTCCCTACACTTTATTGTGTGATAATTATACACCACCTTAACTAATAAATGTAAGCTAATTATGTACATATTTTAATGTCAATCAAACCATCTAAAAAAATGAGAGTAAAAATGTCTTTTCATCATCTTCATCTTTTTTATATGATCAATTATGCATTATATCAAATAAAAAATAATTTTATACACCTGTTAATACATGATATTACACAAAAATTAACATAATATAGAATTTTTAGTACAACTTTTTGTACCTTATACTTATCACATAAGATTGCATAATTTATTTTTTTTTAAATCAAACCTAGCCTCATTATACTGTATATATAGCATTCAACTAATAAATCAAAAGAGATCTTGTTTTATATATTCATTTTCAATTTTAATTTTCTCCTATTTTTAACTAAAGTTGGACTTTTCCTATGGGTGTCTCACTTTCTGACAAAACTGCCAAGAAAATTTATGATGCATTGAGATTAGATTCTTTTGGTCGGGCTTTACCTGAGAAAATTATCCACTCTTTCCCATCTCTTTGTTCAAAATATATACTCCCCCAGGCCTCAATCCCATATTCATCATTTACTTTCTATACAAGTTTCATGTTAAAATTATTTATTAATATTAAAATAAATAAAATAGGGAATATAAATTTTTTTTGCAATTATTTATTGCAAGGATGAGGGAGAAAGTTCTAATTTTGAAATATTTGAAAAATTCAGTTTAAATGAAAAAAAAAATTGATTATTAAATTAAAAAATTATGAAATTTAATTTGGAATATTCATTTTTTTTTAAATTATAAATCTAAAATTGGAAAAGAGGAGTATTGAAGTATTGATTATTAAACTAGGAGTAGATAACATCTAGGTTCGTTATATTAAAACTTTAAATTTATAAAAATATTGAATATTGGTTAAAAATTAAGTTGGGTAAGTTTGAACGTTTGTGATAAATTTACACAAAATATAAATTATGAATCCCTTTAAAAGTTATCCATTTTATCATTTTGAATGTCTCATCAAATTTTTATTTTTTTTTTGTAAGACAACTATCTCACTCTATCACACTTTATTTTTTTTATCTAGTTCTACATTTTCTATTTCAAACTTTTCTCCATTTTTTTTTTCCATATTTTTCTCCACCTCAACAACCCATGTGTAATATTATAATCTTTAATTAATGTGCAAAAACAAATGAACAACTTTAGAAATGACATAGGGTCGTAATATATATACAATACTATAATGCTATGTCATATGATGTTTATTAGTAATTTTTTAAATTTATCGACAATTCTCAATATTCTTTTGATAATTTATCAATATTAAACTCAATATTATTATCCTATTAACAAGTACTTAATAATATGATCACCTATAGACGAAAATTTAATGCATGATTTTATGGTCACCAACTACTTAATAATATGACCACTCATAGGCGAAAATTTAATGTAGGTCATACTTAATAAAATTTATCCATTTTTTTAGCACAGAAATGGGCAGCAACAATTTGAATTGAACACGAATAAATAAAATTTAACTACTTTATGAGGCTCTACACTCTCACAACTGACAAAAAATTGCAAATTCTGAATCATAACAATGGGGTGGTTCACTATAATATATCAGTCAGAAAATATAAATCAACATAATAATACACATTCGCCTATCAAAATTCAAAGAAAGGAACACCAAATATCAGGTAAAAGATTGGAGAAATCCACCAGTGATCATCAAAGTGTGGTCAGACGCTTCTGAATTCACCAATCTCAAATGCCCGAGCCGTTCCATCAATCGAAACGGATACTAGGAACTCTCCAGTAGGCGATGCAGCAATAGACTGAATGGCATTGGAGTGCCCATTAAGTATTTTAACACAATCACCGGATAAACTGTCCCATATCCGTATTTTCCCATCAAGACACCCGCTGGCTATGTATCTAGAACCAGCAAGCCATAGCAAACATGAGACCCCCTCCTGCAAAACAAATTTGAAATACACACATTCATACTTCCGCAACTAAAAGTATCAGTCTTAATGGCAACTTCGGACGAATCTCAAGTACCTATGATAATTATTTTGATGATACATATCAAACTTGTCATTCAATATCTAATTTCTGACATTACTTTCTAATGAGTAGAAGATTGGGAGAAATATTATTATTACGAACTATATCCCTTATTCTGATAACTGGTTAAAAAACAACATCAGCTCTCCTGTGCCAAGTATTACTATTAGGGGAAATAGTTTTTTTAGTCCGGTAATTTATCCATATTTTAGCCAGCCTTGTCGACTTTTACGAAATGGAAATAGTCTTATAAGTATGATTTTTTGACATTTTTGTCCGGTAACCGGCTATTGTAGGTGAAACATCAGGTTGACATTGACGTGACAAAAACTGATTTTTCCACGTGACAAAGTCTGATTGGTCAATCAGATATTTCACCTCCAATAGCCAGTCACCGGACCAAAATATAAAAAAATTGAACGTTACACAACTATTTTCAATTTTTGAAAGTTGACAGGACTAACAGCAAAATAAGAGTAGCTAACAGGACTAAAAAAAACTAAATCTTCATATTATTAACTATATCAATAAAATTCTGATAACAGGAAATCCAGCAAACCTCATGGTCACATATGCATCGAGGTGATGATGAATGATGATCCCAGATTAAAAGTTTCTTGTCCATGCCTCCTGTTGCAGCTCTCCAACTATCCCGTCGAGAGCTACAAGAAGAAAATTCACATCAATAGGCCTCCAGCAATCATGAAAGAAAAATGGAAGAAAGAAAAAGACATTCTACTATAAAAAAAGAATTATCCCAATAAGTTATCTACCTTGCTTCAAAAGCCGCACACTCTACTGAATCTGTATGCGCGCTTAAAGAAATAACAACCTGTGAATTGGGACATCATGAGTTCACTTGTTTGCCTTGAAAAAGTCTGCGACAAAAGAGTATAGGCAATAATGAAGAAACAAAGCAAGACAAAGCACCTTCCCAGTTGATATGTTAACAACATGGACAGAACCATTGCTTGACCCAGTAAGCGCAAGAGTAGAGTCCGAGATGATTGTCAAGCACGTGAGTCCTTCGGTATGATAAGGGTGACCTTGAAATATAAATCCAACTCTAATCAGTATTCAGTAGTGCAAACCACCAAAATAAATCAAACTCACCTTAATATATAAAAAATAAAAAAAAAAACCGAGGAAAGCAATCATAAAACTATTAGAAGTTAATAAAGTCGCACAAGTGATACTGACATCTCAATCTCTCCTATGGTACGGATTAGCCCTCCATGCCAATTATTATTGTTTCCCAATTTGTGCCGCCTCATTCTATAGTGTTTGCTTTTAAAGAATTAATGTATCATTATAACGAGCATATGAGAAGCTATCTAAATGCATTAAAGAGGATTGAAGTGCATACAAATTTTAGTATAACAAAAGTACTACATGATACAGAATCTCCAGCACATCATACACTAAGCATGTAATGAGCATAAACCTTTCAAATTTAAGTTAAATGTGAAAGTAGCGGAAAAAGCCAAGTTGATGTGTCAATAGTTGATCCAAGATTTTATGTTTCATGGGATTCACAAGAAAAGGACTTCATAGTATCATCATGTTCTAGTATTTTGTGTCCATCTTCACACCATTTAATTATCTTGGTTAGAACTATCCTGCAAGTTTGGTGTATTAGTAAACCATGCACCATGGTTCTTTACAGATTTACAGAAAAGGCACTTCATCAAAAGTGCAGCCATTATACTAACAGATACGCAGCTTCAGCTTCTGGGGAATCGACATCAAATTATGATACAAATGTGCAAAGAAAAACCCAATAGCATACCTCTAACAATATGGATAGCCTCTGCAGTTCTAGGATTCCAAATTCTCATAGTTGCATCATCAGAACCACTACAAATAGTTTTACCTTCAAAAGGTGAAAATGATAGATAATGGTTCAGCTAAAATGTAGAACTATTGCAATAAGGAAAGGCATATCCTCATGATAGAAAGTAATTACCATCAGGAGTAACATCACCGCAGGTCACACTACCACCATGGCCAGATAATACATTGAGGTAAGTAGCCTTGTCAGCATTCCACATCCAAACAGAGGAATCCTCTGAACCAGCCAAAATCACATGTCCTTTTGGATGCCACTTGAGCCACTGAACAATAATACTATTTAGATAGAATAAAACATAAGATGAATCACCAGCATGATTTCACAAATATTACCTCAATGCCTCCAGCAGGGCCTTCGAGGGTGCATTTCAACTCTCCTTTAGCTATATCCCATATTTTGATAACTCCATCCAAGCTTCCAGATGCAAGCAATTGCCCATCTGTGCTAAAGGATAGACTAGATACAGAATCTTGGTGACCTGCACATGGATGGTTTAAGATTTGCAAAGAAGTAAAAATTATGTGAAGGTGATTATGTCATTTATGCTTCCATCCTTGTCATTATTGCGAGTACTACATAACCAGCCATGCTATAATTCAATGCAAAACTAACATGTAACTAAAGCATCGTTACAAGTAAATTCCTCAGAAGAACCAAACTCACTTCTTGCATAACACAATAGAGGAATCAAGACTATGCTCTGTTACACTACTTTCAGGTGTAGACACAAGCAATACTATGGTTGAAGCATTTCTACCAAACTTCTCTATATAAGATACGACATTCTAGGCATTCAGCATTCTTCACTCCAAAAAAGATTTAAAACAAGGAAAGACATGCAAAAAATTAGATTGTAGGGAAGTATAGACACAAATAAATTATTTAAATATTCAACTGTTTTAATTTTCATATTTTGCATTGTAGAAACTGTTGAACAAGAGGGCTAATCACATACCTTGCAACTCAAAGGCCCAGTCGCCCTGGCCAATCCTCCATAGGAATCCTTTATCATCTCCACCTCCAGTTGCCACAAGTGTCGCATCAGTTGGACTACAGGCAGCAACATATAGTTCACCTAGATACACAAAAACCAATATTTAAGCACAACACCAAATTTACGGTGGCCAGCTACGAGAAAAGATGCATGACTAGGTAGGGCGTGACATCTAAGCTTATTCAATTTACGGTGGCCATGGCAAACGGGACATGACATCTAAGCTTATTCAAAATATTCTTCCCACAATAGGTGTGACTAGTATCAGATTTACATTTTTTTTATTTCTATTATTATATCAATCTGTAGGGAAGGGGATCGCTTTCTATCATTAGGTAATCCATGATCCTTCAACAGATAGTAAATCAAAAGCATGTTACGAAGTATATAAGATATGAAATGGGAATAGCACGCCTCACCTGTGTGACCAGTGAATATGTGTATTGAATCATCAGGCCCATCTGCAACCATCAAAGTATATATAACAGTGTAAGATAACGAGCATGGATTTTGTTTTCGTTGCAATCATGCCTTCAGGAGAAAAATCTCCAATACACACATCAACCATAGTGACGTAAAAATCAACAGAAGAAGAAAGTCACGTAAGGACCTCATAGAACTTGCAAATTAGTCAAATCTCAGCTATGTGAAAATATATGCATGGATTAAACACCTCAACGTTCAGGCTTATAAGAGGTTGTCCTGTGACAAAAGACTTAAAGTATTTACAATCAATAACAGTTCTAGTTTTCTAAGGCATACATACATACATATATATATATATATATATATATTTCATTGTTTGAGGAAACAGACTTTTGTGCAATATAATACAGGATTCAGTCAATTTTTTAATGTTTCCACGTGCCTTCACATGATATACTACAAGACATCAAGAAAAATATAATAATTCACCAAAAATTCATTGAAAACGTGAAATCTATGTTGAAAATTCAATTGTTTGAACTTTGGAGTAGCTTAAATATATTGTCATATGCAAAAGAGTCAAATGATTCTCAGTACAATGCTTTTATTCTCCAATTTTTTCTTTACTTCACTAATTAAGAATATAAGTAACACAATAAGACTGTAATGCTATATTTATCATTCATACCTTATTTACATAATGCACTTTTATGAAAACAAATAATGAAGCCTACTATCACTGAAAAATAAGATTGCATTAAATTGAACGCACCAAATTCTTCTTCTCCTTCTCCATCAGAGCCACCTTCCTCATCTGCATCTGGGAGTTCTGAAACCACACACAGGCAGATCAACACAAAACATAAGGAAGCACACACAAAAATAACAACTAATGGTTAAGAAAAAGGTGCAAAACTATCCACGTTACTTTATAGACAAAACTCTGATTAACATGAACATCAATAAGAAGCATAGTGTTTCAAACCTAATAAATAGAGTGTGCGCTATTCTGAATAACATGAATATTAATAAGAAGCAGAACGCCTTGAACCAAATAACCTAACAGAACATCAGTTTTGATACCGCTATTCAAACAGCCAGTATTTGTCTAATGAACCATTATAACAAAAAACAAGTAGAGAAAAAAATAAGCTTGATTGTATCCACTCAACGGTCTGGATAAATCATTATAGCCACAAAATTTAGCTAAAATTAACTAACAAGTTACAACATCTGCTGCAAAAACTATGTTGCTACCACATATATACCTTCTTCATCAATATCGTATTCATTAATTATATCACTTTCATCCAGAAAAGTCTCTTCGCCAATATCCTCGTTTTCTGGAGAGGGCACATTCATTTCTGAGAAAATCAATGAATTTCGGTCATAATCATAATTTTAAGCAAGATATTGGGGAAAATTCTAGAATACAATTCAATTTAAGCAACTGTTCACTACAGATAATCAAATAAATAATTAGTTTGCCTCAATTCATGTTGATTTGCACGTTCGTAAAATAAAAATCACCAAAACCTTCCATTCCTTGCCACAAATCACAAGGTTTGTTGCAAAAACGTGCTATCTCATTACAAAAGAACTTATGTCCCTTCTGCTTCCTTGATTCCTCAGATAATATGTCTTGCAAGGAAACACGCATGCACATTCAAGGAGAGCAAGGAAAAACTACAATTGCTCATGTAGAATTTATCATTCGTCTGGTATGCATTTCAGTACAGAACATCAATTTCTCATAATTTCTCTCCAAAAGCAATATTGCTCCGAAGACAAAAATTGATGAAGATGTTGAGGATAAGGACAAGATGTCATATAATCGTAAACATTGTGAGCTGCTGCTGTAGGGTTGAAGTAACAAAGGGAACCGAACTAATAGCAAGTCAGATAAAGAAATAATTATGAGTTTAAAGAGGACTTTCCAGCTGAGATGGTAAAACCGTAAAAACAGCTGCATAGTTTAAACATTTTACAAGAACATGACTCATTAAAATTGGTTCATCACTAAGGATAAAGGACCCCAAGCATACCTAAAAGCTTCATGACAAAGACTTGTGTGAGACTAGTCACAGAGAAGTACAAATTAACCCCAATATATTTCAAAGTGTTAAAATTCATGCTCAAATTATGCTCCGTCTCACCTCACACAAGACCTCCTCTAGAATTATGAAGAGGAAACACGCACACACGTTCAAGAAGAACAATGAAAAACTACAATTGCTCATTAGAACTTTTATCATTCATCTGGTGTGCAATTCAGTACGCCCAAAAACATACCAGCCATGCTCCCAGAGGAATTGGAACCAAACATCCATTTTCCAGATTGTTAAAAGATCACAATAACGCATAGAATCAAAGTAATCAAACAAAATTTTGATAGCGTGCCACCAATATACTTGTGTTTACTGAATTAAACTCACCTTAAAGTCAGCGATAGACACAAAGGGGAACTAGGGTTTTGCGTCTTCAGGGGTTTTGGAGATTGTCTTTGAAATAGATCTTTATATATAGATGGCGCAGACACAAGAAAATCTAAAGGCGTCGGACTGTCGGACCTGACTATTTTGTTCAAAAATAAAATTTAGGTTTTTTAATAAATAAATAAAATAGATCTGTTCAAACAATTTAAACTTTTAAAAGAGTATATATAAATAAATAAAAGATTTAGATGTGACAATTTAGATTTTCTAATATTATATCGAAATAAAATTTTAAATTTAGTTCAAAAATAATTCAAAAGAAAATATTACTCCCCCGTCCCAATAATTTGCATAGTTTGACGGGCACGTTATATAAGAAAAGTTGATTTAGTGGTTGATGGTGTAAGATAAAAGAGAGATATTTTAGGTAATTTGATGATGTGTAAGGTGAATATTATGATTTGTAAAGTGAAATAGGAGTATATGGGAAAAATGAGTGGCAAATTTGAAAATAAAATGATGTTGTGAGGTTATTAATTTTGTGAGGTATTTTCATATTAAGGGTGCATTTGTAAACAATTGTAGTTGATTCAAAATGATTAAAATAGATTTTTGTAGTAAAATTGAAAATAGATAGTGTTTTAAAAATAAGCATTTCTAATAAATTTTTTAAATGTTAGTAGTGTATGTCATACAAATCAGTTTTTTATAATTTTACAAAAAACACACTTATTACATTTGAATAAATAATGGGTAAAAATAAAATATTACGGAGTATTTAAATTGTGAGGACAAAATTGTAAAATTAGTGAGAGGGTGTTTTCAAAAACTACAAACAGCTTCCAGAATCATTTTTTTTAAAGTTGTCCTCTCACAACTTTTACTTTTCAGAAGTGCTTTTAAGCTGTTTATACAGTTTGCACTTAAAAAAGTTGTTAGAAGCATGGGGAGGGGTGCTTGACTAGAACTGCTTTTAAGTAATTAATTTAATCACTTACTTAAAGTGATTCTATTTAAAAAGGAAATGTTTTTAAGCACATAGTTTTATTTGCAAACACCCACTAAGAGTGCGTAAGTAATTTTGGGACGATCCATTAAGAAAAGTGTCCAAGTAATCAAGGGATGGATGGAGTAATAAATAAACATTTGAACAAAAATTAAACAAATCTTTAGATAAATTCTTATATGCAATCATTTTTTGAGTCATTTGAATATATTTACAATTGAATTACTTGAATATTTAACTCACTGAATTAGAATCAAATCAAAAGGTAGCTCAATTGTAATAGTTTTAATCTGGTTATAATGATGTGAATTAGAAATATTCAAATTCAATTGTATAAAATTTACCTATTAATTTATGTTATTATATTAACTTAATTATTTAACAGAAAATATATAATGGCATGTAAATCTCAACCCTACCCATAAAATTAGAAAATAAAATATTTTAAAATAATAAATTACATATATGAATAATTTTTAAAAGTAAATTTAGTACAATAAATAAATTAAACATTTGTTTTCAAAAAAAAAAATTATATCCATTGTAATAAAATTTGATAGATACAAAATAAAATAATAAAAAGATTTTAATACAGATAAATACTTGTATAATACTCCCTCCGTCCAATTTTATTATGCCCACTTCTCCGGACATGGATTTTAATGAATATTGATTAGTTTATGTATAAAGTAGATAAGTTGGGATATGATGAGATATTGTGGGGTCATTTATAGATAAAGTGGTTGTTTATGAATAAAGTAAGTGGTAAAGTAGGTAAATAAGTGAGGTAGGAAGGTGAAGATAAAGTAGTATGAATAGTATTATTTCAAAAAAGAGTATGGGCATAATAAAATTAGAAAACCAAAAAAGGAAAGTGGGAATAATGAAATTGGAGGGAGAGAATATTAATTTAAATAGAGTATAATAAATAGAAATAAGGTGGTACACAAGATCGGTACAAAGATAAACAATCAGAACGATTCAAATAATTTCCAAATTTCCACCCAGAAGTTAACTCATTTAGACTTGAGATTTAAGAATCTACACCTATCATCTATCGTATTTAAATCTGTGGGACACAAAATAATTGTACAAAACCAATCACTAGTGGGCCTAACAGTACACTGAAACCCAAAAAAGAAACAACCATGGCTGCAATCACCACCGCCGCTGCGCCGTCGCTCCAAGATCGGGTCGCCATTGTTACCGGTGCATCCCGCGGCATCGGCCGCGCAATTGCCCTCCATCTAGCTTCCCTGGGAGCCAAAGTCGTCATCAATTACGCCTCCAACTCAACCGAAGCCGATTCAGCTGTAGCTCAAATTAACACCGATTCCAGCCTCCGCGCCGTCGCCTTCAAAGCCGACATATCCGATCCGGAACAGGTGAAATCGCTCTTCGACGCGGCGGAGACGGCCTTCAAATCGGAGGTTTGCATCCTTGTTAACTCCGCAGGTGTACTCGATTCGAAATACCCCTCACTTGCTAATACCACCGTCGAAGATTTCGATCGAACTTTCAGTATCAACACCAGAGGCGCGTTCTTATGCTGCAGAGAGGCCGCCAATAGGTACGATAATTTAACTTCTATGGCAATTTCTTGCAATTATAAAGCTATTATTTTATTAGGATTAGTTGATTCCATTAAACAATTATTAGTTTGCTAATTAAACAGCACGTAAATATTACTTCCTCAAACCCTATCCTCTTTCTCAATTATGGTCCTTTTCATCAAGAAATTCAAAATTTTGTGGTGAATTGAAGGTTTTGGGGGCAAACCGAACCTGCCAAACCACCTGTTACCGTAACCCGTAAAATACGGTTCGGTTTCGATTAGGGCAAACAAAAACCGCCGGTTTGTGGTTTTTTTTTTTAATATACCATTCTTCTATTTTTTATGTATAAATTTAATTTATATAATTTGTACTCTTTGTTCAATTTAATTATGTCCACTTTTTCGAGATTAGTTTATATATAAAATAGATAAGTTGGGGGTACGATGGTATATTGTGGAGTCCATTTTATAGGTAAATGTAAAGTGATTGTTTATGAATAAAGTTAATGGCGAGTAAATAAGTGTTGGTTGGAGGGTGGAGATAAAGTAGTGTTAATAATATTATTTCAAAAAAGGGTTAATAAGTGTTGGTTGGAGGGTGGAGATAAAGTAGTGTTAATAATATTATTTCAAAAAAGGGTTGGAGTGAGGAAGTATTACATTTTAGTAATGTATTTTCTAAACTGAATCAGCGGTCGAAAATCACAACTGCTGGTTTGTCGGTTCGGTTTTGATTCCACTTTTTGGAAAACTGTAACCGACGGTTTTAAGCGGATGCACATGTCTAATTATAACAACTCCGGGAATTTTGTTTTTGAAAAACGAATCTCTGTTCAATTTGGCTTGATGGTGTATTGTGGAGTATAATTTTCCAACGAAAGGATCAAATTTGTCATAAAAGGACCAAAAATGACATTAAAAGACCAAAATTGTAAAACTAAAAGCATACACGAAGACGATTTTTGATATTATCTCCTATTCGATAGTGTTAGTGATTTAATTAAACATTGAAATGATAATAACAGGATTAAGCGAGGTGGAGAGGGGAGGATTATATGCTTGACTTCATCACTGGTGGCAGCGTGCAAACCTGGATTCATGGCTTACACAGCATCAAAGGCGGCGGTGGAGGCCATGGTGAAGATTTTGGCGAAGGAGTTGAAGGGAACGGGGATAACGGCCAATGCGGTCGCGCCAGGGCCAGTGGCGACCGAGTTGTTCTTTGCTGGAAAGTCAAAGGAGCAGATAGAAAAGGTCATAGAGGAGTGCCCTTTGGGACGACTAGGGGAGACGAAGGATGTGGCTCCGGTGGTGGGGTTCCTGTCGAGCGATGCGGGTCAATGGGTCAATGGGCAGATTATTCGGGTTAATGGGGGATACGTGTGATAATAATATACTTTGCAAAACAGGAATAAGATGTGTCATAACTATCTAGTGAGTACCTCCTAATGGTTTTCTTATCTGTCTTTATCAATGCACGTTTATAATGTGAAAAAATAATTTCGGTTTTCACTCCATCAGTACGGGATGATTTGTTTGCGTTTGATCTCTTCCCAAGCATGTTGCTTTCCCTTCAAGTGCATTTGGTACAAATCCTCATTCATGCAAGGAACATGGCAGAGTTGACACATAATCACACTGCTTTTACCTTTCTCTCCTCCATTTTTCCTACAAGCCTCGACTTCTTTCACCTTAGCTTTATGTTTCTGCCCTTTGAAGTGCATCTCGAGTGCATCCCTATCCGAGCACCATATTTTGCACACATCACACATCGGCTTCACTCTACTATCTCCTTTGGTGGTCTTCAGCTTCCGGTACTCCATCTTCGCCTTGTGCTGCCGCCCGATCAGGTGTTGATGCATTACGATGGGGCCAGAGCAGCTGATCTGGCAAAGCTCACAGAAGAGAGTTGTTTCCACTGTTCTGTTGATCTTGTTGTCTTTTGATGGATTTAATTCTGCATCGTCTCCTGCTGCCCTCTTTAACCCCGAACGAGGCCTTGTTGGGATCGTGCTTCCCTTGAGCATTAGCTTCACCTGTTCTTGATCGTTTGTTGCAGGTTTAGCTGCTCGAGTTTTTCCTTTTTGAGCGAAAATGTCGCCTAATGTGAAGAGCATGTGTTAGTAAGATCATGGAATTTGGATATGAAAATGATGATTTTTTTTTGAGAAATCTTGCCTTAGCTGGTTTTTTATTCGTCACGTTGGAAGCTGAGACGAGGCTTCTGGGATTTGCTACTTTGCTTGAACACGACCATGGCTCCTTGTATAAACAACATATATAAATGATAGTAAGAATAATGACACTCAATGCAAGATTACAAACAAGATGAATATCTTGGGATTACTCACATTTTTCGTCGAATGTTTCGCAATCTGCAGATTATCGGGCCTGGTGTGTGAGATTGAACCTTTGTCCATCCAAATGTTGAAGCTTGGAGCTGGAGCTGGAGATGGAGATGGATTTAACATGTTTGTTGCTCCAGTTTTTGCCTTGCATTAGGTATGTTAGAAATTTATCAAACAAGGTTAATTATTATTATAATGTAAATTTGATAAAATGTAGATTGGAATTTTGGAATTACTCACATTTTTAACCAAAATTTGTCCAATCTCATCCTCAGTTCTTGTGTGTGAGATTATTGAGCCTTTGTTCATCCCATTGCTGAAGCTTGGTGATTGATTCAATCCCCTTTTCACCTTTACATCATGTAAACAATGTATCAGAACATACGATCGAACATATCAAACATGTAACAATGTCTCGATTCTAGGCCTAAAACTGAACGACGCGTTTTTTATCATAACATAACACGACGCTTAGGCCAATGATCATTTTACGATACCTGTGTTCGACTGACTAGTCCAAGTAGCGCAGGATCTGGCTTCTGCTCATCATCCATGGTCTCTTTTGGCTAAATCCCTTCAATTACAGAGTTATATTTTGTTAAAAATCAAAGGCTTTTCATGTTAAATGACAAGGATTTGCTCAAATATTTCTGGAAAATGATAGAAATATGGTCTAAACTCAAAGGCAACTATAAATTAATAAAAATTTGTGTTAGTACAGAGGAAATGAGTAAAACACAAAATGCATGCTTGATTTTTTTTTTCCTGGAATATTGTATAACACACACAGTAGTACCTGTCTTTTTGTTGTGACTTATTCGGTAGATCAAACCATTGTAATAAAAGAGTATACTTATATATTTTAATGTAGAATTTTTTTTTATACAGTATATGATATCCACATAGCTAGTATAATTTCACAAATAAATATAAATGGAAAAATAATTAATTAAAGACTGGTATGACTTATTCATTCAATTTTCCTTCTTTTTTTTTTGGAAAAATCAAACCAAATTTTAGTATAATCTTGTGTTGATCTACTTTTAATTTCACACTGATTTGGACAAGGTAATTAAGAAAAAATAAAAGTATTGGAGTTCTTTTAATTTTAAAAGTGATAAATAGAGTGTATTGTATAAGAAAATGTAATAAAATAAAAGGTAAATAAATGAGAATTTTGAAGGTAAGAGTTATATAAACTTCACTTTATTGATGTGAAAACTAATGTGAAATATATTAAAAAAAGTGTGAAACTTGATTTGAGACTATATTTATAAGCAAATCACTGAGATATTATACCACACTAATAATTGTAAATAATGATCATGTTTCAATTGGTATACAATCAGAAACATTTAATCAATTAGTCCATTTTAGTCATAAATATCTCATGACTCTGTAAAAAACAGCTTTTCTAACAGACAGAGGACTGATTTGATTCATATCTTTCTTGCAAATGTAAAAGCACAGTGACTAGAAATGGCTTTTTACTGCGACCGGTGCAGCTTGCCTTTTCCCCGATTCAAGCATGGCATCCAGAACAGCAACGTCTCGGGCCCCTTCAACATAAGAAATCCGAGGCTCAACCTCATACCTACCGTCCTGCAAACACAACCCATAGAGTCGAAGAATTTACCATACATGAAGCTTTATTGAGTCAGCCATTTCCAGTTACGAGTACTAAGAGCTAGCAATTTAAACCCAGCCAGCCGATACAAAAGTAGTATTACTTCATACAAAATAAAGTATTAGACCGTTGGTTGAACAGTATTTGTACTTTTTCAATATACAACTACTTTTAGACTGCTTTTTCCTATGATTCACGAAAAAAATATAAAAGAAAAAACAGTTTGATTGAATTTTTTTTCGTCAAAATCACACTAGTTGCAGTGACATGTGAAGTGTTACTCTTGCAGTTATCCCATTTTCAAATAAAGTAGACATCCTAAAGATGGAAATGAGAAGCAAATCAATGGATGGTTGACGTCTCATTTCCTAAAATCTTGTGTTACCTTTAGGCTGGCCGACGAAATATCTGATAGAAAAGTTTTAAGCTCCTCAGTCACACCACTGAATGGGTAAAACCAGCTCTTGGTTTGGCCATCAGCCGTATAAAGAATAACCTAGAATCAAATCAAGATATAAATTCGTAATAAGTAGAACAACTTACAGAAGGAGATAATAAATTTTATACTTCATTTACCGTGTATCCATGCTTCCCGTCTTTGCTTCCCCTCTCAATTTGTAATGTTCCCTTTAAGCCCACCATTCGCCAAAGCACCTATAATCCGAACGCTGCAACTGTTATAAGCATTCAAGCCTCGAATCAATATCATCGGATAAAGAGTAGGGTTGTACCTTTGGAGATCTAGATGATACCACCATCACAAAAACTCCAGAGTCCCCATTTTCTGTTTGACTAAAGGGACAACAAAAAGAAAAGCATCGTTTCATTTCAACTTAGACAAAAGGATAAACTGTTACACGCATCAAAATCTTACATTGTTGAGGAGATATGATCGGGTGGAGGCAAAGTCGAATCAACATGAGAAGTAATCGCTGAAACTGATGTCACTTCCGACCCAAGCAGCTTCCATATGCAAGACAGGTTATCAGAGCCAGCACAGTTGTAGGAATATTAGGGGAATAACGAGAATCGAACTACTACTTTTAGTCCCAGGAAAAACAACTTAGATGCCCAAAAAAGATAGGATAACTCATGTTAACTCACCATTCTTAAACCAGAAATGAAATGCACGCCCATATCTAGAATGAAGCCTCCCTGCAAAAAGCCATAAACCTTTTTATCCAAAGCATGGAATTTCAATTTCATAAAAAAGAAAGAGACGAAATGATTTTACAGAATATGCACTGAAAGTCGTTCGCATAAGTTCAGAATCATAGAGGTGGGCATATCCTGGTGTTTAATAGTACAAAATATAGGAACACTTTTGATTACAAATTTTGACTTGCTAAGCATGATAGAAAAAAGAAGAATAACATAAACAACCAATTTAACAATGTTGATTGATATGCACATAACATTGTTGACAATTTATGTGAGGCTGCCATAAATCAGTAACACTCACAGTAAAGTCGCGTCTCCAAGAACTTGAAAAGTATGGATTTGAGCTATTCATCGATCCTTCAATAATGACATGGAAATTGATTAAGTCTCCAATTTCTGCCATCAGTTTCTTGCCCTGTAAGAAATGCAATTAATATAAACACTATGTGACTGAAAAACGAATAAAAAAACAAGCAAAAACTTATAACATGAGGTACCTCTACGAAGGCAGGTTCAAAACGATAGTTCTCAGCAACTGCCCAAATAGGGGCTGGGTTTAAAGAGCTGTAGGCCGATATCGCTCTTTCAAGCTCAGTACCAGCTAAATTTGTAAAACAGTCATCAATTTCTCATAATTTGTTCCAAAGACAAAAAATGACAAAGATGTTGAGGATGAGGTCAAGATGTCATATGATCGTAAATATGCAACTTTTTGAGCTCTGCTACATGCTTGAAGTAATATAGGGAACATAACTAATAGCAAATCAGATGAAAAAATAATTATAGTTCAACATTTTACAAAATTAAAATTTGTTTTATCAATAAGGATAAAGGACCCTCAAATTCACATAAACAAAATCAGTTTCTTACTTACAAGATGCAGCAGGTTTCTCTTCAGAACCAGACATTGCAAAGAAGCATGGCCATGCACGAAAAGATACAGTTAGTCTCCTCATATGAGCAGTTAGAGATATATTAGCTAATCCGATAAAAGAAATTATACGTATTTTCTTTATAACAATTCAATAGCCATCACCTTGCAGGACATGTTTTCCACCCTTCAGCAATTTCAGTGACATATCCACCTGAATAAAATGTAAATTTTGTGAAATAACACATTAAAGTTAGTTCTAAAGTAAATATTTATGTTGTAAAAACGCGTACTGAGTGCCACAGGCCCACAGTACACATGCCAATTAGAATGGGAAATCACCTAAACAATATCTAGATGATAATGTACCCCCAAAGAAATGCAAAAAAATAAAAAAAATACAGATACCTTGTGTTACAACAACAGTGAATCAGTGATCACATCATAAATTATACCCCAATGAGTTTCTTCCTTTCAATTCAAAAGGAAGATGTATCTATTATTTCCCAGATCATGCAACTATTTCACAAACTCTTACAACAATTCTTTCTACCAAACTAAGAAAAACAAAACCAAGGGTGAACTTCCCCCTGCTACATTGCTGCATTTGCTTCAAGTTTTAGGAATCATATTATTTAACAATATAGTACATATCAGCAAAGTCCATATGATAGAGGTAACATGTGAATGAGAGATAGAGAGAGAGAGGAGATTTGCCTGAATTTGGCCAGCAAGAACCACAGCCACACCAATAATGGAAGCATCTTGAATGATCTCATTAAGCCCTGCATCTCCCCACTTACATTCCACATCAGGGAAAAACTCTTTAGCAATCTCAACAGCACCTCGAGCTGATTCCTACACAAACAAAATTATATTTGAAGAATAAGCTTCTATCTATGTTTTGTACTCATAACTTAAATTAAACAAATTCAAAGATCCTGAAATATGGATTTCCCAACAACAATCGCAAAAGAAAAGTCCCTCCCAGAAATCAATCCCAATAAATTATACTAAATCAATGACCATTTTGCCAATAAGAAATTGCAAAGGGGGCAAATTTATTTCTAAAATAAAATAAAAATGCAAAAGTGGCACTGGCAGGGGAGTGTTTGAAAGAAAAAGGGGGAAAAAGGTATGAAATAGATTTGCCTCAGTGCGGCTCCAAATGGCTCTGAGAACTAACAAGCTGGAGATTTCCGCCAATCTAGGAATGTAGGTGTTTCGGACAAAAATGCCAGCCCCAAGAATGGCTATATGCGGCGCCATTGATCGATCAGTTAATCAATTGTATTATGGTTAAAAGATTGATTGAGGGATGAAAATGGAGTTCGTATCTCTTCAGTCTCAGATTGCATAAATCGAAAATTAATAATTTGACAATTTTAGTTACATAGTACATGTATTACTTAAAATTTCGTTTCTACTTAGAAAATTGTGCACAATTGCTTAGATACACCAAAAATAAAAGCTAAATGAATTTAAGTGGGGGTTTGCGATTTGCAAATACTTAATTAATGTTTTTGGCTTCAATTTTTCTTGAATTTTCAAGCTGGATTCGTGCGATTTTGGGGGCAATTTTTTAGGGCCTTTTTTAGAATTTGAGGTGATCTTTTTTAGAATTTGATTGAAATAGAGCATTTCAAGGTTTTGTATTAGAATGTAAAATTTCATGAAACCTTTTTTTTTTTTTTGTATAAAATGAGACCATTTTAGCACGAATCTCTTGAGACCAAATTTACATTTTCTCATTTTTTATTTTAACGGCACATCACTAAAATCTCATGTGACCTTTTTTTGTTCAAAATTGGACCATTTTCGTGAGCACGTATTCTCTAGGAATCAAGGCACCTAAGCCGATTTTTCTGCCCTAACACTCAGCAGTCAAAATTGGGTCGGTGAAGGGCCATCTAACGCCAATATTCAAGCCCGGGTTGTCAAGGGTCCATAGACCCAATTATAATATACGGGTCACTTATTTTTTGAATTTTTCCACACAACCCTGGACAAGATTCATTTAATTTGAATCCATCTCACATGTTCGAAACATGACGGTTACACCATCTCATCGCACACGATAAGTCGTAAAATTGGAATTTACCAAGAGAAAAAAAAAAGTGAATAAAATGATCATACATGACTGCAAGTGTGAAAAGTACCTAACAAACTGTCAATCTGGACATCACTAGATAAGATATTGTACTTCTAACTAGCTGCTAAATTTGCATTTTCATATTGTATATAGTTAGCTAGAATTCTTTACCAAAATTTTCGTAAAATATACTGAAGTCGAGTGGCAAAAGAAGTGGAGGCAGATCGACTGGTCAAAACGAGAGGCGCGTGGATATTTCAATAGTTAGAGAGACTATACAGCAGCATCAAGGCCTAAAGAATTTTCAAGTGAAACAGGTTCAAAAGATCCCATCCATTTCGTAACTGCAAAAAGTGAGCAACTTATCAGAAATAGTTTCGCAAGTGAGAAAATATAGAGAGCAGATATCAAGATAAATGCAATTCAGACTATCCTATCTATATAATGGAAAAAAGGGGTTATTACACGAAACTCCCTTGAGGTTTGAAAATGTTGCACAGCATTCCCTCGTACTATAAAATTGCACGAAAATCCCCATGTAGTTAACTAAATGCATTGTGTTACATACCAAATTTTCGGTATATATATGTCGAATTAAGTAAGGTCGCAAGTTCGAGTCTTCTTCTCCTTGAATTGCAACTAAAAAGAAAAGGTACTGGGGTTTATTAATCTAAACATAAATTTATTTCAGATCCCAGAACTACAATTATCAAAGAGGTATATATATATATTTCGTATAGAAGCATCATATATAGATCTGATTTACATGCGAAGGCAGTGAAATAAATAAGAGATTACAAACAATCTGTTTATACAATTGAAACAAATTTGTGGCAAAATGAAAAAACAATAGTATTCAATTAGGTAAACCAAATTGACACCGCTTCTAAACGCTTTATTTTATATATAAGGCAACACATTACAAAGCCCAATCTTAAGAAGTATAAGGCAAAGTTCCAGTGCGTTACTGAGTCGGAAACAGAAAATCCCCTAAACTTGTGACTAGACGCCCATAAAGCTATTTTTGATATATTTAGCATGAACATTATATGTATTATACTCCACTAAGTTATACCCGCAAGAAATAACACCATCTTTAATTTAACACATTATACATATATGACATAAATAGAAATACAAGACTTAAGCCATAGAGAAAAGACAGTCCCACATAATTGAAGTGAAATTACAAAGAAGAAGAATTAAGAACATATTGAATATGCTCCATGCATATACCAAAGATAAGCAAGCTAGATTGTGTGAGAGGGTGAGAGAAGGGCTAGGGTTCATTTGATTAACTAAATACTTTGGTATTTTATAATTATAAAAAAACAGAATATTTTCGGTATTTAAGAAAATACTGGAAATTCTTAATCAATATTGTACCGTACCATACCAAAAAAATTGATAGATTCAGTATCTATCGATATAGTAAGTGTGGTATACTGAAATTTTCGGCATATTCCTCGTCTCTAGATTAGAGATTGATTTTTCAGCTATTATGATGATAAAATGTCTTTAATGCCCCTTATTAGATAATATTTGTCTTTCTTACACATTTTTTCATTGCTCCAGTTGGTTAGATTCTTTCTTTAAGTTTAAGTTCTTGATTTTATTTCTTTCTTTAAGTTTAAGTTCTTGATTTTATTCTCATTACTATTATTATTCATTTAATTTATTGTGCTTGTCAGGAAAATATCTAGTAATTCTAGTAGATCAGTGCCAAGATATGATGATTTTATTTGGATTTGAGGTGTTCAATCCCAAATTGCTATATATTGTTGAAATATTATGTTGCAGTCCAAAATTAAATACGCGATGATGTGTCAAAAACAAGGTGATGTGTTTCTCAACAGACTCTAGTATGAAGGACGTAACGGGAAAGGGGAGGGAATAAAAAACGCTGTCAACGCGTTTCCGAAAAAAGGAGTGTTAGCTTTATTTAGTTAACCACAAAGGGCATTTCATGCAATTATTTAAGTACGAGGGTACTTTATGCAATATATTCAAGCCACGAGGGGGTTCCGTGCAATATACCTCAAAGAAAAAGTATAAACTAACCAAGACGAGACAACATTGCAGTAAAAATCTCGAGTTGCATATCATGTATTAATTCATAAGACTTAATAACTGACCAAACATCTGCATCCAACTATTCGTACCTCAACTTATGGGAGTACTTTGATCCATAGGAACTGCAGAAACATTCTCTTGATGAATTTCAGCATTACTAGATGATGGAATATTAGCTGCTGCACTACTTCCTAAATTAACATCAGGTGCCAAATGTGATTCTGATGCACCAGGAACCTGCTTATTGGGCCAAAAAAATAAAACGAGAATGGTCAATACAAAATACCTTAGAAAGCGTAAGAAACTGGAAGTCAATAGTATCACTAAAAGGATGGCGTAGACTTGACTATGTTTTTAACTGGAAGTCAATAGTATCACTAAAAGGATGGCGTAGACTTGACTATGTTTTTATTAAATTCGGCATGTGAAACTAAATTATCTCATATTTGCAAGTAATGATGTCAAAAAAATCCAAGAAACGAATACTCGTCCTTTTCAGAAGCTTCTGTGTGGTTGACATTTTCGGGTAAAAATACTATATAGTAAGTAGAAGTGTTTCCATATGTTTCAGATAAATCGCTTATATTCCGTATAATGTTAGATTCTTAGAGACGAATCAAAACCTCCATGCCTTACGACGGATTTACAGGTTGTACTTTTCATTTGGGTATCCTCATTTTGGTCAACCAGCCATAGAGCTATTACTCAAGGGGGAGCTATTGGCTAAAACAAATCGTGGTTGGGGAGGTTATAGTAAACTTTTCACAACTTATCAATGGAAATAACCTTTTTGGTAAATAGTTATTCATATCTATTTTTCAATTTTTTTTCTCAAACCCCTTGTAGGTCCCGAGGGACGGAGCAGGCTAGGTTAGACGAAAGATGATTATTGGTTTAAGAACATAAATTCCGGGGCAAAGTGTTAGCAAAATCTGCAAAAACCATTGCTCAAACTACACAATTGTTTTGAAAGCATCAATAGAATTCTTCAAGAAATAGAGAACTCTGAATGATAAATTGGGAAACTCTCTAATGCAGGTTGATGTCTTTTGAATCTTTAAAGAAATTTTACAATTTTAAGTTAAAAAAAACCACAAGATTTAACCTCTTGGAGCATTGAAGATCCAGCTTCAGGAATTTTCATTTCTGAAGCAGCCATTTTAATCTGAGCTTCAAAATCTGCTTGTCTAGCATCAGTGGCATGGTGCTTGTCTGCATTGTGATCAACATTATTGGAAGGGACATCAATCTTCATGGCATCCGTTTCCATATTCCTGTAAAAAAGTTAGCACAAGTCCATCAAATATTTTTTCTAACAAATAATTTCTGCCAGTTCAGTACAAAGATGATCATCACACATAAATTTCTACCTGATGAGATTATCGACTCCCATGCTAGTGGAGCTTGGTTTATTGGAAAAAATAACTCCACGTAGAGGCTTTCCATCAATGATAGTTTCAATGGAATATCCATCTTGAATGATTTTAGTGACTTTAGCTTGAAAGGTCCGTTTTCCAAAGGGAGTCTGGTCATTCAAAAAGAAATTCTGCCTGCCTGCAACACAATAGATGTCATCACAGATGAACATAAGCTTACCAAATCACCAGCACTTTTTCACTACAAGAGTTTCACATGGTTAGCCTAAAATAAGTTTAAAATCGAGATCGATTAATTGAGATTAGTATCCAGTCCAATTAAATTAAATAAGTAGTCAACAACAATTCCCCCCTCACAAAAATGGACAAGTGAGAAACCCCCCAGTTCTCGTGTTTGAGGAATGGTGCAAGTTCATTTACAAGCATTCTGATGCATTGACATCATTATCTAACCCAAAAGTCTGGAGAAGCACTGCAAACTGTGACCTTAATTTGGAAAGTTACTCACTCAAAAGGAATTAGGAGCCAAGTAATTATATAATAAGATTCAAAAGTAACTCAAAATCATAATGTTATATCTTAAATAACAGTATAAAATATTCATCTGTTTCTTAAATATAAAAATAAAAAATTCTTACCTGCTGGCATAAAACTCGAGATTGGCATAGGTTGATATATAGTATTATCACGTTCATGTTGAACTCCAAAAGGAGACTGCCCATATGAAGGAGAAATACTGTTCTGTTCTTGACATTTCAGCTTCAGCTGTTTCCTCATAGATATCTTTTCATTTCGCCTTTCATCTCGATCATCTTCTCTAGAAAGCCCTGGTAATGAACAGCAGACATCAAAATTTAGTTTAGTCAACTTATGATTCAATAAGTAAAGATAATAAATAAAGAAAAAATGTAATGTTTTAGTAAGAGGAAAATAAAACCTGTGCGCAAGTAATACATGTCATCTAGAGCTTCAAGATTTTTATTGCAGCCACCTATGAAAACAAGAACACCTCTCATCTCCGGATCTAAAGTTTCACCAGCCATGGAGAATCTTCCAGAAGGGCCCTGACCAAGAGCTTGAATTTTGAACCAAGCACCTTTTTCTACATAAAATCATTACTCAATTATAAAATCATTCCGCGATTATAAACGAGAAGGTGAAAGAAAACAATAAATTCCCAAGTTTTATGATTCCATCCAAGAGGTAACAGCAATGCCCACGGGAGAAAATTATGCTGACAAACATATTCATTGAAACTAATATAATTTGTTCATATAAATAAAGCTCATCCTCAAAATAAAAGGTAATATTGAATAAATATTAGCTATGTGGTCTGGACTAGTCTCAGTGGGTTCTAGGAAGTGATAGAAGGTTTCTTTTCTATACACTAAGTGCTTCTTTGACAAACACTCCAGATTTTTTTGTCAAAAACACTTCTTTTCCCAAAAACTGTCTGTTTTTGCTTACAACTGATTTTGGTAAAATCTCTGAATTTAATCAAAAAAAATTTAAGCAAAAGTAATTTCAAGCACTCACCGATACTCAAAATGTAACTCGGTGGAAGCAGATTATGGGTATATAAAGCAAAACTATGAGGCATATAAGTAGTTGTATGTGGACAGAAAACACACATTATAGGGAAGATAGGATCGCATTAAATAAAGATATATTAGACTGGCATCATGCATTCCTAATGCCAAACGCAAGAAGAAACCTTTTGGAGAAGAAATCATCAATTAGCTATTTTGAAGAGAGTAAGACAATACCAACTGTTTTCATGCAAAGACGAGAAAATATTTGAAGCTTTAAACAATGAAAATGACCAATGACAAGAAACATATAGGATAATCAGAGCACGCACGCTGGCTGTACACCACAGAGATTATCATTATAAATTTGATATTTATTAAACTAACACAGTAACGATTTTAACAAACTTACCGATTTCGAGCATATATACATCATTGTACAAGTTCTGCTCGTCTGAGAAACCCCCAAAGACAATCAAGTTCTTCCCAAAGCCAATCGTTGTATGACCACCTCGAGGTGGCAATAGCTGACCAGTAGTGTTCAACTTGCACCAAACAAGCGTATCTATTTGCTCAAGGAACAAAACAATAAATCAATTTCAGTGCAAAATTTATGTAGTGAACATAATTTCATAAGGGAACTCCCATGTGAATATAATGTCAACATTTAGCAAAGACAATGTAATTGTACCGGCATCAAGTATGTGGACGTCTGACAGATAGAAATTGGATGAGTCTTCACCACCTATGACAATAATTTTGTTCCTCCAAGAAGAACATGTATGGCTGACTCTCTTACTCGGAGGAGTGCCTGATGGAAATACACGTTTCCACATGAAAGTCTCTGTAAAAGTTGGACAAGAGAGTCAGTAGAATAAATTTATTATTTATTTACAAATTAAACTGATTGATTACCAAGAACAAGTTTCAGAACAATCAGAGAGAACATTTTAAAAGAAAACATTTATTTCATATGGGTGTCGAGAAGGCTCAGTTCTGGGGTCCAATTGCATGTCATTTTATCTATTATCCAACATGGACAAACTACTGCAACCATCAAACAGCAACTTTATGCAATCTGACAATGTAACTTCCACTTAAAAATATGGAACCTCATTCATAAGTGAGCATATCAAAATAAAAAGAGAAAACAGTGTCAACAAAACTGTTTTTTTATGATTATACTCATCTATCTAACTAATGGTGGCAATATGAGGCAAAATATTAAGTGCATGCCGTTATGCAGTCTGATCTGAGATCCAAATGTATGTAAGCTATTAATACACATAGCTAGAATGGCATCATAATCATCACACAACTTTTAACGCCATCTTGATAAGAAACTTCCATTTTTAAATTACTGAATTTCATTGGCAATAAGCATATAGTTACTATTGTGTCTAACAAATAGAGAACAGTGTTAGTGAAAAACTTTAACATCCAAAGAAAAACAAAAATACAACATCACTGAGACAACAGCAGTTGATCTAAACTAAGCATAAACTTAATGAGATAGATTAAAATTTTCATACCAGTATTCAATATGTAGAGATCATCGTAGTAGATCTCACTGTTCTCTGATTTGCCACATCCGCCGAAAATAAACAGCCGTTTACCAATTATTGCTGCACTATGACCCTCTCGCGCTTCTGGCCCATCCCCTCTAACACTTGGTAGTTTCCACGTGTTGGAGGCTATCATTAGTGAAAAATAAGCCAACGTACAGTTAATTGATATAACAATTAACCAGAGCTCAAATGTAATAGCAGAGTTCGTTTCAAAAACCTTTTTCTAATTTTCGTACAAGGTCTTAAAAGCAGTTGAGAATATTACCAAAAGTGTAAGATTTCACAAACTGGAAAGAAGACCAGTTTCCAACAGAAAAGAGCACAAAGATACTAGAAAGATGTTTCAATAAAGAAAGAAAGAAAGAGGCGAATGAAGATGCAGGGAAACAAATATTAGTTGAATGTATCCATATAAACAGTATTCATTTACTTTTACATTGAGAAATAAATTGGGGTATACAAACAGAATGAACCGTTCCCAAATGTAAGATCCTGCTCTGCTCTACATAGCTGATAAAGATAAGCTACGTCAGCACAATGCCAGGAGGAGTATCTAGAGGTCCATTCTTTTGGTAATAACAAAAATAATACGGAGTTTCAACCAATACAACATTCTTCTTACGCTAAATGAGGAATAATGAATATCTTGCATAAAAACAAACTCAAGATTTTACAAGATGAGGAGAATACAAAGTATTAAAGAATAAACAACTCACTGGTATCCAACATATGCAAGTCATTAAGCGGTCTTCTTCCATCTGTACCACCAAATACAAACAGAATATCTCCAACTGTTGTACAGCTATGACTGTCCCTTGGCATAGGTGGTGTGCCCTTCATTAAAGGCTCACTCCAAAGCATTGTGGCTGATCATACAACATATTCAAATTAGAAAAGCTCGACATTCTTCCCGCTCATCTGAATCAAATGCATCTCCCTTATGTGATAGGGCAAGTGTATATCATTTTGAGAATATTAAATCCAATCATTACAACACAACAACATTTAAACTCATCTGAATCAAATGCATCTCACTTATGTGAATGACATGCTGAGAAAATTAAATCCAATCACAACAACATTTAAACTCACTGACACACAATTTCAACAGTTCCCCTGTGGACCACACAAAAATTACAGAGAATTCCACAGCCCAACTCCCAGATATATATGATCAATGTAACTGAAAATCAAAAACAGTAACATATTTGAACAATCAAACAAAACCACAATGGTCCCTCCTCCCACCCACCAAAAAGAGAAGGGAGATATAGTGGGGCCCAAGAACCCTTGCAGAAATTAAACAAGGTTTATCAGAATTCAAAAAGTAACATGCATTCCCAGAACCCCCACAAAATAATTCAACATTCATCCAAGATTTCAAGAAGAGTGAGAAATCAGAAACCCCACAAAAAAAGAGAAACAAACCAGTATTGAAGACGTGAACTTGATTTGTCTGGCACTGATCTTTGCCATAGCCACCGAAAACATAGAGAAGTTTCCCCCTTGCAATGGAGTTGCATGTGTGGCCCCATCTCACACCGGGCCCACCACTCCCTCCCCTCTGCTGCACCTTCTCCCATTTCATCGTCATTTTCTGAATACTCATTGTAACACAGATTTGAAAGGGTTTCCCGCTTCAAGAAATTGAATGGAATAGGAAATTTCTGGAGAAAATGAAAAAATATCCTAGAGATAGAGAGAGACTGTTAGAGAGAATCAAGAAACGAGGAAAATTAAATTGTGGAGAAAAGGAAAAGCAGATACGGAAATTAACTTTATAGGGAGATGGGTTTAAGGCCCTTTTCATTTATGATTCATTTACAGCGCCTGCCAGACGGAGATTAGCATATTTTGTGTGAAGTGAGTGAGCAAAATAGCAATCTTGATTTTGCTTTTTCAATAAATTAATTTCAACATCCCAGAAATAACTGTATTAATATTAATTTATTTATTTGTACACACATATACATTGATATATTTAAAAAAAAAAAAAAAAATCCTAGTACCCATCATTATCATCAGAGTGGATATAGTATCATTGAATGGAATTAATAGAATATAATAAATTTGTGTGGTATTTAGTATATGAAATTAATAACACTTTTTTTTTTCTCTTTAAATTTTACATTTTGTGTTCTTTTAAAAAGATTAATTTTTTTATACCACATTTATTAGCAATTATTTATACTTTTACCCAAATTTACATCAGTTGTCATTCAATTTTTTTATTTATTTTTTTACATTTTTCACTAACAACTTTACAAAAATTTGTATGAGACCATTATCACTTTTCAATATAAACTTCACTTTTTTAATTTAAAATGTATTCTTTTTTAAACTTTTGCATTAAAATTGTATGCACTTTACATATATTTTTTAAAAAGTGATAGTAGATTTTTCTATGAGTGATAATATTCAATATATTGTAATACCAATTTCACTGACTTGCTTAATATTATATTCCTTAAAATTATGTAATATCGCAAATGTAAAATTTAAAGGGAACAAAGGGATATACCATTATAATTACTCTATACAGATTTTTATTTTCATTCTTATTGAAAATTTTCCAATCGAACGTGACTTTTACATGGAGTTTAGTATATTGATGTACGATATATGGTTAGTTTAATTTATGTGTTAGATTTATGGAAAAATTACGTCTTACACTATACTGCATATCTTATTATCTTTGTTATATTAAATTTTGAGATTTTTAATGCTTTGAGTATCAATTTTTTATTAATTTATATTTAACATGTGAAATTATATTTATATATAAATATTGAGTACAGTAAAGAAATGCAATTAAGTGGGTTTGAATATTACTCGTGCTTAACAACTGGACAAGCCTATAACACCCATTAATTGTCTTTTGTTATTAATGGAGTTAATAACTTCAACCTATTTTTAGGTTTTTTATTCCAAAATGCTAACATACTTAAATAATTTTAAATAAAATATCTATAGTGTGTTTATTTCTTGTAGTGATTTATATTTTTCAAAAAATGAAACATGCAAACTTATTTGAATAACCAAAAAAAAAACAGTTACACCTTGTGTGGATGAAGTATTTTAGTAAATGTATACTGTAATACACTATATATACTATATGATGATGAATTATTTTAAATGGTTTATAAATATAACTTATTTGAAAATTAATGTTTTAGATATATATTATACGTGGTATAATTTTAGACATATACTACATTTGTTTCAGTTTTCACTTTTTTTTTTCCTTTCATTTTTTCTTAATTTTTGTGTCGAAATTACATGATGCATTTAGTTAGTGAATTTTACGAATATATCGTGTAATACGCGGAATCTCATCCAAATTGATATATTAAAACATTTACGTTGCCGCCTTGATTGGTCATAGAACCGTCGCTGTCTAGAACCAAAGAGAGAGAGGGGGGAAGAATCATGAGACATGCACGAATTAATTGGAGATGATATCGACGACGCAGGGATGAAGGATAGGCGACGGGACCCTAATCGACAACGAAGGTCGCGAACACTGATTGACTCGAATGATCAAGCAACAAAAAAAGGGGTTGAATTGTTTGACCACATGGTTTGAGTTGCCTATATATTTATTTTTAGTATTTTGCACAACAAACCAACTCTTTATTTTTTAGCTTTTAGGTTATTAAACAGATTCTAATGTGTATATATATAATCCAACATGGACAAACTTAGTAGGATGTAAATTTATCATAAATCTTAACACATAAACATATAATGTTACATAGTTTGAATGGTAAAGTAACAAAGGAAAGTTTAGGAGGCGAATAAAATGAAAACAGTAGTTTGTATAGTAAAGTAACAAAGGAAAGCCTTTTACGATACCTTCACGATCTATTCACAAGCTTAGGACGGCGAGTGTCTGGATCGACTTCTACTCGGAGGCCAAGCTCAGCTATATCAGGAGTATCGACAGATTTCTGAAGCTCCAAATCAGCGACCAATCGCTGGTTTTCAAGATTCCCTTCAAAAATATTTCTCATTGACCAGATGCCCCACTCCCTCATAAACGGATTATCTTCATCTATGGCACACTGTTGTAACAAGAGAAGAATCCCATCTTGCTCTCTGATTTCATCCTGAACATGCTTCTTTCGATAGCTACAATTTCCAATAATGGCAACAACGTCTCTTCTGAAACCTCTGTAAGGGCAGTTGTACTTTGAAGGATGTGAACTTGTAGCTTTCCTAATGATTGATGGAGGCTCTAGGTTGCGCAGTAACGATATGAGAAACTTAATAAGCCCAGATGACACTAGCATATCTACAGCATCTTCTTCCTCGTCCTGTTTCATAACTTTTGAACTATCGTGAGCAGTTATATCTCTTAAGATGGATAGGGTGTACCCCATAACATCAATATCAGATGAACCAGTTGGAAGAGACGAATTTCCCCTAGTGCTAAAATCAACAATCTCAACGGCAGATCTCAATATCAGGAAGATGCACAAGGAAAAGTCACGTGAAACGACGTTATCTCCAACCTGGTCACTTATTATTTCTGAGAGAATACTCAACAAAAAAGCTTGCTCGGCTCCAAATTGATCAGTTCGAGTCTCAGCTTCAACAACAGGAGATAATTTGGAGAAAATTGGTGAAAAATAGGATTTATCAAAGCATACTTTTGAGAGGAGCAATTTCACCCAGTCCTCCCTAAATCCAACTGCAGAAGATCAAAACTGAAATTGATATGGATTATTTGCACATTATTATTAACAAAAGAAAAGAAAAAGGTGTACCTACAGTCAAAGTCCGAACGATTTCTACAACAATCTCCAGCCCGGAATCTTCAAACAGCTCCAGAGATCGTTCACTGCTGCCTTCGGAACATGTGTAGATAATCATGCACAATGTACCACACGTTTCCTTGCTTTGAACTCGAGCAGCATCCAGAAATCCAAGGGGGTAAAAATGGCGCCATACAACAGCACGATGTTCTTCACCAGCCAATGAAACATTTCCAAGAAGTTGCAATACCATATGAAGAATCTTATTATCAGAACCAGAACTCAACCCCAAAGAACTAATGAGAGTCGAAAGAATCCCTACACCATTTTGCTCGATAAATAGGTTCTGATTTTTTATCTCTCCTGCGCACAAGTTCCTGAGGAGCTTTATGGATAACAAAAGGTGTTGAGCAGAAAGTTTAAGTGGGGATTGACAGAGGTCAAGGACTTGTGCAAGAATATGTTTGGAAGCAAGGTCTAAACGGCCATCAGAAGTTTTGGCAGTTTCAATGAGACTCTCAAGTGCTTCAGTTAACGTTGAAGAGTCAGCCGCAACTAACAGTTGCTTGTGTACATTTCTCATATCATCCATAGTCAGATGCTTGATATTGTTTAGGCTTAAAATTGTGTACTCCTGATGAATACAAATATGAGAATCATTAATTAATACACATAATGCATAACTTCTATGCAGTATCAACCAGGCAATAGCATGATAAACCAATAGTTATCGTAGTTTTCTTCCCAAAATCCCCATTCATAAACGAAAACCCACAACCCCTTAAGACAGCTTGCACGAGAAACCTTTTGGATTCACATATAATATACTTTTATGCTGTCTTTCAATTGAGAATAAATTTTATCCCATTGTCCAAACCTTACATGTTAAAATTCAATAGAAAATTTAAATAACTCAAAATACATATACACATTGTCTTCCATATTCATCAAATCAAATTAATTGAAAAATGGAGTTTATGTTAAACGAACAGGTGTTGCATCAAAAAAAAATAAAAAAGAAAAGGAGCAATTGTTGCTTCAAAAATCCAAACTTGGATTGAATAGGCTCCAATGTATCAAACTTCTTTTCTTGACCTCTGCAAACCTAAAAACTCTATAAATTCCAAACAATCAGAGCGAATTTAAATGGGAGCTTCAAGAAATTCATTTCAACATATCTCTATAATTGTTTATTATGACATTATTTATCATTATATCACCCCCAAAGAAAATTGAAAAAGGACAAGGCGCCCAGAAAATTATACTCAGTTTGCCTAATTTTTTCACTTGAGGGCCCATCTTATTGCAAATCCAATGGAGCAAACAATCCAATTGAGTAAGCAAAATACCAGAATATGAAGCCAATCCCATGAACTAATTGCCCAATTCAATAAAAATAATTGACCAACCCAGAAGATAAAGCCATATATTGAAGCAATCCGATGAACTAATGCAAAAAATCGTCACAATACAAAACTGAAGCGGCACAAGTCAATCCAATGAAGCAAACAATCCAAAGCAATACAGGGAGCGAAAACCAGTGATACAGAAATTGGGCACCATACAAAACCTGTAAATTCGGCTCACAGCCAGTAATTCGGCAAAATGAAGCAGCTCGGTGTTGAAGACGACAATGGTTTTTAAGTATTCTCGGGACTCATCGGCAGCAGCGGCGAACGACGTAGCTCCCTGTTTTCAACCCAGAACCCTAATTCAGAAAAGGGGTTCCTCGATTTCAATTCGTTAAGTCAGGGATGGAGGAACAGGAACAGCGCTATGAGTGTGTGGCGGAGGCCTGAGATGCGGCGGCGGCGATCAGTGACCTTATACCACTTCAAAATAATTACAGTAATTTTTTCATTATTTATTAATTACGTAATACTTTTTTTTTTTTTTGAAGCAATTAATTACGTATTAGTACTACTTATAAATCAAGTTACAACTAAATGTAGAAAATATTAATTTTAGTTCTTTCAACTTAGCCGAGTTCAACTTTAGTCCTATAATTTTTTCAATTTTAATTTCGATAGTATCAATTTTAGTTCTATAGTTTTATACTTTTTCAATTATAGTCCTAAATGTATTAATTTTAGTTTTATAACTTTGTACTTTTTCAATTTTAATTCTGACAATGTCAATTTTGGGAGAATTTTTTTTATTTACGACCTGTAACTTTCACATTTTTTAAAAACGTCTCAAAAAAGATAAAAAAATAATTCACATCCCATAATTTTGTAGATTCATTAATTCACGTTGGAGACATCAAAACGGTATCATTTCACTGATATTTTTTTTCACGTGCACATAAAAATTATGGATAACCGACATAAATTGTAATGTGGCCGAACTTGACTTGTATAACATGAAAAAATAATTGTCATCTGGATAAAAAAAATTACAAGCCACTATTTACAATTTGCAGAATAAAAAAAAAAGACGTAAATTAACCAAGTTACGAAATTACGTGACATATCCTTTTTTGTGGACGTTTTAAAAAAATGTTAAAAGTTACGAGACATAAATAAAAAAAAATCTCCTTATTGGACGTAAGAAGACGAAAATTAAGCGTAAATTAATCAATTGAACAAATTATGAGACATAAATTAATTTTCTATCTTTTTTTGGGATGTTTTTCAAGAAAGGTAAAAGTTACGAGACCTAACTATTTATTCTCTCCAATTTCCAGACTAATATTGATAACTAATATTGAGAAAGTGCAAAATTACAAGACCAAAATTGATACTGTCAGGACTAAAATTGAAAAAGTACAAAATTTCAGAACTAAAGTTAGATTCGACCTAAGTTACAGGACCAAAATTGATATTTTCTACAAACAAATGTGTGAATTGCAAATGACACAAATTTAATTACTAGTACTAGATTTTTGTTATATATTCTCAATCAAGTTGTTTTTAAAGATGATATTAGCTTATCTATTGCGAAGTTGTTTTATACCATTAATCATATACTGTAAGTGGAAATTTTTGTAAATTGTAACGTGTTCATTAGAATATAAAAAACATTGATCATTGGATGTGAAATCATCCATAAAAAAATCAATTGGATCGTAACAATTTTTGTACGAGTCTTGTTCATTCTCTAATATCATATTGTGCATGATGATACAAACCGTCATAATTCTTCCTATCGAAAACTTATTCTAAACAAGACACAAACGTTGAAGAAATGTGAAACGGCCTTGTAGAGCTCCAAATGCTCGCTTGAAGTCTTGTCACACAACCTTTTGGTGTTGAACGAACAACTTATGCTTTTTGAGATGTGGAGAAGCAATTGCTTGACCAATGCAACACATGAGTAGTATATTCCATAAGTGAGATAATATGCCATATCACTACATGACCATTCACGATATTTATAACCAAACCCCTGGTGCTCGACCTTCAAAGACATCACTAAAACTTAGAGATTGATAGAGTACATTAATATAATTGCACGTACCCGGTGTTCCACAACATATGTAGATCACAAACGAGATTAGTGAGGAGAAGGTTGAAAATACTTAAAAATAAAATAAAATTATGCGAACAACTGTGATGCTAGATATGAAGAATTTAGCCAGTTGACAGATATAAGTTCTTTAGTGTAAAGTGTAATAACAACGACTAATAATTAACTTACGATTATTCGAAAGTTGGTTATTTAGTCTTTTTAAATTAGACTTGACTAATTATAAAAACCCGTCTCTTAACTTATGAGAACTCTTACTAAATTTTATGCTGGAAACAAATGTCAACTTACTCAATAGCCAATACTCCATCACACTCTTTTTAGATGTTATTATAGATTTTACAGACATATTAAGACTACCTTTTCATGTCAATATTACCCCAAATTAATTTAATTAACCTCATCATTGCATTATAAATGATGAAATCCATGATATTGAAGGAGTGTGGCTATGTGAGATATTAACCTAACCATTGCAAGTTAAAGTCAACATCTAATGATAGTAGAATTAATTAGGGGTACGTGTGGATAAAGGGACATGTATTAAGTGAACAATGTAAAAAGATTTGAAAATAATAGAAATTAAGTATGTAATAGCGGTAACGTTGTATTATTACATTTGTAGATTTTATAGGTATATTAAGAAATAAATCTATTTTTTTTTTGAAACAAGAAATAAATCTAATTGAATGCTAAAATTTGACTATGGATTTTTACGAGGCGTTTTCGTGACTAAAGGCTTAGAGTATGGATAATTGTATCATCAAGAGGAATGCCAAGATCGTTAATTGGATTCGACTCTTGAAGATTATATTGAAGCTTGTAAGGAATTAATCTCCCAATTCACGAATGTCACGGTGTCTTTTGTTAAGCGTAGTGCCAACATGTTGGCGCATGAGATAGCTAGAGAGGCCCGTCGATTCGATAACTCGTCTTGTTGGGTAGACCCACCAATTTTTGTGGATGAGCTCCCATTTACGCTTTGCGTCTGCAATAATGAAAACTAGGTTTACTTGTTTTTTTTTAAAAAAAAAAAATTAAAATTAGAACAAACCAATACAAAGACAAACATCCCCTGGATAATATATTTGGAACAAAGTTGGGAATATAATAGTGTGTGGGTCCATCTATATCCAAAAATAATATTTGTGCAATCATGGGAAGATAACGTTGTACAACAACAATATACTTTATTTATTAAAGTAGCAAATCAAATCTAGAAATAAATTAAATAAAGCTAAAAACACCAAAAAAAGGAACAAAACCCGAGTCGCGTTGAATCTATTATGTCATTGTCATGGTCGAACCGGTCAACCGAATTCCCCCTCTCTCCCCCTGCATGCATATCTAGCTTTCTCTCTCTTCGTCTCGAAATAAATTGATCAAGAAAAAAAAGAGACAAAAATTCACAAACGGGAGTTAATTTCCTTTCCCTCAAACCCTAAAACTAGGGATTAATCAATTCTCAACTGTTTTCCACTTGCTTCCTAAATTCACTTTCCCGAATCCCCCATTTTCCCAAATTCAATTGAGCTGAATACATCCAACATTGCATTAATTTGCTGTTGGATTGCTGTGAGGGTCAAAACCCTTAACCTGGGAATTCCGGTTATTGCCGCTATTTGATATAGGATTGTTTGAATTGTTGTTCGCGCCGGTGAATTTTAGCTGGAATTGCTGGAATTGCGGTTCCTGCTGACATTTTTGATCGAATTGTTATTATTCTGATGACGACCGCATTATGGCGGTGATTGGTGGGGAATTATTATGGAGATCGATTCATTGTTTTTAATTGAACGAATCAAAATTAAGAGGCTGGATTGGGAACAGCGGTTTTGGATCCGATCAGGGATAAGACAGCGCCATTAGATGGCGCTGTTCAGACGGTTCTTCTACCGGAAGCCGCCTGATCGGCTTCTAGAAATCTCTGAGAGGGTCTACGGTATGCTTCCTTCAGCTGGTTTTTTAAAAATTGTTTAATTATGAGTTTGAGTTTGTGTTCTGTTCTTCAGCATTGTGAATTTTGGATTTGTAATTGCATTATAGCAATGGGAGTTTTGAGCGGTGGAGGCAATGGGGCTAATTAGTTTGAACATGTGTAAATTTCTTGCTCCAAGCTAGGTAACATCAGAGAACTAATTCTTGAATGCAGCTACTAAATTTGTAAGTATTAAAGTAATTCCCTCGGATGGAAAAACTGTAATTTGGCCTTCTCTTGAAGTGAAAGGTTGCTGACTATTTTTAAGTTTGTTCAATCTTCGTATCCTGTAATGACATAGATATAATTAAAAACTGCTATACGATATGCAAAAATTTTGCTTCCTGAAGCTAGGGATTGCATCATGATGAAAAGACGTAGTTGGATGTTGGAAACAGATTGGAAATTTCTGCATTTCCGTTATTTAATGTGATCTTTAAATGGTATATGATGATTAAAGGATAGTGAATTATAACATGCAGTTTTTGATTGCTGCTTCTCCTCTGACGTGCTCAATGAAGACGAGTACAGAACATACATGAATGGCATTGTAGGTCAGCTACAAGATCACTACCCTGATGCTGCTTTCATGGTTTTTAATTTCAAAGAAGGAGATGGAAGGAGCCAATTATTTGATCTGTTGTCTCAGTATGCAATGACAGTCATGGATTACCCTCAGCAGTACGAAGGGTGTCCCCTTTTACCCTTGGAGATGATCCACCATTTCTTGAGATCGAGTGAAAGCTGGCTATCGGTTGAGGGCCAGCAAAACGTTCTTTTAATGCATTGTGAAAGGGGAGGATGGCCTGTGCTTGCATTTATGCTTGCTGGCCTCCTTCTTTATCGAAAACAGTACACTGGTGAACAGAAGACTCTTGAAATGGTATACAAGCAAGCACCAAGGGAACTTCTTCATCTTTTGACAGCCTTAAACCCACAACCATCTCAGCTCAGGTATCTTCAGTACATCTCTAGAAGAAATTTTCGGTTAGATTGGCCATCATCAGATGCACCTCTAGCTTTGGATAGTATAATACTCAAATTCCTTCCTATATATGATGGTGGGCAAGGATGCCGACCAGTGATACGTGTATATGGTCAGGATTCTTCTTCAAGAACATCAAACATCACTTCAAAGCTCTTGTTTTCGAGTTCTAGTGTGAAGAAGCATATACGTCTCTATCGAAAGGTAATGCCACAATTCTTAAACTCGCATTAATTTGGATTCGGCTAAGACATTTTAGTTGTTTTTATGATCTGTTGCTGCAGGAAGAGTGTGATGTAGTAAAAATAGATATCCATTGCCGTGTTCAAGGAGATGTTGTTCTTGAATGCATCCATTGCAAGGATGATCTAGTGAGGGAGGAAATGATTTTTCGAATTATGTTCCATACAGAATTTGTTCGGTCAAATGTCTTGATGCTGACCCGCGATGAAGTTGATGTCCTCTGGGATGCAAAGGATCTAATTTCTAGGGAATTCAGAGCAGAGGTATGATTTTTGTATAGCACGTGCTGTGTTCCTCGAATTTTCTGAAACTTTACGAGTTGAAAATGTTTTTGGTGTGTCAGATACTCTTTGCAGATGTAGATTCTCTCCCGTCTATTGTAACCACGAAGGATGTGAGTGAAGATGATGTGAGTGAAGATGATGAGAGTGATATGGAGGTTGCTTCCCCTGACGAGTTTTTTGAGGCAGAAGAGATTTTTAGCAGTTTTGTTGAAGCGCATGATCATACAATTCATGAAAGTCAAGATTTTGAAAAGGGGGAGTTTGATGATCATTCAATTCAAGATATTGCTGAGGTTGATGAAAGTCATCATGAAGTAGCCTTGAAGGATGACTTGGAATATAATGCATTTCAAGAATGTTCAATAAATGAGGCCAATAAAAGAGAAATCAGCAAGGTGGATCCTAATAGTAATTTGTTGCAGAATGGGGATGTTCAATTGGAGTCTAACTTTTTGATTGCTGAGGTGGCCAGTGATGGGGCATCTGAAAATGCTTACAAATCTGAAGAAGAGGAGGGTAAGGAAAGTCAAGAAATATATGAAACGGAGACGATTGAAAGTCAAGGCTCAGAAGGGAAGTTTGCTGCTGACACTAATGAGCAGAAGTTGCAGAATGGTGATGTTCAAATAGAGGCGATCAGTAATGCTGAAACCGCATCTGAAAATGCTAGTGTGTTTGACGAATTTGAAGTAGAGGAGAATGAGGAAACTCAAGATGTGGTTCTAATGTCGGAGGTTGAAAAGCAAGGCTCAGAACAAGAATTTGCTGCTGATAACAATGAGCAGAAGTTGCAGAATGGGCATGCTCAATTAGAGTTGTCGTGTGAGATAGCTGATGTGGCCAGTATTGCGAAACCTGCACCTGAAGATCCTGGTACACATGACAAGTTTGAAGAAAAGGAGACTGAACTAAGTCTTGAGATGCCTATGATTGAAACGGAAGTTTCAGAAGAGAAGTTTGGTGTAGATAACAATGAGCAGAAGTTGCAGAATGGGGATGCACAATTAGAGTCAACGAGTGTGATAGCTGAGGTGGTCAGTACTGAAAAAACAGAGGAGGAGACTAAGAAAAGTGAAGAAGTGCCTACAACGAAGAAGATAGGAAGGCAAGTTTCACTGGATAAGGGGCTCTCCGTTGCCCAGAAGAAGCATCCCGTTTCCAGATCAAGATCCTTTTCAGATGATACTATTAGAAAGGTTAAGCACCAAGATTCGGTTAGACAGGCAAAGCCAAATGCTGTATCCAGGTGGATTCCTTCTAATAAAGGCTCTTACACTAACTCATTGCATGTACATTATCCTCGGTCAAGGATAAACAGTGCTCCGTCATTATTAGCTCTTGCCAAGGATTCTCCATCTGTTGGGAAAAGTAAAATCCAGTCCATTCCGGAAGCTCCAGAAGACAGAGCTACGACGGACAGAACTTCGGTATCTCATAGTCAGAAGCATGCACCTGATTTGACATTATCCGAAGAGAAAGCTTCCTGGACTTTGCCTTCAGAATCACCGGTGGTAGAAGTGGCGCACGAACTTCAATCAGAGCCAGCAGCAGCACCACCATCTTTGTCTTCCCAAAGTGCAACAACTGAGTTATTGTCTTCTCCTCCCCCTCCCCTTTCATCAAGACCCACACCATCCGTAAATGCTAGCTTAGGAACAGCTCTGCAGGAAAAGCCATCACTTCCTCCTTCAGCACTCCCACTTCCGACCTCATCCAGTGTGGAAAATTCTAGTAGAGTTTTCCCACCACCCCCTCCACCTCCACCACCCCCTTGGGCTGATCATTCATGTTCAGCAGTATCAAGTTCTCCTCCTCCACCTCAGATTGTTGCTCCACCACCCCCTCCTCCTCTTATTTCATCGCATTCTCCACCACCTCCACTTTCACCTCCTCAGATTGGTGCTCCATCACCGTCCCCACCATCTCCCCCACCTCCACCTCCTCAAATTGATGCTCCACCACTGCCAACACCTCCTCTTATTTCATCACATTATTCACCCCCTCCTTCATTTGAAGTACCATCTCCAGCTCCGCCCACTCCTTTACCAGGATTACCTTCTCCACCAACACTTTCCATTTGTAGTGCTCCACCTCCACCACCTATTTTACCAGGCATACAATCTTCGACAACCTTTTCCATTTGCAGTGCTCCACCACCACCACCACCACCACCTCCACCACCACTTCCTTATATTGAAGCACCACCTCCACCACCACCACCACCACTTCCTTATATTGAAGTGCCACCTCCACCTCCACCACCACCACTTCCTTATATTGAAGCGTCACCTCCACCTCCACCTCCACCTGCACCTCCATCACCACCACCACCACCACTTCCTTATATTGAAGCGCCACCTCCACCACTACCACCACCACTTCCTTATATTGAAGCTCCACCTACACCACCACCACCACCACCTCCACCACTTCCTTATATTGAAGCTCCACCTCCACCACCACCACCACCACCACCACCACCACCACTTCCTTATATTGAAGCGCCACCTCTACCATCCCATTCCCTATTTAGTGCTCCACCACCGCCGCCTCCGCCCCCATTTGGTGCCCCGTCACCGCCGCCACCTCCCCCTTTCGGTGCTCCCCCACCGCCGCCGCCTCCCCCTTTCGGTGCTCCACCACCGCCGCCACCTCCCCCTTTCGGTGGTCCACCGCCCCCACCGCCTCCTCCTTTCGGTGGTCCGCCCCCCCCTCCGCCTCCTCCTTTCGGTGGTCCGCCGCCCCCACCTCCTCCCCCATTTGGTGCTCCACCACCGCCACCTCCTCCATTTGGTGGAGCTCCACCTCCACCCCCTCCACCTATGGGAGGAGCCCCACCTCCACCACCCCCTCCGGGAGGTGTACCTGGTCCACCACCCCCTCCGGGAGGTGGACCTCCTGGCGCACCACCCCCACCTGGAGGTGGACCACCCGTACCTGGAGGTCCACCGCCTCCACCAGGGGCTGGTAGGGGGCGTGGGCTTGGACGTGGGATGGCAGCTGCAGCGGTTAAAAAATCTACCTTAAAGCCACTTCATTGGAGCAAGGTGACCAGGGCATTAAAAGGAAGCTTATGGGAAGAACTGCAGAAGCAGGGGGCGACTCTGGGGTATTACTCTTTCTCTCTTGATTTAGTTTCCTAGTGTAGACTTGTTCTGGTGCTTGTGTTTATTTAATATTTCTTGTAATTTCTTTGCACCCACTAAGCCTTTTCTAAAAAGAATAGCATTTATACATTAACTTTGTTTCTGTTGCTTAGCACGAACACTTTTACTACTATTAAATATCTATCTATGTGCATGGGATTCTGCATGAATTTATATTTTCCCCTTTCTTTATTTCCTCACTCCTTGAAGTTACTGATATCTTGCCCTCTACTTCTAGTGCACCAGAATTTGATGTGTCAGAAATTGAGACTCTTTTCTCTGCCACAGTCCCAAAGAAAGCTAGTGCCAAAGGTGGAGCTCAGAAGGCTGCTTCAGCTAAGCCTACCAAAGTCACTCTGGTAATGTTGTATGAATCCGATAGCTTGTTTGTCTTGTTGATATTTGCTTGGTGGAATTTATTTATTTGTTTGGTGGGATTTGTGGAGTTCCAATAATAATGTATTGAACAATGAGACTTGAGTGTATACTTCTCAAATAGTTGATGATCCTATGTATCTGAATCATCTGGCTAGTTTATGTACAGAAAAAATGATACTCCTATTATCTAATTTTATGATTTTATATCTGGTCATTTATTTTCTTAAAAATGTTCTCAGGCTATCCATTCTACCTTGTAGGTTGACATAAAGAGGGCCAATAATGTTGAAATCATGCTTACAAAAGTGAAAATGCCACTTCCAGACATGATGGTAATTTGAATGCATTTTATTTTTCAGTTGTTTTAACCCTTGTTCTCTAACGCAGAGCATGTTTTGATCAGTGAAAACATTAATTTGTTTGACAAACTTCCAAGATCATCATTAGTTCGCATTTCTTATGACTTCAGCTTGGTCCCTTTAATTTAACTATTATTTCACGAGTGACTTGTATGCTGCTTGTTGCTATGAATGAGTGATATTGGTACCTATCTTATATAGATATATAGATGCATATATTTCAATATTCCTATAGAAGGAATCAAGAAAAACAACAATTAAAAGCTAAAAATGAAAAATTTAGGGAGCGAATAAAAGTTGATGCAAACATAAAGTTCTGGTTGGAGTGTAGAAATAGATATGCAAGCAGAATATGTTAGTGACGTTAACATCTGCAGTTCTCAATTCACTCCTATGAAGCCGGAATATATAAGTGATACAGGCTTGTTATTCTACAAATAAAATGAATGAAATACACAAAACTGTGTGGCACTTTTCTTGAACGCAATGCAACAGTTAAAATATTTGGATAAGAAAATAAAAGAAAGATGTTTGGTATTTTTAGGTTAAATTTTTCAGTAATGTGAAACAAAATAGTTTCTAGGCATTGGAATTTTAATGTGACATTTATATTAAATTTTTATTAGTTAGTACTGTCATTGCCATTTTTTTTTGTTAGAAGTTAGAACACAATCAAATGACAAGAGTTGAATTTGATTACCTTATGCTTAGTTATCATACACTTTGTAACAAGTCATTTACATATTTTCTACCAGATAAATCAGTTTTTGTTTTATATTTTACAAAATTCAATAGTTTCCTAGACATATATTGATATTTCCTGAAAATAGAATCTAAATCCGTCGCGACCTTTAGCTGAATTCTTTTAACGATGAGATGTTATTCGATTATCCCCTTACCCGAATAGTTTCTTGGTCTCAAATTTAAAGGCCTAAACAGTTGGGTGCATTTGATTTTTTGTTGTTAGTAGTTTATTTTCCATCTTATTTTAATGGCATGGATGGTTCACCTTGACAGGCTGCAGCACTTGCTATGGATGAAACAATTTTAGACGCTGATCAAGTAGAAAATCTCATAAAATTTTGTCCAAAAAAGGAAGAGATGGATCTTCTAAAGGTGGACCTTTATTTTCTCCATAAAATTTCTATTATCCAAGGAGTTATTACTTTAAAAAAAAAATTTAATTTGGCATTATAATCTTTTAGGCTTATACAGGTGACATAGAGGTTTTGGGAAAGTGTGAACAGGTCCGTATCCTTACTTTCACTTTTCTGCTTTTATTTTTGTGATCTATTTTGAAATAGCGTCTCTGGTTGGAGGCCATGCTGTTTGCCGTTCACGTGTCTAGCATCATTCAAATCTTTCTATAACATGGAATGTAATTTTGATACACATGTATACATCTGATCACTGAATATTACAGAAGATTATTATCTGGAGTTTCTTATAGGGGTTTAGTGCTAATCAATTGAAATCAAGTCGTCAATAAGTACTTGATCAGTTAACATGGTTTAGATTTTTCTACAAATTGGCAGTTCAATTTTGTTATCGCTACTCGCCATCCGTGTCGTGTATTCTGATTGGCTTTTTATAAAAAAAATTATGTTTGATTTCTCTTTTTTTATTTCAGTTTCCCATTTTAAGAAACCATTTTGCCTAATGAGTTTCTTGTTGTATGTTTTATTTCCATGCTTAGTTTTTCCTGGAGCTGATGAAGGTACCACGAGTGGAAGCTAAATTGAGGGTTTTCCTATTCAAGATTCAATTCAACCATCAGGTTTGCTTGTGTTGATATATTTCAGAGGTTTATCGTTATATGTAAATTTTTAAAAATTTGCATTCTATCCCAGGTTACTGAATTCAGAAAGAGCTTGAAAATCGTACACTCTGCTTGTGAAGAGGTACATAAAGATTTGGTAAAATATGTGTTTTTTTTTTTTTTTTTGTTGTCGTTTTTAGTTATTTGATAATTTCACTTTCTTCTCATCTTCAGGTTAGGGGCTGCACCAAACTGAAAGAAATTATGAAGAAAATATTGTATCTTGGGAATACATTGAATCAGGGAACTGCCAGAGGTATGCACCTTCATATCTCACATTACAGTGTTGTATATTTTGCACATAATTTATATACCATCACTTTAATAATTTTATATTCTATTTGAGACTGAAAACTCTCTACATTTTGGTTCACTTTTAATTTTATGTGGTAGAATTAAATTTAGGACAGAGCAAGTATGACTGTATGAGTCCCTCTTACAATCATAAATTTTAATTTGATTTCACTTCAGTTTTAGAGTTTAATATGAGCTAGAGTTAAAAACCTCTTTTGTCATTTAGGGGCTGCTGTTGGATTCAAATTGGATAGTCTTTTGAAACTGACAGATACACGCGCAACCACCGCTAAGATGACACTCATGCATTATCTCTGTAAGGTATCTGCCCGTTTCCTTTTGAACCTTTTTCCCCTTTCAATTTTCTGTTGTTTCTGCTCTTTATTAAAATATGGCTTTTCCCCATAGAATGAGTTGCACATTCTTAGAGAAGGGATCATTTAGGAAATACTCCGTATCATTATTTGTGTTTGAGTCCTAGTGTTTTTTCTCTACAGGTACTTGCCCAAAAAGCACCAGATCTCTTAGACTTTCACAAAACTCTCATTAACTTGGAAGCTTCCTCAAAGGTTCGTATCTTAATTATGCAATTGAAAATGATATTTTAAATATGTACCCTTATAAACATGAATATAAATAAATTCTTTTTGCAGATTCAACTAAAAGCTTTGGCTGAAGAAATGCAATCCATTTCCAAGGGTTTAGAGAAGGTGAAGCAGGAACTGTCTGCTTCAGAGAATGATGGTCCTGTATCTGAAGTTTTTCACAAGGTATTTTAGCATTGATGCATATTATCAACCCTACAGAACATGTTAATTAGGCCTAGAACATATATTACTTGTTTCAACACAATATTCTGACCGTAAGAGAAACCCGATCCCACATTTTTTTGCCTATAAATAAGAGATTGTGAAGGATGACTGTGTGGTGTCTTAACAAGAGTCTCTTGCTAACAGACATTGAAAGAATTTGTTAGTACTGCTGAGGCTGATGTGTCGTCGGTAATGGAGCTATATACGGTTGCGGTAATTATTCACATAAATAATCATTTACAGATTAATTTTCTTTGGTAATCGAGTTGTTCATCACTGGAGTTGTTGTGCAGGGAAGAAATGCTGATGCATTGGCTCTATATTACGGTGAAGATCCTGCAAAAGTCCCGCTTGAGCAAGGTAAAACAAAATCAGTTGTTGATCCATTGTGACATTGACATTGCAGATTGCTGAGTCAATGCCTTTTTCATGTATCCAGTTACTGCTACCCTCTTAAACTTTGTGAGGTTGTTCCAAACAGCTTGTGAGGAAAACATTAAACAGGCTGAAGAAGAAAAGAAGAGGGCTCTGAAGGAAGCCGAAATGGCAAAGGAAAAGGAAAAGGAAGCTCAAGCTGAAATGCAACGGGAAAAGGAAAGGGAAAAGGAAATGGAAAAGGAAAAGGAAAAGGAACAACCAAGTGTAACAAAGGAAGAAGAGAATGACTGAGTTGTATAATATTTCCCAGGGGCCGGTGGTTCTTCACAATGTTCAACCATGCATTGGTTATTGGTTAAAGACTGTTTTGACCCTGCTGGATCGAGCAGCCATGTTTGTACCTTCGGTTTTATATATCTGGAAATGGAGCCAGAAGGTGCTATCGAGGCTTTGCAAAACGGGAAGGTCTGCAAACAAAGCAGTTAAGAACTGCGTTGGATGACGCAGACAGCTGATTCGTACGTCTCGGGGTTGTACTTCTCGGAGGTGGGGTCTTTCCAAATTCAGTAAGCTATAAGAGGTACACATCAGGCCCTCTTATCTATTTCGAGATAAATGCTTCACTCGGTTGGATTGAGCTCGCGTTTCGTTGCTTTCTGTAAATCCATACCGTTCGTACATCAGCTTTCTTGAGGATACCCTGGAATGATAATACGGATTGCTGATCTTCTAACAACGTGCTCCTTGACATGTGTACAGAGCACTAACACTGTAGTTAGATTAACACTAATTCTTTGTTGTAGCATAGAAATTTTGTTGTACAGCAGTAACAAGTAGAGAGGATAGAGAGAGTAGGAGGCATGTTAGTGAAGAATAGATACTTAGTCAAATTACAGGAGGATTTAGGTATTCTGTTTTGTTTTATTAGGATTCAGAACACATCATTCTTTAATTAAAGTTCATTCTTTCAAAGATCTCAATTCCACTTTTTCACTCTTTGTTTATGTTAAATGTTTGATTTGGATTGGATCTTACGTCTTCCGTTTTGTTTTAGTTCCCGATTTCACCATTCAACTAAATCTACTCTTAATTACATCATATCATACTCAACATCTTAAAACAAACACATAAAATTACTATTCATAAAAAAATCGAAATTCAGGATTTCCACCGAAGTAATCTCAAATCAAACATCCTCGCAATATAATAATAATAATAGCTGAAATAGTTGACTCTAATTCATTGCCGACTGAAACTATGGTCCAAGTATAGAGAGGGGAAGGGCTATGTTTAATTTGAGTTGTAAATCACACAAAGTGGAACAATAGTTGACATCCTCTGAAGTTTTCCTAGCTCATACGGTAAGGTTATGTTTAATTTATCATAGGTTTGTTTCATGTGATACCCGCCTCGATAACTTTACTCTATTTGTCACGTGAACGAGGGATAGATAATTGGTTACGCGGAAAGAGATTTGACTAGGTGTCCTACAAATGAGAGACAATTACTTATCCATCATGTCCATTAAAGTAAACGAGCCTAAGTCTACAGATTTCCACATGACATCCTCTATTCTAAATAGTGTCACATCTCGTTTAAAAAATGCTAGAGCCAAAATAGTCTCGAGAATATATCAATCTTCCTCTGCATTATCAGACTAAAATGATGCAAAATTGAATCAAATTCAGTTACAAATACGTGTTAAATGTACAAATGTGTTACACGGTGTAAGTCCATGATACGCACACGTGTCATGTATTATAAGCAAAAATGCACCACAAGAGCCACTAAAAAATCAAATATTTCCTTTCTTTATTTCTAATTTCTTGATATAAGGATGATGATACATTGATAATATTATCAATATCTTTGCAGTTAATTATCCAATACAAACAAGACAAGAAAGTACTTACAAAATCAACTTGTTCTTCTAACTATGTACCACCTCTGCCAATAATCCCATTTGGGAAACAAGGATAAGAAAACTAATCAAAGATTGAAATGATGATCAAACAATCTCAAACGCCTTCGATTTTCCACAATCCAAATCTTCCATTTCAATCTGGTGTTCTGTTTTGCAGCTTTTCCAAAACACACAGCCAACAACTGTATCAAGAACAAGGACTAAAGCATACAAGTAGGCAATGAGCATGGCCTCAAAGAGCATAACTGCATTGGGAGCTATGTTTCGATGAACGATTCGATGCTGAAACAGGGCTTCAATGGCAGCCAATCCCAAGTTCAAAGGCACAGCCAATGACAATGCAGTTGCACTTCTCCCTTGAATAAGTACACACGCCTTAAGAACCGCGATGAATCCACCTTGCTTTTCCATTCCAGATGCAATCAAGGCTAAGTTGGAGATGATGTAAGCATTTGCAAGAATGAAAGAGTAAAATATGGCTCCAATGGCAGAGAGGAGAAGGATAAGGTGTGGAGACGAGAGGCCTAAAACGTCGAACACATTGAAAGAGAGGGATAGGAAGAAGAAGGAAGTTGAATTTGCTGTGAGTATTAGTACTGTGTTGCATAGTTGGGTGGTGAGAAGGGGGTAAAAAAGTAAAATCCAAGAAGATTGTTGTTGTTGTTGCTTGTGTTTGATTATGGATGATTTTGCAAGGAGGAGGAAGGAAAATGTGAAGGGAGAGACGAAAAGAAACGAAAGAATGGTTTGAGAAAGCTTGAGGTTTAGAATGGAGAAGAGTTGTGATGAGGGTGGGAAGCCTGCAGCAATGAAAAGAGATCTCAACCTTTGATAGACTATTGGGAAAAGGGGCGAAGAGGAGACGAGAGATTGTGAGGCGAGGGTAGAGATGGCGAAGGGGAGGGCGAGGAGGGTCGGAGTCGAGGTGAAGTATTGGTAGTTTTGTAGGAAGGAGAAGATTGATCTTCTGATGATTGTGGTTGTTTTCCCCATTGCAAAGATTTGAATTGGCTCAAAAATGGGGTGTGAATACTAGGTTTAAATGTATTCTTGCATGGTTGTTTGAAGGTGTTTGTAGTTGCAGTTTGGTGTGTAAGAAGGAATGGATAGGCCAACAACTACAAGACTAATGTCACCAAAGAGATGGAGTTGTTTCACCTTTGTTTTTATCACCAATATTGCCTTACTTTGGACTCTTTTATGGTTTCTATCTTTGTGATCTCCAATCAAGATCAACCCTTTTATATATAGTTATGGCATTATTGTTGTATAATAAAATACAAGATAAAATATAGTAGGAGTTCAGATTCCCTATATATTACTTGTAACTTTTGAAGACATAGATTAAAAAATTAAAAAGAAAGGAAAAACACATTATCCATTCAGTACACATTTATACGTATAGTTCTGACGCTATTATTGTACACACGCGGAATGAATACTAACGTAATAAAATGGCATTGTTTAAAAAATTAATAAAGAAAGGAAAAACACCTTAAACAATGATCAACATATAGATACACATATACATGTGTATATATAAAATTAAGAGAATCAAGTATATTCATAAAATTGGTGAGAACTTAGAAATTAAGCTGGCTTTGGGTGCATTGCTTGCAGTTGAAATTAAAAGGGACTTTTGTGTACTGTTGCCTTAAAATACACTCTTGGATTGCAATGAAATCAATTATGTTTAATTAATATTAATAATGACAAAGGGCTTAAACCTATGTATACTTTAAGTGTAGGCCAAATGATTAGTACACTTCTTGATAATTATATATTAATCAAAATTACTAATAATCTGAACTCCCAGAATGGCTTTTAAAAATATAAGGCAATATTTATTCATTGATTAAAAAAACTTACTTTTATCAGAAAATTGTATATTAAAATTAATAAAATTTGATGTTATTGATTTTTCGTTTTATTTTTGTGACAAACAGACCTAACTGGCCTAAATATTTAATTACGTAAGTCAAAGATTTAATACTTTAATTTATGTACATGTGAGGTACACTTGGCAAATAAATTAAAATTAGTCCACCAAAATCTCATTTATTAATAATATTATAGTAAAGTAAGGTCCAATCTAACCCACATAGATAGTAGAGGATTAGGCTACTATGCACCACTAATTAGCAGTTGAACTAACTTAGAAGTAACATCCAATAATAACCTTCTTTTAAGGTTATGTTTACTTTAAATTTCATTTGTCTTTTAAAAATTCTATTTTTTGAAATATTAAGTTTTTAAAATCACGACAAATAGAGTATGATTAAAATGATTAAATACAAAAAAGGGTATGAATAACATCAAACTAATATGATAAATAATGTTTAATTGTAAGGAGTTGACTTGATGATGATGTATGTTTGAGATTTAAAAGTCTACAATATTCTTTTTAAGTTTTAGGTTCGAAATTTTTAAGGACATATTTGTTTTGAAACGTAACGTCCCTCGTATTGTTCTAATTCGAGATTTTACATATATATAAAATTACATTATGCAGTATATATATAATTCAACAACACATACTCTTATTCAATTGATTTGACATAAAGTTTCATCATATTCCTATTCAAAATTTCAAAACAAACATGAACAATCCCTATTTATCGAAAATTTTCCATTCAAAATTTTTTTCATTCTACATAATCTCGAAACAAACATAGCTTAAAGAACAAACATTCATGTCAAGACTCCCGTTAGTGAACGGTAAAATTAAGCGGGGCCGCTAGTAGACGTGATATTGATCTTGTTATTTAGTTGAATAATGAGATTTGAAAAAATATAATGAAGAAGATTTTGAAAGCAATATACACACATATACATTAATAGATGCATATTTTATATAGAAGAACCCAACATTAATTATGTGTATTTGTTGGTGACATGCATGTGAAATCAATCATTAACGTACCGACGATATCTTCAAATGTTAGAAACAACATCATTATATCATTACACATTAATTGCTACATACGTACATATGATCATATATCGTCAAATGTTAGAAACAACATCATAGCTACATACGTACATATGATCATATATCGTCAAATGTTAGAAACAACATCATCATTACACATTAATTGCTACATACGTACATATGATCATACTATCAAATAGTACTGCTTTTTATAGGTAAAATTAACATTAAATTTATAAAGAGTACAACACTTTAACCCTTACAATATAAGTAACATTATACTTACAAATTCATTATATATATCAACTTTTCATAATAATTTTTATAAATATTGATAGGTTTATATAAAACAGATTTAAAATATTTAAGTGTATATATCTTGAAGTTTAGTTATAAGTAAAATGATTATTTGTGAATAAAATGAATGACAATTTAAATAAATAAGTGATTATTTTATAATTAAAATCAATTAGCATAAATAATATTATTTCTAAAAAAATGAAAAATAATAAAATTAAATACTCTATAAAGCAAAAAAGAAATTAATTCATTTTTTTTTATTTAGGCAATAAGTCAAAAATGTAATATTGTTCCATTTTGAAAAAGAAAAAAAAATCAAATTTGATTCAATTCCTCATAAAAACAGTCATAACTCGAATAATTAATATTATTTAATGATGTACTAACCCCTTGAGATAATATTATTGATAATTTAATGGATTGCGATATTATTTATCTAATTTCTGTGCTGTAATAATAATATGTAATGCATATTCATATGTTATCCTCATTGTATTATTGTCTGAACACAAACCAACCAATTTTTCTACAATAATATTGGCAGGGGTTGGGGTATATACCCCAACAGCTTTGTTTAATACACGCCCCCTCCACTTTTATTAATTAAATAATCATGTAAAATGTCTATTTTGCCCTTTTAATAGAATATAGAAAGATACATACACCCTCCATAAATTAAATTAACCCTAACCCTAATTTTAACCCTAATCATAATTTGAGATGTATTAGCCGTCGCCGTCGCCGCCAAATCTCCGGCTGCCGCCGCCGCCCCAAATAAAAACTCAGAAACTAAAAAACATAACATAAAAGAAAAAAAGAAAAAAAAAAAAAGGAAAAACCATAGTCGGCCAAAATTTCTTTGGTCGACACTGGTTTGTTGACCAAACACACTCCGGTCGACTCTGATTTGTCGACCACAAACACTTCGGTTAATAGGATTTTTCGAAAGAATTTCAAAAAAAAAATTGAAATTTTCGACAATATTGAGACGACCAAAATCACTTCCGTCGACAAACCAGAGTTGATCAGAGTGTTTTTTGTCGATTCAATATTGTCAAAAAAAAAATAAAAAAGCTGGAGCAACAGAAAAAAAAAATGGAGGAGTCACCAAAAAATCCATACCTGGGGCGGCGAGGCTGGAGGAAAGTAAGGACGAAGAGGCGTTGCTTGTACTCATACATTAATTATATCTACATCTTTTTTTTTTTTAATTTATCCTTCATTAATTATCAAATGGAGTATGATCTTGTAGACACCTAAATATAATTTTCATGTAATGATTGTAAAGTGTTTACAAGAGATATATTTATAGATACATAACTGCATTGGGAGCTATATTTCGATGAACGATTCGATGCTGAAACAGGGCTTCAATGGCAGCCAATCCCAAGTTCAAAGGCACAGCCAATGACAATGCAGTTGCACTTCTCCCTTGAATAAGTACACACGCCTTAAGAACCGCGATGAATCCACCTTGCTTTTCCATTCCGGATGCAATCAAGGCTAAGTTGGAGATGATGTAAGCATTTGCAAGAATGAAAGAGTAAAATATGGCTCCAATGGTAGAGAGGAGAAGGATAAGGTGTCGAGACGAGAGGCCTAAAACGTCCAAGAAGATTGTTGTTGTTGTTGCTTGTGTTTGATTATGGATGATTTTGCAAGGAGGAGGAAGGAAAATGTGAAGGGAGAGACGAAAAGAAACGAAAGAATGGTTTGAGAAAGCTTGAGGTTTAGAATGGAGAAGAGTTGTGATGAGGGTGGGAAGCCTGCAGCAATGAAAAGAGATCTCAACCTTTGATAGACTATCGGGAAAAGGGGCGAAGAGGAGACGAGAGATTGTGAGGCGAGGGTAGAGATGGCGAAGGGGAGGGTGAGGAGGGTCGGAGTCGAGGTGAAGTATTGGTAGTTTTATAGGAAATGGAAGATTGATCTTCTGATGATTGTGGTTGTTTTCCCCATTGCAAAGATTTGAATTGCTACATACATATGATCATACTATCATACTATCAAATAATGAGTTTTGAAAAAGTATAATGAAAAAGATTTTGAAAGCAATATACACACATATACATTAATAGATGCATATTTTATATAGAACCCAACATTAATTATGTGTATCTGTTGGTGACATGTATGTGAAATCAATCATTAACGTACTGATGAGTCGGATTTATTGTGTATTTTTGTGCTTTAATTGAATATTCTTTGTGAATTAACCTTTTCGACTCATTAGTTTGTGACTTCAATTATCTTGATATTTTATTTTCTTATCTAATTCAGGTAAAATTGAGGTGTTTTAAAAGTACATAGTCCAGCCCACGAGAGAAGATATTAACCTGACATTTAGGGACAACAACTTCACGCAAAACATACAAAGTGGGATAGCTCAAGTGGTTAGAGCACCACTACCTAGGCCTTAGGTCCTGGGTTCGAATCATGGGGAGGGGAAAAAAGAGATGGGTATTTAACTTTTCATAAAAAAAAAAAAAAAACTCACCCAAAATTTGGGTTCAAGGTGTCAAATGGGCTACATAAGAATTTAATAATGGGCTTGATTGTGTTTTGTCCTAGCCTAGGAAAGGAGGAGATTAACTAAGATGCCATTGGGCCTTGAATTAGTTTGGCCTTGAGGAGTATGTTATAAAGCAAGCAGCAGCCATATATATATATTACTCAGCCGCCGCCGAATTCTATGAACCAAGCAGGAAGAAGCTGGAGATAAAAGCAAGCAGCAGACGTGAGATAGCAAGCGATCGACCGTGAGCATCAAGTGGAAAACAATGGTTCTAATTTTGTTTATTGTTCTTTCTTTTAATTATGTTTAGTAGGTAAATTGTTTTTCTAGCCCCGAGGATGTGAAACCTGGATTTATTTATGCTTTTTTAATTAATTGATTAACGGTTTATCTCAATCCCTATTTCGATTTCGTTATTATTTGATTATATGCGAAGCATGTTTTGATCAATAGATTTACTAGGACTGGCCATCCGAGTTTATTTGTTATCAATTCTAGTTAATTCACAATTTATAATCCGTAATTGTTATATTATTGTGGATATCGTAGCAACTAAGGCAGAACACCCTAGGGGATAATAACGTCTAGGTTGCATGAAACGAGCGTCTCGTATTCATGGTCTAGTTTATTCTATTGTTTTAGCTCTTTAATGCGTTCCTCGAGTTGAACCTTAAATACATGTTTTAGGGTTATTCGTAGGGATAGATTAATTGGGGGTCGTACTTTCTAATTAATTAAACTTAAGAAACAATTCGAACTAGTTTGGTCGTACCACTGGTTTAGGGATAAGATTTGATATTAGATTGAGATTACCGGGTTCACTAATTAAATTGGTTAAATTATTCAAGGGGAAGCAATCCGAGGGCTAGATCGTTATTTCTTTATATTTGATTCGTATTTATTTCTATTGCTTTTATTTTTCATGTTTTCTAGTAGTTAGTCAACACCAATCCAACTCTCCCCATTTTTATTGCTTTTATAACACGAATTTATTCAATTGAGTTTCTCCATTCCTTGTGGGATCGACCCTTACTTCCCTACTGCATAGTGGGTATTTAATGTAATTATTTTGGGTGTCGGCGACAGCACACCAAATTTTGAAAGAGTTTTGAAAAAGTATAATGAAAAAGATTTTGAAAGCAATATACACACATATACATTAATAAATGCATATTTTATATAGAAGAACCCAACATTAATTATGTGTATCTGTTGGTGACATGCATGTGAAATCAATCATTAACGTACCGACGATATCTTCAAATGTTAGAAACATCATCATTACACATTAATTGCTACATACGTATATATGATTATACTATCAAATAGTACTACTTTTTTTTATAGGTAAAATTAACATTAAATTTATAAAGAGTACAACACTTTAACCCTTAAAATATAATAGCATTATACTCACAAATTCATTATATATATTGAATTTTAATAAATATTGATAGGTTTATATAAAATAAATTTAAAATATTTTAGAGTATTGTGAAGTTTAGTTATAAATAAAATAATTATTTATGAATAAAGTGAATTACAACTTAAACAAATAAGTGATAATTTTATAATTAAAATTAATTAATATAAATAATAATATTTCTAAAAAAATGAAAATAATAAAATTAAATACTCGAAAGAGCAAAAAAGAAATTAATTCAATTTTTATTTATTTAGGAAATAAGTCAAAAATGTAATAACAAAAAAAAATATTGAAATAAAAAAATCAAATTTGATTCAATTCCTCATAAAAACAGTCGTAACTCGAATTCAGAACCTTAAACTTAGGTAATGATGTACTAACCATTTGAGATATCACATATTAAATAATATTTGATAATTTAATGGATTGCGATATTATTTGTCTATTTTCTGTGTTGTAATAATAATATGTAATGCATATTCATATGTTATCCTCATTGTATTATTGTCTGAACACAAACCAACCAATTTTTCTACAATAATATTTGCACTTGACAGCTCATATATACTGTTGGTACTGGACAAAGTGAATATATAGAATAACAAATTAATATTCGGATTATCCAACCAACTATTGAAGTACTCAATTATGTACTATTAACGATTTATTTTATACGCTAATAAAAATATTAATAATAACTGTATTGTAATTTTTTCGTATGGTCTACAACTACAAGTTTTTATACGTACAGTAGTTTTTTATTCCCTTATCAATCAATTAATTAGGCAGATTCATTTAATTATTTTTTTCTCATGACAAGTGTTGCAATATGTGTGTATATATAAAATTTATTTAATTAATGCATGCAATCAAACATGATTTTATAATCGGTTTATACAATTGAGTAAGTCTTCACTAAAATGTATTAACTGATATTATCTTATGCCTGATTTTTTCTGTTTATCTTGCATGAAATTTTTTGAGAAGATTTGATTGACCCGCTTTCAATCTAATTTTGACTCAGAGTTTTTCCTAATTTGTGTTAATAGAATACGTTTTTAACATATTTTTAGGTTAGATAAATTATTTATAATGAAAGTTCGGTTTTTTTTTTTTTCATTATGTGACAATTTAAGCTCTGATGTGGAGTTATTAAAAGTACAACTACGAATCATTTGTAAGAAACCACTAAATTCATTTTTCTTAAAAAGTGTGCCGATCAAACCATGCAAATAATCTTGAGACAGAGGGAATATTCAACAAGAGTACACCTCAAAGAAATAATCCATCCGTATACAAAAAATGTAATCTCATTTAACTTATATTTATTATTTGTCCACAAATTAAATGTATTCTCATACATTTTATAAAAATCATTATCCTTCAACTATTCCTAAATATTTAATTACGTAAGTCAAAGATTTAATACTTTAATTTATGTACATGTGAGGTACACTTGACAAATAAATTAAAATTAGTCCACCAAAATCTCATTTATTAATAATATTATAGTAAAGTAAGGTCCAATCTAACCCACATAGTAGAGGATTAGGCTACTATGCACCACTAATTAGCAGTTGAACTAACTTAGAAGTAACATCCAATAATAACCTTCTTTTAAGGTTATGTTTACTTTAAATTTCATTTGTCTTTTAAAAATTCTATTTTTTGAAATATTAAGTTTTTAAAATCACGACAAATAGTACTAATATGTTTGTTTCTTTTAGATTTAGAAATAAGAGAGAATTCAACTTTATGTTAAAATTAATAATGTTGTATTATTATATTATTATCGAGTATGATTGAAATGATTAAATACCAAAAATGGTACGAATAACGTCAAACTAATATAATAAATAATGTTTAATTGTAAGGAGTTGACTTGATGATGTATGTTAATTTGAGACTTAAAAGTGTGCAAGATTCTTTTTAAGTTTTAGGTTCGAAATTTTCAAGGACATGTTTGTTTTGAAACGTAACGTCTCTCGTATTGTTCTAGTTCGAGATTTTATATATATATGTCCACTTTTACACAATTGATTTAACATAAAATTACATTATGCAGTATAATTCAACAACATACTCTTATTCAATTGATTTGACATAAAGTTTCATCATATCCTACTCAAAATTTCAAAACAAACATGCACAATCCCTATCTATCGAAAATTTCTCTCATTCTACATAATCACGAAACATAGTGAACGGTAAAATTAAACGGGTCCGCTAATAGACGGTGATATTGATCTTGGTATTTACTTGAATAATGAGTTTTGAACAAGTATAATGAAAAAGATTTTGAAAGCAATATACACACATATACATTAATAGATGCATATTTTATATAGAAGAATCGAACATAAGTTATGTGTATTTGTTGGTGACATGCATGTGAAATCAATCATTAACCGACGATATCTTCAAATGTTAGAAACAACATCATCATTACACATTAATTGCTGCATACATATGATCATACTATGAAATAGTACTGCTTTTTATAGGTAAAATTAACATTAAATTTATAAAGAGTACAACACTTTAACCCTTAAAATATAACAACATTATACTTACAAATTCATTATATATATTGCATTTTAATAAATATTGATAGGTTTATATAAAATAAATTTAAAATATTTTAGAGTATGGTGACACGACCCCAATTACTAAACTAAATATATTACAACTTTAAACGTAATACAACATCTAAACTTGTTGATAACCCCTTTTTGTATAACATAACATTATCTCACACCCAAAATAACATATTCACATTCATATATACAATGTTCCAAAATCCGAAACAGACATAAATCTCCAAGTTAATAAACTGATGCATACTAGATTATACAATACCATATATATTCAAAAGGAACACAACATATAACAGATGTAAAACAAGTCACGGTCCTGCCCAACAGGTCGTCATCTATGTACACAGCTACTCAAAATCCTGTAGGGGCTCCACAGCTTGTCCAGTAGGTCCATAGAATCGCAGATTATCAAAGTAACCTACAATGCACAAACTATGTGAGATAAATCTCAGTAAGTAAAAATTATGCACAACAATAAATGTACATTCAAAATCATTGTCTTATTTATTTTTCTTTATCTTTATAAACAACGTATACATTTATCTGGACCCGAAGGTCTATAGTTATATATCTTGCTCGGAGACCATTTTACTTGTACATTGACCGTCTTACCTGGAGATCTAATGACCATTTTACCCGGAGGCAAATTCATTCAATGACCATCTTGCCCGGAGCTCTAGTGAGCATCTTGCCCGGAGGCCATTCATTTCATATACGCTTTATAATGTTATACTTGATACAATGCAAACACATAATATCTTATGAACTTCATATATCGTTAAACTCACTAACAAATTTCACTATTATCATTGAACGCACTGGTTCATTTAGCAATATGATTGAACTCACTTGTTCAACTCACATGTACATTACACAAAACAATCGACCAGGTTCAACTCAAAATAATCACAAAACTCAAAAGATCATTTAAAACTCAAATATTTTAATTAAAGAATACTCACATATCACCAATTAACACAATTAATTCAAAATATACTATGTTTATGCATTGTAGTTGCAAATGAATTTCTACTTACCTCGAGTGATATATATATAGAGCAATAACTCGAATCCTTAAACCCCCTTATCACCGTCGAATCTCCAATCTATATAAAATCAACTATAAATATCACTCCAAATAATTAACTAATTAAATTAGAACCAATCTTTCTTTTAATCTTTAACTGAATGCTTCAATTGAACTACCTAAAAACCCCATTTTATACTAATAAGCTAATTAACAGCTCCTAAGTGCTCTAACATCCATCATAACTACAAAATTTAAGTCTTACCTGTATGATTAACCGCGAGATCCTTGCTCTCCCTTTTTTTTTTTTTTTTCTTCTTCTTCGAGCTAAACGGGTCTCGTGTGCGTGTATATATTATGAAGGTAAAAGAGATTTGAGGATAGTCTAACTAATAGCTTCTCCAAGAAAGCTTCTATTTCATTTAGGATAATTATTCATGTTAGTACACAATCACCTAGTATAATATATATATGCACTGTTTATATATATATATATATATATATAATATTATATTATGCACTAACCTATACATATGCACATCTTAAATCATGTAAATATAATATATGTATTATAACTTACTGTATCTAAACTCATGTACACAGTAAAACATTTATTTTGGTTTCAAGATATATGCTATATATAGTTTATTCATTTCTTGAGTGTTGGGTAAAGTAGAAGTTCAAGGTATTTATATAGAATACTCTGTACTGCAATGACTTCCTATGACTTTTCAGTAAAAGGAATTTAAAGATTTTCCTCAAGGTTTCAAATTTGTATGTTTAATCATTTATATACAATAGATTCCCCGATTTCTAGCATTTTAGATTTATTTTGGGCTTCTTATAATATGAAACCTTGAATCTTGGGATTTAGGAATAGGGACTTTTATCCCTATTTTATATGCATTAGAAGGTATATGCAGAATGTTTTGAGGACTTGTCGTTAGATTGCACACATCTCATTAATTATAATTTGTTAACAGTGTATTTTTTTTATTGTATCATTAGGTATTAAAAATATTTATTCTTTACAATATTATTTATTTAGGTTATTGGTATTGTTTCAGGCATCTTTGAAGATATATATAGAAGAGAAAGAGGAAATTGTTTTGGGCATCATTTGGATGCGTAATTAAGGTTGTTTAATTATCATTATGTAGTTGGATTATGGATGTGTAATGAATGGATTTGAATTTTATGATGATTTATTGTATAAAAAATTACTTGATGATTATTGATTGGTATTTATGAAATTTCTCTTGTTATTTCAAGTTAACTTTTAAATATATGTTTTTTGACAGAATAAATATTTGTTACATGTTAAAAAAATTGCTTCGTAAACTGACATCTTATAGAAATACGATATTAAACAATATCGTTTAGTCACATATGTAAATGTCACTAAACGAGGTGGTTAAGTTAGTTATAATTTTTTCGTGACGCGATAAAACGTTTCTAAAGCACATTTTTGTGACGTGGGATAGTGTCACCAAATACCAATCACGTATGTAAGCATTTGCAAGAATGAAAGAGTAAAATATGGCTCCAAATGGCAGAGAGGAGAAGGATAAGGTGTGGAGGCCTAAAACGTCGAACACATTGAAAGAGAGGGATAACTGTGAGTATTAGTAGTGTGTTGCATAGTTGGGTGGTGAGAAGGGGGTAAAAAAGTAAAATCCAAGAAGATTGTTGTTGTTGTTGCTTGTGTTTGATTATGGATGATTTTGCAAGGAGGAGGAAGGAAAATGTGAAGGGAGAGACGAAAAGAAACGAAAGAATGGTTTGAGAAAGCTTGAGGTTTAGAATGGAGAAGAGTTGTGATGAGGGTGGGAAGCCTGCAGCAATGAAAAGAGATCTCAACCTTTGATAGACTATCGGGAAAAGGGGCGAAGAGGAGACGAGAGATTGATCTTGTTATTTAGTTGAATAATGAGATTTGAAAAAATATAATGAAGAAGATTTTGAAAGCTGTCAAGATGGATTCCGATCAGCTAGACGTCTCCAACTAATTAGAACACTTGAATATAGAAGAAATAACTGCTCTTAGGATAGTAATTCAGAAAAGTAAGCAACGAGACAAACAGCACACAAGGATTTAAGTGGTTCGATCAATGTGATCTACATCCACTGGACCAGACTAGTACTTCTTTGATTGATAAAGAATGTTTACACACTCATTCACTCGGAATTGGATATTTCCTCACTTCACTCGTGAACTCACACAACTCAAAGAATACAATAACGTACTAAATCTCTCATCCCAATAAGGTGTCAACCTTTACAATGTACACAATCAAGAGTTTATAAAGACCAAAGGTAGTTGCTGCTGTTAGGAACTGTTTTGAGTAGTTATCAACCGTTTGCAACCGCTTGTAACAACCCATGTGCTCTGTTACTGCCCAACTGAAATGGTAGTTATGCCCTTAAGTTGTTGTAACTGTAAAACTGTTAGTTAAACTAACTAACTTCGAACCAGAAGACTTGCCCATAAAGATCAGATCACTACTTAGTGTTCTGATACCCAACTCTTCTGCTCTGATGATCAAAAGCTAACTCTGCTGATAGACTTCATACTGTGCTGATCTTAACTGCACTGACCAAGTACTGTGCTGACCCAAGTACTGTGCTGATCTGGTACTGTGCTGATCTGGTACTGAGCTGATCCCAACTGTGCTGAACTCTAAGCATCACCTTCTCATCTGATTGAAACCCTTCAACTCATCTGATAAGGCCTAAGTCATCTTATCTGATCCTATCAGCTCAGTAGTTTACTGTGCTGATTTTGAGATTATGAGATAACACTCACAATTCTCCACCTTTAGCTCATAATCGAACTAATCTCCACCAAAACAAAACACCAACACTATTCTCCTCAAAGAATAGCCTCCACTACTGATCTTCTGCCACAAGAACAGTAGCCTTCTCCTCAGAGGAATTAATGCAGTCCAATAAGTCTAAGACACAAGCCAAACTTCTCTTTTGGCAATGCCTTAGTGAACGCATCAGCAGGGTTCTCCTCTGTAGCAATCTTCACTACCTGGACCACCCCCTTCTCAACAATATCTCTTACAAAGTACAGCTTTACATCTATATGCTTAGTTCTCTCATGATACCCCTGATGCTTTGCAAGATGTATTGCACTTTGGTTATCACAGAAGACAGTCACACTTCTTTGTGATATACCAAACTCCTTCAAGATCCCCCTAAGCCACATGCTCTCCTTTACTGCTTCAGTCAAGGCTACATATTCTGATTCTGTAGTAGATAATGCAACTACGGACTGATGTATTGACCTCCATGATATAGCTGTACCAAATAAGGTGAATACATACCCTGTCAAGGACTTTCTTGTGTCTACATTGGCTGCATAGTCGGCATCAACATATCCCACAAGTGCTTCTCCCTCATCTGATATCTTCTGAAATTTCAGACCTTTCTCAGCTGATCCTAGAACATATCTCATGACCCACTTAACTGTCTCCCAATGACTTAAGCCTGGATCACTCATGTATCTGCTGATTACACTCATTGCATGAGTTAAATCGGGTCTACAACACACCATAGCATACATTAAACTCCCTACTGCACTGGCATAAGGAACCTTACTCATCTGAGCTCTTTCTTGGCTGTTCTTTGGGACACATCTGATTTGATAGCTTCTGATGCTGACCAATTGGTGTAGAAACTGACTTAGCTTGATTCATCCTGAATCTCTCTAACACCTTCCTCAGATAGGTAGGCTGACTAAGCTGAATTGCTCCCTCAACTCTACTGATCTCCATCCCAAGAATCACTTTAGCTTCACCAAGATCTTTCATCTCAAACTCCCTTTTGAGAATCTCCTTAACTTGATTGATACTGTTAATAGACTCCCCAGCTATTAACATATCATCTACATACAGCAGAAGATAGGTAACTGAACTCCCAACCCTCCTGAAGTAAACACAGCTGTCATACAAGCTTCTTGCAAAACCAACTGAGCAAATGTACTCATCAAACCTTAAGTACCATTGTCTAGGGCTTTGTTTGAGGCCATAGAGTGATTTTCTGAGTAAGCACACTTTGTCTTCTCCATCTTCTATGTCCAACCCTTCTGGTATTTTCATGTAGATCTTCTCATCTAAAGTCCCATGAAGAAATGCTGTGGTCACATCCATCTGATGCAGTTCCAATTCATATTGAGCAACCATAGCCAACAAGATTCTGATGCTACAATGCTTTACAACAGGTGAGAAGATTTCATTAAAGTCAATACCTTCTTTCTGTGTAAATCCTTTAGCTACAAGCCTTGCCTTGTACCTAATCTTGCCACCTCTCTGAGCCTCCACCTTTTTCTTGTAGATCCACTTACACCCAACAAGTTTCTTGTTCTTAGGCCTCTCAACAATCTCCCAAGTCTGGTTCTTGTTTAGAGATAACAGTTCTTCCTCCATAGCAACTAACCACTTCTCTTTGTCATGGCAGTTTATGGCTTCTGTGTAAGTTTTAGGCTCCAAAGACTCCACCTCAAGAGCTGCACATAATGCAAATGATACTATGTCAGCTTGACCATACCTCTGAGGTGGGTGGACTTCTCTTCTGGTTCTGTCCCTAGTGAGCTGATAGTCATGAAGCTCAGTATCACTATGAGTATTCTCCTCCTCATCTGGATCAATCTGATCTTCAGTTAGTGTTCTGATGTCACCATGCTCCACCTCCACCTGTGTCTCATCTGGTTTGTTGTGTGCTGTACTGGAGCTTGCCTCCTCTTTCAATGGCATTCTATTCTCATCAAAAGTTACATCTCTGCTGATAATACACTTCTGCATTCCAGCTTCTAGGCACCACAATCTGTATCCTTTCACACCTGAAGGATATCCTATGAACACACATTTCAAGGCTCGAGGCTCAAGCTTATCTTGCTTGACATGGGCATATGCTGAACAACCATACACCTTCAAATTACTGTACTCAGCTGCATGGCCAGACCATAACTCTTCTGGGGTTTTAAATTGCACAGCTGAGGAAGGGCTTCTGTTTATCAAATAGGCTGTTGTTGACACTGCTTCTCCCCAAAATACTTTAGGCAATCCAGAGCTGCTCAACATGCACCTAACTCTCTCAAGCAAAGTCTGGTTCATTCTCTCAGCTACTCCATTCTGCTGAGGTGTACCTGGTACTGTTCTGTGCCTCACTATACCCTTCTTCTTGCAGAAAACATTGAACTCTTCTGATATGAACTCCAGCCCATTATCAGTTCTCAAATGCTTTAGATTCTTTCCAGAAATATTCTCCACCTCAGTGAGCCATTCCTTAAACTTTTCAAATGCTTCTGACTTGGATTTCAGGATAGTGATCCATACCTTTCTTGAGTAGTCATCTATGATAGACATGAAGTATCTCCCACCACTTCTGGTCTGATTCCTAGCTGGCCCCCATAAATCTGAATGGACATAGTCCAAAATTCCTTTGGTAGAGTGTGAACTCTTTCCAAACTTCAATCTCTTGGATTTCCCAAGAATGCAGTGCTCACACAAATCCAGCTTTGTGATCTTGTCACCACATAGCAATCCTTGCTTACTTAGCTCAAGTAGGCCCTTCTCTCCTACATGACCTAATCTTCTGTGCCACAACATTGAGTTGTCTTGCACCCTTGCCACATCTGATCTGCCAATAACTGTTCCCCCCTTAAGAAAGTAGAGATCATTTCTTCCCTCTCCTTTAAGAACAGTAAGCTTCCCCTTTGAAACTCTGAGCTCTCCACCTTCAGACTGGAATTTATAGCCCAATGAATCCAGCATACCAAGAGATATCAAATTTCTCTTGAGTTCAGGAACATACCTGACCCTCTTGAGAATCCTCACTACTCCATCATACATCTTCAAGTGTACTGTACCTTCACCTCTGACTTTGCAAGTGTGATCATTCCCTAACAACACAGAACCTCCATTCTGATGCTTAAAATCATGAAACCACTCTCTTCTTGGAGTCATGTGGAAAGAACACCCTGAATCTAAAATCCAATCTTGCTGCTCTTTAGTGAAAGTGATGGATAGGGACTGAGCTGACTCATAGCCTTTCTGCTCCTTATCATCTTGGGTTTGATTTGCTTGATTCTTATCAACAGGGTTCTTAGGACCAGATTTTCTCATAAGCTGTTTGTACTTGTAACAAGTACTCTTAAAGTGCCCAGGTTTGTTGCAGTGGTGGCACACTACTTCCCCTTGATTTGACACTGCTGATTTTCCTTTATCAGCTCCTTTGGGTTGACTAGACCCCTTCTTGGAGACAGACTTCTTCTGACCTCCCTTGATTGCCAATCCTTCCCCACTGCTACTTTTATCTCCTTGAGATGTCTTGTTATGTAACAGCTTGGACTTGACAGCCAAGATCACATCCTCCAATGTGATTGCTTCCTTTCTACCATATAAGATGGTGTCCTTTAGGATTTCAAAGGACTTAGGCAGAGCACTCAACAAGATCAGAGCCTTATCCTCTTCCTCTAACTTGACATCCAAATTCTCCAGATCATCAAGAATCTTATTGAACTCATCTAGCTGCTCCGTAATGGGTTTGTCATCTCCCATTCTAAAGGCATACAGCTTCTGCTTCGAATAGAGTCGGTTAGCAAGAGTTTTCACCATATATAGCTTCTCAAGCTTATCCCAAACCTCCTTCGCTGACTTCTCTTTAGCAACCTCCCTCAAGACCTTATCTCCAAGGCAGAGTAGGATCGTGCTTCGAGCTTTCCTGAGCAACTTGCTCCTTTCAGCCGCAGCTGTTGCAGATTCTTCTGCAATCTCTTCGGATTCTTCGAGAGCCTCGAATAATCCTTGCTGTTCAAGGAGGGCCTGCATCTTGACCTTCCACAGCCCAAAATCTCCAGTGCCTGTAAACTTCTCTATGTTGTACTTGGTAGAATTCCCCATCTTTAGATCTGCAGCTACTTCGGTTTCCCACAGACGGCGCCAATTGTCAAGATGGATTCCGATCAGCTAGACGTCTCCAACTAATTAGAACACTTGAATATAGAAGAAATAACTGCTCTTAGGATAGTAATTCAGAAAAGTAAGCAACGAGACAAACAGCACACAAGGATTTAAGTGGTTCGATCAATGTGATCTACATCCACTGGACCAGACTAGTACTTCTTTGATTGATAAAGAATGTTTACACACTCATTCACTCGGAATTGGATATTTCCTCAGTTCACTCGTGAACTCACACAACTCAAAGAATACAATAACGTACTAAATCTCTCATCCCAATAAGGTGTCAACCTTTACAATGTACACAATCAAGAGTTTATAAGGACCAAAGGTAGTTGCTGCTGTTAGGAACTGTTTTGAGTAGTTATCAACCGTTTGCAACCGCTTGTAACAACCCATGTGCTCTGTTACTGCCCAACTGAAATGGTAGTTATGCCCTTAAGTTGTTGTAACTGTAAAACTGTTAGTTAAACTAACTAACTTCGAACCAGAAGACTTGCCCATAAAGATCAGATCACTACTTAGTGTTCTGATACCCAACTCTTCTGCTCTGATGATCAAAAGCTAACTCTGTTGATAGACTTCATACTGTGCTGATCTTAACTGCACTGACCAAGTACTGTGCTGACCCAAGTACTGTGCTGATCTGGTACTGTGCTGATCTGGTACTGAGCTGATCCCAACTGTGCTGAACTCTAAACATCACCTTCTCATCTGATTGAAACCCTTCAACTCATCTGATAAGGCCTAAGTCATCTTATCTGATCCTATCAGCTCAGTAGTTTACTGTGCTGATTTTGAGATTATGAGATAACACTCACAAAAGCAATATACACACATATACATTAATAGATGCATATTTTATATAGAAGAACCCAACATTAATTATGTGTATTTGTTGGTGACATGCATGTGAAATCAATCATTAACGTACCGACGATATCTTCAAATGTTAGAAACAACATCATTATATCATTACACATTAATTGCTACATACGTACATATGATCATATATCGTCAAATGTTAGAAACAACATCATAGCTACATACGTACATATGATCATATATCGTCAAATGTTAGAAACAACATCATCATTACACATTAATTGCTACATACGTACATATGATCATACTATCAAATAGTACTGCTTTTTATAGGTAAAATTAACATTAAATTTATAAAGAGTACAACACTTTAACCCTTACAATATAAGTAACATTATACTTACAAATTCATTATATATATCAACTTTTCATAATAATTTTTAGTTATTTGATAATTTCACTTTCTTCTCATCTTCAGGTCATGGGCTGCACCAAACTGAAAGAAATTATGAAGAAAATATTGTATCTTGGGAATACATTGAATCAGGGAACTGCCAGCCAGAGGTATGCACCTTCATATCTCACATTACAGTGTTGTATATTTTGCACATAATTTATATACCATCACTTTAATAATTTTATATTCTATTTGAGACTGAAAACTCTCTACATTTTGGTTCACTTTTAATTTTATGTGGTAGAATTAAATTTAGGACAGAGCAAGTATGAGTCCCTCCTCTTACAATCATAAATTTTAATTTGATTTCACTTCAGTTTTAGAGTTTAATATGAGCTAGAGTTAAAAACCTCTTTTGTCATTTAGGGGCTGCTGTTGGATTCAAATTGGATAGTCTTTTGAAACTGAACCACCGCTAAGATGACACTCATGCATTATCTCTGTAAGGTATCTGCCCGTTTCCTTTTGAACCTTTTTCCCCTTTCAATTTTCTGTTGTTTCTGCTCTTTATTAAAATATGGCTTTTCCCCATAGAATGAGTTGCACATTCTTAGAGAAGGGATCATTTAGGAAATACTCCGTATCATTATTTGTGTTTGAGTCCTAGTGTTTTTTCTCTACAGGTACTTGCCCAAAAAGCACCAGATCTCTTAGACTTTCACAAAATGATGTACTAACCATTTGAGATATCACACTTCGTATTAAATAATATTTGATAATTTAATGGATTGCGATATTATTCGTCTATTTTCTGTGCTGTAATAATAATATGTAATGCATATTCATATGTTATCCTCATTGTATTATTGTCTGAACACAAACCAACCAATTTTTCTACAATAATATTTGCACTTGACAGCTCATATATACTGTTGGTACTGGACAAAGTGAATATATAGAATAACAAATTAATATTCGGATTATCCAACCAACTATTGAAGTACTCAATTATGTACTATTAACGATTTATTTTATACGCTAATAAAAATATTAATAATAACTGTATTGTAATTTTTTTGTATGGTCTACAACTACAAGTTTTTATACGTACAGTAGTTTTTTATTCCCTTATCAAGCAATTAATTAGGCAGATTCATTTAATTATTTTTTTCTCATGACAAGTGTTGCAATATGTGTGTATATATAAAATTTATTTAAATAAGCTTCCTTAATACAAAATTGTCAATCATGTAATTTCTGAAATAAATATAATACTTATTTAGCCACGGTAAGGTCAACTATAAAAGCTTAGATATAGTTCATCAATCATCATTTAAAAAAAAAAATCTTGTAATTAGCCTTGGATTTTGGAAGAAAAAGGAAAAATCAGCTGGAAATGGGCTTGCTTTTGGGCTGCTTGGCCCAATTAATGCGTATAATTTGACCCAATCGAAATTCTGAGCAGATATGATGGGTTTAGATTATCAATTTTTTTAGGAATTGCCTTTCCTCCCTGGATTCCTTAATTACACACACTTTTTTTTTTTTTTTAATTGAAATGTACTAAGATTATTTGCACAATCGTAATATGAAAGTATCCAATAAAATTAATACCCTCTCAACATTATTTTATTTTTAAAATTTCTATTCTTTTTGCATTACACTTTACATCTCACCAAATCACCAAAAATATCCCTAATTTATGTTACATCACCAACCACTATAAATCCATTTTTCTTAAAAAGTGTGCCGATCAAACATGCAAATATACAAAAAATGTAGTCTCATTTAACTTATATTTATTCTCTGTCCACAAAATGTATTCTCATACATTTTATAAAAATCATTATCCTTCAACTATTCCTTAATTACTCAAATTACCATCAATTTATTCTTACTTTATTTACTTTTCTTAAAATATGTGTCATTTTTTTTCAATGAAATTTACTTAGGGAGAATTACACTATAGACCATTTTACCCTAAGTTTTTGTAAATCAAGCAAAATTTATTTGCTATTACATATCAAGTCAAAATAACAAATTGAAGTACAATTATACCCCTAATGTGTTGATACAAATTTAAATTTTGAAATAATTAGATTTAAACTCTATAATTATTAGAAAGTCAACTAGTAGAAGAGAACCAATAAAATCTGGAAGATATTTTCCTCGAAAATCGCGCACTCCTATTAATTCAAAAACACTTTCTTTATACATCAACTCCACATTAATTCCTACCAACATTGGAATTCTCTCGCCATTGAGTCGATTATGCCCCTGTTTTCGAATTAAGTAAGAATTTTAAATTCAATTAATTATGTTAATCTAAATTTAGGAAAGTCAACATTTGAATTTTAAATTAAGCTGAAAGATATTTCTCCTAAAATCTCACGTTGAATTTAATTTCGAATTTTCAATTCAAATTACTTTCCTAAAATTCGAGATCATATTTTCTATTTATCCACATTCATATTTTTACATATTCAATAATTTTTATATTAATCGAAAATATAATTTAATTAATTAAATATTTATTATTATTATTTTGCATACCATATTTTTATTAAAATATAAATTGTATTATGAAATACTAAATAAAATTAATAAATTCAAAAAAATTATTTTACTCGACACACCTCTAAAAGTGTTTAAATAATTTTTTGAACAACTTGTATTAACAAATACTTGTTGAATAAGTCTAGTATTTTTGCAAGATGCATAAATGCATATTTTTATTTATATGCAATCGACAAGTGCATATACTTTCAAATATGCATGCGTATTTTTATATATGCAATCGATAATTACATATACTTTCAAATATGCAGACCATTAATTATGTGCACATTCGTTTCACACCTTCGATTCTCAAGGTGTGTTTTATGCATGTTAGTTTAAATCTTTGATATGATGTACTGAAAAATTAGAATAAACATAAATTATTTTGAATTTAATTGGAATTTTTAACACAAAGGTCGGATTGGCCTGTAGTCTTATACGTAATGCGCAACTAATGTGCATATATTCATAGTTTGGTGCATATATATAATATGTGCATTGCTTATTAATAGAAGATGCATATATATAATATGTGCATTGCATAAGAATAATATAACACTTTATCCTCCATTTCATCATGTTTTCATTTCAAATAGACAAGAGTGCAACTTGCAATAAACCATAACATGACTTACAAACTGAAATGACATTACACAATAGTTCAAATAATAAAATAAGAATTCAAATTGCATTCAAAAGTAAGTAAGCACGTCTCGAAATTGAGTGCATCATCTGCAGAATAGTATACTGCTGCTGATTTATTTCCTTTTCGGCTACTTGAATCCTCGTGGAATCAATCCATAATTGAGCAAAGCAGTACATATTATACAAAGATTTTGTGACAAATAAATGTAGTATTGTAGTATTAGTTAAGTTGCATATTTACAACTTGGCATCCTAGTCGACAATTTTTAAATGAATAACCTGCACAACAATTAGATCCACTTACAACAACAAATTTAAATTAATAAACTCCTAACGTATTGAAAACATAGTATACCTTAGGATTGACTCCACAATTATTGCGCAATTCAATAGCTCTGGCTGCAAATTCCTTCCCGAATCGTGAAGTGAAAATCTCACGAAGCTCTTGAAGTTCTGGAAACTCTCCACACCTCGTCGCTGCGTAGATCAAACTTGATACAACTTCAACCAATTCATCAGGACAAACTCTACAATAACCATAATTGTTTAGTACTCAGTAATTAACTCTGTATATGAGTAGTGTTACAAATTTGAAAGAAAAAGAAAAATATACTATTACTTTTCATGCTCAAAAGAATGGACTCTCTCAATCAAAAGAATAGTCGGAATTTGTAACACAAATTAGAAGACTGTAATCCGATCCTAGAAAGCATGTACACAAATTAGAGGGTTGTACATACAAATTAAAGTAAACATATTGCCCACGAATAATAGGAATAAGAAATCAAAAGTTTTTTTCTCAAAGACATCTAACAATGGTGCCATAAATTCTTTTAGAAAGCATATATCCAAGACACAATATAAAAATCTAGCAGCATATTATTTATCAATAGTATGATCACGATCATAAAATTTATAAAACACCTCATATCAGTGATTGATTATTAGTGCGGAAACTCAGAATGCATCATCTTTCTGCCTCGTAGTTCCACTTGCAGATACGCATTTTTTCTTTGTACAACAGTCAATTCTCTCAAACTCCTTATCAAATCGTCTCCTTTTTCACCGTTGATAAATTCTGAATATCTTCCTGATCCAACAAAATTACCAAGTCAAAGTAGCTCACTAAAATTGCATCAACACGAGATCGAACATATTCGCAAACACCTTCAGTGCGCGATTGCGTGAGTTGGTTGTTTAACAGACTTGAGAAGGAGGAGGCGCGACGGAGTATCCGAGATCGGCGGCGATGGAGATAGCATCAGACATCCCTCCTACTCGTCGGCGCGACGGAGTATCCGAGATCGGCGGCGATGGAGATAGCATTGGACATCCTTCCTACTCGTCGGCGCGATGGAGTATCATCCGAGATCAATTGATTATCCCCAAATTTTAACAAAAATGAATGACGATGATAAAGGTTATCATCGATTCATGGAGATAAACGTTGAAATTGAATGCAGTTTTTTGGATGAACTAAGAACGAGACGCTGAGAGATTTTTGGATGGAAAATTGGAAATGAATGATTCAATTGGAAATAAACCTAATAAAGAAAGTTCGGCAAAAAAAAAAAAGGAAGACTCATTCAATTTTAATATTAATTGTCTAGCTAAATAATATTAATTCTTTTAATATATTGATTTGAGGGCATATTAGGAATGTTAAATATGGATTTGTCTTAAGTTGTAATATCAAGAATTTTTGTCTTGAATTAAAAGATGGGCTTGGATCTTGGTCTATAAATGTCAATAAACTCATTTACTTATTATGAACCGAAGGAGTTGTATTTTTCTTTTGTGAGTTGTCTATGTATGTTTTCCTTTTCAGGTAATAGTTACTTTTATCTTTTACCAGCTTTATTCCTGAACAATATTCTCTACATTATTCCTGAACCAACAATATTTGTTGGGTCTTTCTACGGTAAGACAGGCTTCACCCTTTCTTACAAAAGGTAATACTTTAAATACCGCTAGATCGTTGATCTGACGTATAAAATTTATTTTATATGATTGCATTTCGCATTAGTGCGTTTGCTCTATGCATTATGCAATAAATTAAATTAATATATATAAAATAATAAAAATATCCTTTTAATTTAAAATATTTAATTATAAAATTACATAAATATCCTTATATATAATTTTTATTAAAATAATCATTATCATTAAATAATACCACATCTAAATCAATTACAAAACAAATCCGATTAGAATATTTTAAATTAAATTCATCTCACATAAACCCTAACATTCATCTTCCCCATCCCAACAACCCTTTCCGGTAGAACTTCGCCTCCGCCCCTTTCCGGCAGAATGGTTAATTTACTTGCTCTTTGACTAGTAAAAAATTGTAGGACATAAGAAAGAGCTAAATTCATCAGCTTTATTATTATTATTTTTTTATTGCTGTTTATGTAAACATGATATCTCCCTTGCTAAATAGCTTGTGTACCCCCTGTATTTGTCATCTTGACAGTTTCAATTAGCATTTAAATTAGTTTTGATGGCCTTCCTGAGGTCTTACACCAGTGTGATTCTGTAGTTAGATGATGCCAAACGTCTGGTTTCCATTCTTGAAGAATATATGGAACAAAGCTAGGGGAGTTACGCTTCCAGAAGGATATTATTTGTCATTCAAAATCATATGTCCCAACCCAAAATTTCGGTAGGCTTTACTTTCCCTTCAATTGTCTCTCTATGGCAAATACAAGTGTATATTATTTTGTAGTATTTTCCTTTTTTTTTTTTTTTTTGGCCTTTGTGCAATTCCAATAGAAAACAGTGATCTCATTATGGCCAGTGTTCTTGAATCACAGCCAGAGTATAATTTTTTGGCCCATTTGAGTTTATGATTTATCAAACATGCATGAAGGGTGAGTCGGTCATTGAACTATATACTTATCTTATGCTAGTTTACATCATGAAGTAACGGGAGGAGTATGAGTGAGAATTGATGGCCTATTATACCTTCGTTGAGTTGACCAAAGCAGCAAAACTAAAAAGTTGTAGTACTTTATAAAAATATGATTGTTTTATATTTATGGAGAATATGAATGAAACATTCACTTTTGAATGCACAATAAGCTGAAAGAAGGTTTGAAACTTTATAGATAACAGTGTTGCATCTTTTGTCATTTTGAATGTGTGATATCCCTGGCAGATTTACCACTGTAGTGAAAAACACTAATATGTAACTCTGGAAAAGGGATAAATCAAGTTGAAATGATTTCTTGGTCTTTGTTAGCTGTGTAAAAAGCTAATCTTGGTTTTGGTGAACTTCTCTCTTGTCCATATTTCTAATTTGCTGCTCTTCTTGCAGTTGCATTGATTCTGACTCTTTTCCACTCAAGATCATTACTACGATCAATGGAAACAACTAAAGCCTGATCGAAGAAACCTATTTTCTGGATCATTACTTGACTCAATTTGTGAGAAGCTCAACCCTGTCCTCAGTACTGCCCCAATTTCTGATAGGTGAAAAATTATTTCCGTTGAAAAAGATTATGTAACTACCTCATATGCTTATAGTTACCACTACTGCCACATGAAAAATTTAAGATCATTTTATGTATAATACAGGTTAGAGCTCAAAGGCAACAAGTATGTTCTAGGAAGATTCATTGAGTTCAAAGGGAAAGAAGAAGACCTTAATACTTTAAGCCGTTGGAGTGTTCAAAGCAAATGTTGATGCTGCGGTTTTCGGTGAGTCCGGTAGATGGGTATCAGGGTTGTGGTGCACGATGATGGAGGTTTCGTGGTGTGTAGCTCGAAGTGCTTTTTCGGGTTCTTTTTTCTGTCCAGATGAGGCCGAGGTGATGGGTGTCCTGGAAGAGTCGGATTCAAATGTTATCGTGGACGCTATTAACAACAAAGGCGCAAATGAGACAGTCTTTGGTTGCTACATTAAGGAATGTATCAGATTTCTTAGTTCTTTTGCATTATGTATTGTGGTTTTTGTTTTGTTTGATACTATAGGGCATTCTAATGCTAGGGCTTCGAGGTCTTTTTCGAGTCCTCACACTTGGGTTGAGCCGCCACAAAACCTTTTGTGGATGGTCTTCTCGATAATATCTATAATCATTGCCAATAAAAATTCTCTTTAGCTGTCAAGAAAAAAAAATGTTCTTCATGAATTGCCAAATCAGCTTGTTTTTTATTTTAATTGTTTGTTTATATTTGTTGGCTTACGATCGTTAATTATGGAGTTTTTTTTTTCTACTTCTATTATTTGTGGTGATAAAGGATATCATGATATCTTCCAAAGCATTTGTTATCTCGGGCCAGTCAAAACGGCTATAATTGAGTATAATTGGTACTCAAATCCAATTACAACGGATGCTCAAACCCAATTACAATGCAATATGAAAGGATCGAATAAAACAAGAGAATATTAAAAGAAAAATAGGCATATGACATTGCCCAATAGACACAGGGCGACCAAAAGCACTCGTCTTAGATGCTGTCGACAGCCAATCTGAGATGATGCTCTCCTTCACTGCCTTGATCTTAATTCCCAGCCAGCCAGGACCTCACTCTTAATTTCAAAACCTCCATCACTTTTGGGCCATTCACTTTACCTTCATTAAAACAGATCTCATTTTTAAGGTTCCAAATCGACCATATAGTAGCAGCCACCCTTTCCATTTTGTTCAGCCCCAACAAGGCACCAAATTGGGCGAAGTTAATACCTGGTTCTCAATTCTGCTGCAACCATCCCAATATTTCATCCCAAATGTTTTCTTCCTCCTCGTTGCACACCGATATCTCATGATGGCGAGGCCTTTAAAATTGCAGATGCATAGATTCAAAGAATCTTTCAAATGTTGGTAATGGAGAAAGTGCACAAATCACTGAAGGAACAACATTTTTTCTGGTCAATAAAAGCAATATATTACCTCAGTTGGGTAAAAAAATTACCCCAAAATACACAAAATTTTACATGATATAAGAAGCAGAATCTCCTTGCTGTTAAGCACAGTAGTTCGAAATAAAAGAAAAAAGAGCACTAGTTACTTGACCTCCAAATTATATCTAATCACCACTTCTTATAGTTGTAAGTCAGTTTTTTGTTTATTTATTTACACAATTCATATACCCTCCACCAAAAACGTTGTCAATACTTCAAAAGGCAATACTTCAAGTATTTAGCCAAAAACGTTGTCAATACTTCAAGTATTTAGCAGCAAACTACAATCTATGTATTTTTTTTCAAAGAAAAGCATTTATGGACTGAAAAGAAAATTCGCCTCAACGGACTAAAAAACATTATTCTGTTGTATTCACTATTCAACTATCATTATAAAAAGACTCTAGCAAGTTACACCAGGTTGATACGTGTTTAGAATCTACTCCTCTTCTTCATCACGTAGTTGATATTTTTTTTGACTTTTCTGGTTCTTACTTGATCCACAGTCTCCTGAAATGAACATAGCAATATAAATTCATGATTAGAAAAATACAACTCACGCATGATTCCAGTTTTTACCGTCTCGATTCCCAGCCATTTAAAGCAGTTCATCCAAATATTGTACGCCGTTGTGCACTCACTTGAATCACCACTCACCAAACTTCATGAAAATAGTGCATAGCAAAAACCAAAATCTATAGCTTTAACATCAGAAGGCATAAACCTTACAACTTGATATGATAAACTAATGCATATAGTATGCTTGACCTATAAATCAGTAAATAAATTACAATTATTTTATAAATTAAGAATGAAACCAGAGAGTTGACGTATAAATTAAGTGTGGGAGAAAGAACATAAAGAATGAAACCAGAAGAAATCAATAGTCGACAAAACCAAATTCTGATTTGAATTAGATTGACACAGAAATTCATTGCAGAAAACCAATTACAAGTAATTAAAGAACCAAGAAATACATTCATACCAAAGATTGTAAATTTTCAAGAAACAAAATCAAAATAAATTTGAACTCATTCAAAATGAAAAGCTATTCGAAAGAATTAAACACAACACCTAAAACCGGCCGATTAAGCAGAATCTCCATACCCAAATCTAGCATACGTTGGAAATCATGCATGAATTTAGGGAAAATCGAAAAGGAAGAAATTTGAGATGGAGGAACTTACAAAAACGATTTCAAGTTCTTAAATCTACAATAGAAATCAACTATGAGAGAAGATGAAGACATGTGAGAACTCTCGCTTAAGGGACATGATGATAAGGAGCGGAGCGACCGAGTGGTAACAACAGAGGGTGAGGGCGGTGCGACTGCGTGGGAACGACAGAGTGTGGGGGCGCCGATCGGGGTAGGAAGTTCAAGGATTAGGAGTTTTTAGGGCTCAGCGTGGGGAGTTTTAAATATCTCATTCACCATAAACTTTAAGAGCACAAAAACTGTTGGCAAAAATCCCCAAATATCAAATCTTGCGTGGAGCGGAACCTGCTGTGTTGCTGCCCGGAGAAGTGGAGGTGCTGTTATTCTGTGCGCCGCTAGTGGTGGCCGTCTTGCGTTTTCAAAGGAGGAAGAGGGCGATGATTAATTTGGGAAATGAAAACACTATACAGATATTGTATTTTGTTTAGTGTGAATTTAATTTGATTATGAAATTTTGGGGGTGGTAAGTTTTTGTTATTTTTTCGAAAGTAAAGATTGGTTTGATTAGATATTTGATTGAGATTATCTAAGATGATAAAAGAAGGTTAACTTTGTAATTTTGTGTATATTTAAAAATTTTGTTTAAGGACATTTAAGTAATTCTATAATTTTTTTAATAAAAATTAAATATTTTATATCGTTGCGAAGTGTGATCGCCATAACGAAGCTAAATGACATGTCAACTTTTCATTGGACGGCTTTTGTAAGACAGGGCGAACCCCCGTCTCACCATAGAAAAGCCCATATTTGTATGAACATGCACAAGGAGAAAGTTGTAGTGTGACTGAAAGAGTATACGGTCACATAGTTTTCCGGCCACCGCCGTCCGCCTGCTAACGTACTGCCTACAAGATCAAAACTACCTTGCCGGAGCTCTGTGCTTTGCTCCTTTGAAAGGTAATTAATTCAGTTTTACACACTACATTCCCAATTTAAAGCAAAACAACAAGTCAAAAAAACCCTAGGTTTCGACTCGAAGCAATTTCTTCTGGTGTGTTACAAACTTCCAAACTCTGAATTTGAGATGCTTGGAAATGTATACTGTAGGTTAGAATCATAAGTCCTCCTGTTATAGCTTAGGTTAAATGTCTTGAATTTGCTAAATACTCATAATTTGATTAAATATGATGGAAAATATTTGGGATTAAAACTGAAACTGAACAAATTTTTTCGAAATGCTCTTTGCTGTATGTATTTCTTAGTGCTTGCTTGAGAAGTGAGAATGAGGCATAGGTTTTAGAGGGTTATTATTAGCTGATGGATCCTTAAATTTCATTAAAATTTTAGTTTCTGGCCGGGGTTTGATTTAGCTAGCCTTAACTGGAAATTGTGATTTGGAATTACTTTATTGTTGTTGATAAGGACAGAGAAAATAGTCATAGCCATCTTGATTTTGAACTCCTACTTGAATCATCCCTGTAACGATTTCGATTTTAGGAATCTGATCAATAATGTGACTGTTTTTTCCTTTGGTTTGAAGTTGTATATTTATGAAGGATGCAAGATTCTGTAACTAGAGTTAATTAGCAATTACCTTTTGCATTTCTACTAGAATGTTTGTTTACTGAATTACTCGTCGTTTTCATGAAAATATTGATCTCAATACTTTAGTCCTGCTCTGTTTGTGTGATATATGTAAAGGTTCAAGGTATAATTAATCATCAGCACAACTTAGGTCCTGCACTTCAAATGAATGTTTGCAATGATATAACTATCTTGTACTTTGTCGAAAAATTTCAAACTCTCCACTTGTATCTGATGGTGGTGTGCTCTATGTTGGCAACGATATAACTATCAGGCTTTGCAGTTGAGAATAGGTTTAAAGAATTGGTTGGTATTGTTGATATGATTTGCAGATGCATTGTGAATAGTGCTTTTGGTTGGAAGTTTATGTTATTCATATGCTAGAGAACTACTAATGCATTGAGAGATTAATAACTATTTGCATCTTATTTTCAGAATGAAAGGTTATCCGAAAAGAGAATTAACAGCGGCGTGAGGCTGTCGAGGAGTGGCTGAAAGGTTAATAACTATATGTCGCGATCTTGTTTATTTGCCCTGTTTTCTATCATCCTTAATTACTACAAATAATAGTTCTTTATGTTGATCATGAAATATTAGTAGATAAGCATGTACTAGCTAGGCCTGGAAACCTTTAATCTCTAATTTAGAAGTATTTATATTTATGTTACTGGAGTATAATATAAGTACATAAATAAAATTTCAACTAATAAAAACAGATTTTAACTTTTCATACAGTACTCCTCCTCCTTTTTGGGAGTATTATTTTCTCTGGATTATTTATCTTCAAACAACCGATATGCATAAACATTAAATAAAAACAAATAAGAACACTTACATTACATCAATTATTCCAACCAACCTATGTAAATCAAAATGCAGAAATTAATGCCTTAAAAAACTAAACCATATTTCATCTGATCATCTCCCTTGAAAATTCTCAATAAACATATTAGGAGAAGCCATAACCACCCCAGAATCCTCAGTCACATCCACCAGTACCATCTCTTCCTCGACCTTCCCCTTCGCCCCCCCGTTTTTCGTCTTCTGATCATCTAGAATCTGCAACGCATATTCGAGATTCCACAAAACGTCCCCCATAGACGGCCTATCTACACCGCTATCAGCCAAGCATTTCTCAGCAGCCTCAACAAACTTCATCAATGATTCTTGACTAATCTCATCAACAATCACGGGATCAACGATCTTCTTGATCAACCCTTTCTCGTTCTGTTTCTTCGCCCATTCGGCCAAGTTCACTTGGTCTCTAACCAACGAAGGATCAAGAGCTGGCCTAGCACACAACACCTCAAACAGAACAACCCCAAATGAGTAAACATCCGATTTTTCTGTCAATTGTTGCCTTCTAAAGTACTCAGGATCAAGGTACCCGAAGCTCCCTTTCACAGCCGTGCTCACATGAGTTTGATCTAACGAATCAGGCCCCGTCTTGGACAGCCCAAAATCCGACACCTTAGCCTCAAAATTCTCATCAAGAAGGATGTTCGTCGTCTTCACATCACGATGAATGATGCCTTGAGTCGACCCTGTGTGCAGATAATGCAGCCCTCTTGCTGAACCTATACAGATCTCAAGCCTCTGCCTCCACGACAACGGAGGCAGGGGCGTTGCTGATCCGTACAAGTGATCACGAAGAGGCCCATTCGCCATATACTCGTAAACTAAGATCATCTCTTCTTGTTCATCACAATAGCCAATGAGTGAGACCAAATGCCTATGTCTTAACTTAGACAGCAACTGTATCTCTGTCTGAAACTCATTGATCCCTTGCGACGACGACTGATTTCCTCGTTTTATCGCCACTTTCGTCCCACCTATTATCTCACCAAGGTACACTTTCCCAAATCCACCAACTCCCACCACAGAATTTTCGTCGAAATTCTTGGTTGCTTGGCGAAGCTCGTTGAGAGTGAAGGACCTCCCAAGATGGAGGCCCGAGTTCATAAGGATACTACTAGTGAAACTAGTAGTACTTTTACTCTTGCTGGATAAGAAGCTACAATGGGATGCATTAAGAGGAAGAAGCCATGAAGAGAAGGTTTTTTGCTTCTCATAGCCTCCTCTAGGCCTCTTGTACCATCTCAATACACCTATCAGCATCATCACGAACGCGATCGCACCCAATGACAAGGCAACGCCACCCACAATCTTCATCACAACATTCGCCTTCGATTCTACATCAGATGCAAACAAGCCATCCAAACTCCCTGCAGAGTTGCTCATCTTCATCACCTCCAAGCCATTCAAGATTGCATTCGGGAGGCTCGTTTGGAGATTCGAGGTGGGCCCCACTTGGACGACGATACTTCCATTTGTAATGGAAGTAGCATTCAGGACAAAGTCCTTGTAATAAGGAATACCTAATCCTGATGTGATTGTTGAAAGATCAAGATTTGAAGCTCCTGTTATTCCATTTATGTATATGTTAAAATAAAGCTCATTCATCCCTGTGCTGACAATATCACAGAAATGCAGCCTTATCAGATAAGAGAAACTTGGATCAACATTCATCAACCAAGTAAGGTTGAAATTTGGATCACTGGTTTCAGAATCCGCCATCTGATCAGCCGTTGAGTAGACGAAAGGCGGGGCGATCAGTGGGGTCGCCCCGCCCTTAGCGTACTGGATCATATCAGTGGGGACTGATATGTTTCTAGAACCCTCTGGAAAGGTCATGAACTGGCTATCAGGAAGCCATGTTCTTGACAAAGTGTCGTTTTGGGGAGTGATGATTTGACCTCCGACGTTTAATCTGTAGGAAACTTCCATGGAATGGAGATTTAAGGTGTTGTAGTCGCCTACGGGAGACAGAGTCGAGGCAGAGTTGGAGATGAGTTCGTCTGGAGCTGAGACGACCTCGATTGCATTGATGAATGCGACGGACTTTTTCGTGGGTGAGAATTTGAGGGTGAGGCTATCAGAGGTGATGTTGATTAGGTACTCTTTTGACACCATTTTGGTGGTTGAGAAAGCATGCAGCAGAACAACGTCGTTTGTGGTGACCGTGAACGTGGAGGTTTTGAGATTGTAGGTGGGGTGGGGGAGGGGGTTGAAGTAGAGACGAACCCAATGGCGCCCCGGTTTGTTGATTAGGAATCTGTACATTGACTCGTGGTTGAAGATTCGAGACGAGAGGTACAGAGGGAGAAACGAGGATGAGGATGAGGACGAGGACGAGTTGGGAAACGAGGGAATGGAAGTTAGGATATCTTCATCTGTTGATAAGTAAGATGAAGATTGAGGGTCAGATTTGAAGTTTCTGCCATCATCAAGAGTTGTGTCACTAGGTGAGCCACAGTTGATGAGGTAGTTATCAGAAGGATTGAACGGTTGAGATGCATTGGCTAATATTACAAGGATGAAATGTGTTATAGCAAGAATGAGAGGTTTTAGGCCTGCCATTTAGGCGTGGCGGCGGTTGTGGTTCACGGTGGTGGCGTGGTGGCGGAAGTGGTGGTTGTTTGGGGAGGGGGCATGAGGAAAGAGTTTAGTTTTGAGAAGATTAAAACAGTGGTCTTTTTTATTTTTTTGTAGGGAGGAAATTGGAAAGAATGATTGTTGGGAGCATGTCGGGAGAACGTGCAATCTTGTAATGAAAATGAGGATTTTTTCATAGTTGAGGAGTGGACTTTGAATTGGAAAAATTAGTTTTATATGTTTTGCTATTTTTAATTTATGGAATTTGAGAATGGAATTTCAAACCGCGTAACCAGCTGGGAATGAAATTAGTTAGTTTGTGATTTGACCTTACCAAGGATTAGGTTTCATTTAATTAAGGAAAATGATGCATCATAATGGTATAGGGTCATAATGGTATAGGGCCAATTTGATGTGTACCAGTTGCACCCTAATGGTCAGTAGGGGCGAAATATGCAGATTAATATAACTAAAACGTGCAAACTAATATAATTGAATCGTGCACTAAATTTGACTGAAAACGCGTATGTTAATATAACTGAAACGTGCGACGAATGTACAATACATTTGAAAAATTGTGTTGTACAAAGTAGGGAAAATTTTAGTTTTAGTCCTATAAGTTTGATACATTCCAAAATAAATCCTTTTAAGTTTCAACTTTACAAAATATGTCCTTTACCTTTTAATTTAATCCTTTTTTACATCAATTTTAATCCTTTATCTTTCTAATGAATTAAATGCTGCCAGATTCCGGTGGGATGGGCTGACTTCGTACTTAAAAAATGTCATGTCATCTGCCACATAATTATCTCTCATTTATATGTACTTAAAAATCTAAGTAATTAATTGAATATCTATCAAATTTTCCTGTAAACTCTCAAGTTCAATTAAAAACAAAATTGAAATATTCTCTCAAATTCAATTAAAAACAAAATTGAAATATGCACCATTGATAAAACAATTATATAATTAAAAATTAAAATTTTACTTTTTTTGACAGGATAATTACAAATAAATTTTACAACTAAATTAAAACATAACAATTTAAAATATATGAAGTTGTTCATATCAATTGATTGATGCTTACAATATAATAAAGCTGTATTTCAATCTTTCTAAAAACTAACATTCCACCTAAAAAATTGAGAATACAATTTACAGCAAAAAAAAAATAAAATAAAAAAACACCAAGTTCATCTAGCCAAAGTTATCCATTAAAACAACCAAATTACCTTGAACAAGTAAAATAAACGACAAAAGACAAAAACCATCCATGTTTAAAAGGCAAAAGAGTTGCACTCTTGTGTACTAGTTACATGTATGTAACTACTATATCCAATCCAGTAGTTACATGTAACTACTATATCCAATCCAATATATGTAACTACTATATCCAATCCAATAATCTATTACAAATAACACATGACTCATTTATTATATCCAATCAAATAACTCATTACAAATAATACATGACTCATTTACTATATCAATTTAACACATTCAATTAATTTTTTTTTTAATTTTATCATTAAAAAATAATACTCCATTAATTTTTTAAAATTTTATTTTTTATTTTACTCAATTGATATTTATATTTATCTTTTTAATATTATTTTTTTTAATTTATTTTTCTTCCTATTTATCATTTGTGTTTCAAATGATAGTTTTTTTAACGTACTTTCTTTTTATGTTATAAATAATTATTCTAAAATTTTAAAGTCTAATAAGAAAATTTTAAAAATAATATTAATTGTTTTAAGTATTAAATAGTATAATAATAATTTATTTTAAAATATAAAACTCGCACCTCTCTTATGCAAGTGTTTAAATTTATTGGTACTATTTTACTTTAATTAATTGGTGTATAATTTTCACCTTATCCTTTCAAAATTTTACTTCATTCCTTACAAATTTCACTTCGTTTTATATTGTTTAATTGTTTTTTTCATTTGAACTTTCATTTTTTAATCACTTTATTTTAATTTTTTATGAATATAATTTTTAGTTTATAAGTGTTATGATAACCGTTGATAAGTATTATGATATATTATTAGTTAATATGCAGTATTGTATATTAGTTTATACTGGTACAAGTTCTATTTTTTTCGAGTTTCGAGTTCACATATTTTATGGTAATAGTTCAAATATAGTATAGTATTAGTTCACATATTGTATAGTATTAGTTCACATACTCTATGGTACTAGTTCAAATATAGTATAGTATAAATTCAAATATTGTATAGTATTAGTTCATATATTAAATAATATTTTTATACCCACATTAATCTCTAGTACTATACAATATATTAACTAGTACTATACCATAGGCGTACTAATACTATATCGTATTTAAACTAATATTTATATTTAACAAAAAATACATAACTTAACACATTTATAATCCCAGGCATACCATGCAAATTAATACATCAATATTAAAAAATTGATATTAACTAACTAGTAAGAAGAACAAAAGTGAGAATGAATCACACTGAACAGACAATTCAATTAATAGACTGATGCAATATTATGCTGGTTTCTTCCCCAATTCTCCACTCATTTAAGTTTCTAAATATAAATTTTATTTTTCAATTAGATTATGTTATTAATTAGTTTTAAAAAATAATCTACAACCTTAAAAAACTTGTAACAAATCAGATATCATTTTAGAAATAATGAAGACATAACAAAATAATCTTAGTTATTATAAATTAGATTAAAGCTAGAAAGTGAGCATGTCATATTCATACATTTATACCCAAATTAGAAAAAAAATTGAATTTTTCTAGTTTAGTTTTTTTTTTCGATTTTTTTTCTAAATTTTGGTTATTTTTTGAAAAAAAAACTGGAAATTTTATTTCATAATTTTATTTTTGAGTTTCATATTTTTTTTAATATTCGTTATGTTTTTTATATTTATTTTTTAAAAGTTAAAAAAATAGAATAATATTTGACTTCGTGGTGTTTCATTGGTGAATCGATAGTCGGTGTATAATTATAATTTTAATGAGTTGTATTTTAATTTAATTGATATAATGGTAATATAGTATTTTACATGTATTTTTGTTTTAAAAAATTTGGGGGTGAAATTAATAAAAAAGAAGGTAAATAACTAATAACCCATATAAATAATTGGATTTAGTTACATGTATGTAACTTGTACACATAAGTGCCTAAAAAAAGAGAGTGCCTAAAAGAAGGAAGTGTGGACTTAGTTAAAAAGGAGGGTAAATAGCCAGTTACATACATGTAACTGGTACACATAAGTAATTGTCAAGGCAAAAACCAAAGTTCACAATTTTTTCGTTTCTCTTCTTCGTGATATTACTCTCTCTGTTGAGATAAGTCCATGAAAAATGGTAATTAAACTAGAATATTGCTCAGAACTATATTATTTATACACATTCTTAAAATAAAATTATAGGGTAAATTGCAAAGATAGTCCCAAGAGAATGTCTCTACTTCAAAATGGTCCCATTTTCAACACTTTTGATCCCATGAGATATTTCTATTAAATGTCTTAACAGAAAATAGATGTGAGCTACACGCACCGTCAACTAAAGTTTTAAAAAAAAAACTCATTTATGAAATTATAATATAAAGTTTAAATAATAAAATTTAACCCAATTATTAATTGCCACGATCTCCCCTCCGACAACAGAAATTTTCGGCGACCTCCCGACCACCCATCTCCCCTCCCAAGACCGCCACTTCCCCTGCTCCATTAGCGTGAAATAGTCAAAGCTTTGAGGAAATAAACACCCAAGAGCCATAGTTTTTTCTCCAAACGCACCAAAATCTCACGGCCACACTACCCACATCGCCGCAACACATTCTATGTCACCCTAACCCACGAGTCCCACCCCCAAACACAAACACAAACACAAGAACAAAAAATAAAACACAATTTAAGAAAAAAAAAAAAAATTGAAAACTCAATTTAAGAAAATTTTAAAAATCGTAAAAAATCACAAATTGAACATGAAGGTGAGATCGAAATTTGAAATTGTCATGGGGCTTTGATTCCTAGAGCTGAGACGAGGTTAGAGCGGGTAATCTCCACGAATTTCGTGGCAAAATTCAAATTTCGTAGACTGATTTTTTGGTGAGATTGTTTTGAATTATGTGGGGGTAATGGTGATGGCGGTGGTGTGGAGGTGTGGTAGCGTCAAGGCGATGAGGATGGTGTCAGGGCGGCGCGGTATTCACCGCGAAAGGGTGGGGCAGAGCGTCGGCGGCATTGGCTGTTACGGGGTGAAAAGCCGGGGAGGAGAGGGGTAGAGATATATACTAAGTATATATATATTTCCACGAATTAGTTATATTTATTTAATTGGTTTTTGTTAGATAACTTATTAGTGTATTTTTTTGTTAAATATTTTTCAGATTATATTTTTTTAAGATTATATATATATATATATATATTTAAATCAGATTTAACAATCAACTATAATTTGTTTTTTTTAAGCCAACTATAATTTGGTTGAAAAATTATTTTAGTATTTTTGTAAAATATATGTATTTTTTTAATTTTCAGTTCAACTATAATTTGGTTGAAAAATTAATTTTTGTATTTTTTTTAATTATATTGAAATTCTATATACAATTTATAATTAACTTGTAATTTAGGAATTCATTTAATTATATAATCAATTGATTTTAAAAATAAAATTTGAAAATTGACGGAAACTGTTAAAAAGTTAACAGTTGGGATCATTTTTGCAAAAAACGGGACTAAAAAAGAACATGGGACCAAAATTGTTTTTCAAAAATTCTCGTGGAACTAAAACTGCAATTTACCCTAAAATTATATGTAAATTTTATTGAGAACTTTTTAAAATATTGAAAACTAGAACTTTTTAAAATATTGAAAACTTTTTAGAACTTTTTAAAATATATCTCTAGTCAATTGATATAAATAGAAATGTAAAAATATATATCATAACAAAACTAGACAGTGGCCATAAATTAAAGATAGGATGATGGGTTTTTTAAATAAATGTCGTACCAAGTCGTCAGCACATTCCACCGGAATCCCCAAATAATTTAACCGCATAAATCAAGAGGAGAATATTCAGGCAACTTTAATTCATTAAAAAGATAAAGGATTAAAATTGATGTAAAAAAGGATTAAATTGAAAGGTAAATGACGTATTTTGTAAAGTTGAAACTTAAAGGATTTATTTTGGAATGTATCAAACTTATAGGACTAAAACTAAAATTTTCCCTACAAAGTATTGTGTATGGACTCAAACTTTACAAAGTGTGTGTTGTAGCCGGACTCAATTAGAATTTAGAAATTCAATGTTAGGCCTCCATAAATTAATCCATATACACAGTATATCAATATCATTATAGAGCAAAGTTCAATATTGGTTTCTCATGAAGTCTGATTTCATCACAAAATATTACTTGTATTATTGATTTAATTTGTGTAGAAGTTAAATATCGTAAATATCAAAATCATAATAAGATAATCTGAAATTTAAGATTTATGAGGAAGGAAGAAAGACGTGTGTTTGTCTGTTGTTTTTTTGGATAAGTCGAGGAAAGGGAGCCACAATCAGTGCCGGCGAAAATTGAGTTGTGTATTTGGTCATATAAAATATTTGAGAATCTGAAATGATCAACACAATACTACTACTAATTATTTTATGATTTCATCGTTGATTAATGTGGTAATAATTGCTCTCGTGATTGGATAACAGTTCAGATACTGCTTGGAATGCAGTACGGTTTTAAGATACTATGCAAATAACTACTCCCTAAATAATTTTGTAAACTTTTATATAAAGATTAGTTAAATTGAATAAGCAACAATATGAAAAGTAAATATGTATATTATGAAAATAAAGATTACAAATGTTATTTTTATTTTAAAGTATACAAACTTTTAAGATACAAGCAAATACAAAAAGTATATAGTATATGGAGAGAGTACAACCTATCACAATTGTAAGAACTACACCAGTGACGAATGTACAGCCAATTGTACACCCTCATACACTATTATATAGTGTCTCAATTAATTAAATAAAAAGAGTACATAAAGATAAATGATACTTTTGATATAAGATTATTAATTAAGACAAAATTTTAGTCAATACATAAACTAAATTATATTGTTTAAAAAAAAAGAAGAAATACAATTACATCATGAAGTTCTTCCCCTCACATTCTTCACATTTGTTTAGATCATTGCATGATGGAGTAATTCAATTGCTAATATCTCTAAATGCACCCTTTTTCGATTAATGCCACTAAATTAAAATAATCAAAGTATAATGCATGATGTATCAAAAGATTTAAAACTGAACAATTAACGACATCCACCAATATGCAAATTGAATTATGATATTTTTTTTAATAGCAAAAATGATCTTTTAATTTTTCTTCTCCTGTTGAACATATAAACACTATAAAGAAAACAAAAGTAAATAGCGTATCAAACAAAATATACTAAACCCACATAAATAGATGTGTTTAAGTAATTTAAGCTCTCAAATAAAGCAACATATTTTAAAAGAAAAAAAGAGGGGCTCAACTATTCAACATGCATGAAACAGAGAATTTCAGATCTAATTTTTTTTAAACGTAAAACGGAGTGTCAATACAATGTCACACGAATTTGCAAGAATTTCTCGATTCTATGAGAGCTCTTTTTGTTGGTTGTGACCCACCGGCATCTGTGGCTGAGCTACCTCTCGTCTCGTGTTCTTGCAATAATGAGCGCTAAATCTTCTTGCTTTCACATAATAATGTAGGTTTCTATTGCAGTCCACATCCTCGCTCTTCCACTTTCAAATATAGAAGTCCTCGTCTTATTCTCTGCAAAAGAGTTCCAAAAACATGATAATTAAGACAAAATTCCCATGTGAGACGGGTTCGGATCATTGGTATAAAATCCTTACTCATTTACCCACTAATCCACACCTATTCTTCCTTTCCATTACTTGATGAACTTTGACAGTCTCACAAGAGAGTGTCTCGACAATTAATAAAAACGAAAGTTAACGTGCAGTACAAATACCTCGGTTGTATTTCTCATGCGAAGGAGCTCCAATCTTTCTGATGGCCTTCGATTAGCTAATGTTGCCAGCTGCATTAATGAAAAACATCATTTTTACGTACTGTTAAGGTTTGACGTGATTCATGACTAGTAGTGGGACGAGAAATGTACCCAGAAACTAAAGCGCTCTGGATCATGCGTAGAGGGCATCAAAGCTTCAGCTTTATAAAGCTCTGCAAGCCTTATTCTATCTGCAAGATTTAGACGGTGAATTTGAAGATGTCGAATACAACAAAAACATGCAAGATTTAGATGATGACATGAATTGATAAGTAGTACCTCGTTGTGCAGCATCTTGTGCCTTCTTTATCCATTCTTTAGCGAATTCTGCTGCGTCTTTTGTTATCTCCAGTAACTGCATGCAAGCATTCAAAAGCATAAAGATGATCCAATAACAAATATGATGCAGCACTCAGATGTTTAATTATTTATTCTGGTAATCTATTGCTTTGCATAGATAATATATGAAACTATGCTTGGAAAATTATGATTAAGATTTCTTTTCGTGCGGTTAGATTCATTAGCCCGTACCTCATTTCTCTCGGGTGATCCCTCTGGTGGATAACTATCCTGCACCCATTCAACCTCAGCAATGCGGTATCTTCATACACAACGATGAAGAAAAAAAGAATCAAATAAAAAAGTTTTTAACATCAAAGCATTCGAGACTCGTTGAACCTTCCTTACCCATCTTGATCCCAATGCCTAATGATGTGGCATCTCCTGCGACTTTCAACCTGCACCGACTTGTTGCTTAGAAAGTAAAGAGAATTTTATATAAGTGCGGAAAAAAAGGTGATATAAATATAAAAAGCCATTAACAAAAACTGAGTGATGTTTTTACCTCTAAATAGAATCGGCCATCTGGAAGAGGCTCACAACTGCATTAAGAACAAAACATATCTTCATCATGTGATTGAAATGCCAAACAACTGAATGGATAGGAACACAACCATAAGCAATGACCTACTCTGTAATCTCCACCTCACAAGCATCATCAGCTATTGAATCTGTAGAAGAATCGAGTACAACCTACGACATAAAAAGAAAAAAGACATTGCAGCCACATAAAGTGACTAGATATAGAACCAGAATAATTTTGTAATAAGTTAATAATACAAAGGAACAGATCTAGTAACATCAATTTACCATGCCTATGCGTCGATTTCCTTCCATTGCTCTCCTCACCTGTTATAAAAAAGTTAATATCAGACATTACTGAAACTGGCACATATAAACTCGAAGAAAAAGTGACTACCCAAAAGCTTCACAACAAAAGCCATGGATGAGTCGTACACTTTCTAGCAAAACTCTATCACAAACATTATATTTTAGTCTAAAGTTAACTTTTTATTAGGGAGTAAGAACATTAATAATTTTGTGCAGCAAGTATAAACATTTGTAAACTCATCATAAGAGAGTAAGAACATTTAATAATTCTGTGCGGCAAGTATAACCATTTGTAAACTCACCATAAGTCTATAACGAGGTTCAAATATGTTTAACTGAAACTTCTGGCATGGTAAAATAACATCCATTACAAAAAGAGGCAGCAAATCAACACCAAGGTTTGTCAAACTATCATTCTCTGACTTTCTTTCTTCATATTCCTCTGGGAAGTTTTTCTGGATGATGTTGTTCAATGTGACACTGAAAAGTCAATCAATAGATAGTTATATCTGCAATAGGATATGAAATTGCTTCTATTGCTTAAAGATAAATATTGGCATAAAATTATAAATTGTCATTGCTATAAGAAGCACATAGAAGCCAATATGACACTGAAAAGCCAATTAATTGATAGTTGCATCTGCAACAAGAGAGAAAAGCACCTCTGTTTGCTCAGGGATAATATTGACATAACATAGAATGTGCTGTTACAAGATATGTAGAACACATGCGAATTATAGTAATCTCAGAGAAGGACCACGTGTAAAGCTGTTAATCATTGCAACATTATTTATTCCCCAGTGACAAGCAGAACAGATTTACAATTCAAGTACCAATTAACCTCAGATAATGCTACAATCGATAAACAGATGAACAATAGCAGTAAGCCACAACCTAACTTTAGATAAATGCTACATTCGTTTCACAGAGATGAACATTTGCATACTTGGAAGTTGGAGCATACTCTGTGCAGTGATGAATGATGACTACCAGAGGTGAACTAACCTGATTGAGCACGTTCTGGGACTTATAAATAATACCGTGCGGCATAAAGGACAGCAGTTGCCTGAAATTTTCATATCACTTAATATATGGAACTAAAAGAGAAGAGGCATACAAAGAAGATATATATGAACAAAGTTGAAAAAGAACAAGGAGGCAACACACCTCTGTCCATAGACTGAAAGAGGCATGAGCGGCAAAAAGAATGCCCACAGGGAGTTGTGATAGGTTCATAAAGTAGCTTCAGGCAAACAGTGCAATCATAATCATCAGTGCGCTGTGGTTTTACACAGCTTCTCCTCACATATATATTGGCAATTGACCTCTCTAAGTTCCGAAGAGGAGTGCTGAACAAGAGATATTTTCATTTGTAACTCAAAATTCAATAATTTGAGGGGAAAATAAGACAACAATTAAAAAAGAAAATCATTCTTTATGAAATGAATCAAATTATGCATTACTATTTACCTTTGAGGATCGATCTGGAGGCCTGAACAAATAACATCCCAGGCCTGCTCATATTTTTCCAACTGTCAAAAGTCCAAATGAGATCAGGTTAGTATCATTGTCAAGACAAAATTCTGACTACTACATATATAAATAGGTTAGATATGGTAGCAGATACTCCAACAACATATGCAGGAGAAAACATCAACATAAACTAATCCTAAAAGCTTTCATTGCTAAGTAGAGTATTAGTATGAGAAGTGTAACTTTGCTTGGACAGATTATTATTTCCAAGACTATGCAATACATATTATCCAGGATTTATGAATAACAGTATGAGAGAATTACTATAAACGACATACTCACCAGGATGAGGGCATTGGCCTTAAGAATGTAGGATATAACTGACTTACTTTGCAGATTCATAACCTTCTCAGCATCCTTGAGGGCAAGCTAAAATCAAACATACAACATTATGTATTTTTAACTCATTTAAAATGTGTGGACAAGGATAATAATCATGCATGAGGTTATACCGCAGCATGAGTAGTTGGATCCATCCCAATCAATGGACTGTATTCCGAGGCAGATGGAGGCCTGTGTCTAAGGAATTGGCTAAACCTGATCGAATATGGGAAAATCACATTCAATCAACATAAATAACAGTCAGTATGCAGAAGTAGGAACAACATAATAGAAAAACCTTAACCTAGAATCAAGATTAGGTACTACTCACTGAAGATATGCAGCACATCGGTTACTAAGGATAACATGATCATCCAGTTTAATGTCGTTAGCTCTAGTGTAAAACTCGATGGCCTGAAAAAATGAAATCAATCAGAAGCTTAGAGCCATATTTATTTCATTTATTTATTTATTTTTATCAAATGACAGTTGAAAGTTGAAACTCAGCAAGAGCCACATTTCCTTCAGCTGGATGGCTGCAACTCTATCACATACTGTACACATTGCCTTTCTTCCCACTTACCATCAAAATACCTGTGATGAGACATCACATTCATAATTGGCAAAGCAGGCCAATCCCGATAACTACACCTTATGACCAAGATCAATTTAGCACTATTCTATATGGCTTGAACATTGGCTTTTTATGTTTCATGATCTACAGTTGCATTGCACAACAAATACCAACTCATGTTTTATTGCATTCATGCACTTGCAAAAGCTTAAACCTAATAAATTTGATGCCAACAATGAGCTATAGTACTTAAAAAATAATCACTACCTCCGTCCCTCTATAAGGTTTACACTTTCCATTTTAGTCCGTCCCAACCTAAAGTTTACATTTCCTTATTTGGCAAAATCCACTATCCCTCTATACTTTTTCTCATTCTTATCTCTCTCTACATCTTCCCTTTCCTACCTCTCTCTCTACCTCCACATTTAATACTATATTTCTTAAAAAGTTTAATTTATTTTTTTGGTCCGTCCAAACATAATATGCACACTTCTATAAATAGAAATATTTATTCCCCCCAATACACTAATACACTTCATTTTCTACTTTACAAATTTACTTATACATAAGCAATCAATATTTCTTAAAACTTGTGTAAAAGGAATCATACTTGTTAACTTTGGACGGAGGGAGTACAATATTAAAAGTACTACAAGAAAAAAATCATGAATATGATCACTAATCATCAAAACACAAGTAACAATATGGTCTGCGATATGCTTGAACACACTCAAGAGAGTAAGATTTTGAATACTTGAAAACAGAGACATCGTTTACTAATTGCCTAGCTTCCTGAGCATTATCTACACAATATCATCAGATAAAAGAATACACCAATTCCAACTTAAACTTAATCTATAAACCTAAAAACGCCATTAAAAATTTAACAAACTCCACTATACAGGAAGCAGGGTAGAAAAAATTGACCTTATCTAATTTGCTATCACGGAAGGCCTTGTTCCCCATGCGCATGAGATCACAGAGATGATTATACCGCTCACACGACATTGACGATCCTTCTCCTTCATTCGTCTGCATCGTGAACAAACACACTACTCCGATTACGACACACACGCATTGAACACAGAACATAAGATAGAGATTGAGATTAGCAGATTCGAACCGATGAGAAGTCTTCGACATCGTGAATCCCTTCCAAGCTGAATCCAGCAGCAGTTGGAGTCGACATTGCAGAGTGGAGAGAAGACGAAGAAATTGATACCACAAAAGGAAAAGAAAATCAGGGAATTATTGCTCACTAATTCGGTGCATACTTGGACCTTATTTGTTTGCGTGTTTTGCGGAGAATCGCAATAGGCTGCGTTTGGTTTAACATTTGGAAAGAGTGCGCGCATTAAATAGCTTCCTATCTCTCACGTCATTTTCTTAAATATAATTTTAAAAAAATGTAAAATGAATATAAATCCAAACTTATAATATAAGTTTCACAAAATTTATTGCATTTGATTTTTAATTTTTTTTTTTCTATTCTCATCAATGATCTTTTTAAACTACTCCTATTAATTTTTAGGTATTTTTAAAAAAATATATTAATGACCTTTTTTTTTATAAAGGTAAGGAATGAATGAAAAAAAAGGTGAAAAAAAAAAAGAAATAATAAAGTAAAAGAAAAAAATTAATGAAGAATAAATGTGTTAAAACATATGTAATTTTAGTTCTATACAAAATTAGAAATGCTATAAACTTTATTAAATTAAATGGAGGGAGTATGAAATACAGTATAGATAATTAAGATAAATTTAAGACAAAAATTTGTGGGTCAAATTCGGGTCAAACTTAATTAAAATATATTTTTTCGCTTTCAACTATTATTTTACTATATGATCAAAACCATGTTATTATATGACGAATATATTATCACTACAAGATCAAAAGTATACTACTATAAATTTTAAAATATTATGAACACTTAATTTTTTAGGCGAATTCTTCATAATATTTTTTGACATGTAGTAGAACATTTGTAATGTTATACTGATAATATTTTGACTTTATAGTAACAATATATTGATCATATAGTAAATCACTTGGGTACGATTTTTTTAAGCGTTTAGCAAATTTTAATAATTATACTATATCTTAATTTCAAATATTTCATATGAATGTTGCACTAAATGTTTTTGTTTTTTGAACGATAAATGTTTTTGTTTTTTGAACGAATTATTTTGAATGTAATCCTCTATGCAATACGGAGTATTATATAGTGGAGTACTTAATTTCCACGGGTGTCGATTTATTAAATTTCCATCTTTCCTTTTTTCGAATTCTCATTGTATCATGTTTTTTCCATTCAATTTTTTAATTATTTACTACTCCATAATCTAAAAATACACCAAAATTATAAAGATTTGACTAGAATGATAGATTAACTAAATCAATTTGCAGTACAATTTCAGAATGTAGAAAATCGTTTTCACTCAGTCCAATAAAAACACAATCAATTTCAAACACATTTACAATACATAATAGACAATTAAATTATAATTGCAATAATATAATTCAAATAATAATAATATATACAACTTAAAAAAATACTCCTATTAATTATTAATAATAATAAAGTAACTTCTAATAAAAATATAAAATTTCACTTCAGTGTAATATACGTGTTTCGTACTACTTTAAAAAAATATATTTGAGAAATGACAATTTGTTAAATTTTTTGAGCTATATAGTGTATTATATTATCTTAAATTTTTTATATAATTTTTGTTTAACAAATCTATTCATATATATTTATTACAGTGTTAATTTTGATACGTGATATTTTCTAATCAATTTTAACACGTGTTAATTTCTAAATTATTTTGATTTAATATATTATATATATATATTATCTTATTTTTTTAATTAATAAATTAAACATTTTTATTGTCTAACCTCTCCACCATCTTCTAAAACTTTCTCCGTACGCCATAATCGCTATAACCGTCGTACATTGTTCGATCAAATACTCGAGCATAATCTGTGACGCTTTTCCGATCATTTCCGGCTGTTTCTCCGGCACCGACCCGATCAATCGAAGGTACGCCTGTGATATTCTATAGTTACAAATCATTCGCATTCCTCATTTTAAATTCTCGAACTTCGGACGATTGGTACTTTTTGTTGATCGAATCAGTGTTTCGGATGTAAATTCGACAATCAGAATCATTTTTGTATAATTGAATTGATTATCGATGTTTTGGATTGGTGCAGAGACCTCTTTTGAGATTGCAAAAGATGAGTCAAGTATTTGAAGGTTATGAACGACAATACTGTGAGCTATCTGCTAATCTATCCAAAAAGATTACTTCAGCGAGTCTCCTCTATGGTGGTGAGAAAATATTTCCTTCTCCAATTTGAGCATATAAGATTTAATATGATAGTTCTTTTTTGTTTATGCATCTCTTTATGGGAAGGAGTACTGGTATCTTGGATTGCAGAGAGGTTTTAGAAGGTGTTGCTGCTTCTAGGTGATGTAGGATTGCAATGTCGTTACCAGTTGAACAGAAAACAGAACAATATACAGTTCAATGAGCAGTCACTTTTTTATACTTAAAACTTGTATGCATTTGTATTTTTCTGCATGTGCTTTCAATAACAGAGTATTATTATTTCCATTGAGGATACTATGACAGCTAACACTTAATTTGACGATTTCTTCTTTCCATCTTAAGTTTTGGTAATGTTTGGATGGGAATTGTTTCCTTGGAGGAAGAATTTGAAATTGAGTGTATTGTCATTTTGTGATGTATGAGATATACAATGCTTCAATATGTGAATTCAATTTGTTTGTATTTTTAGCCTCTAGAGCCATCTCACCACTTATTATTAGAACCTTCAGGCTCTGTTTAAGCAGTTTTGATTTGACACCTGTCCTGAAAGCAATGTGCTTCTTTGCACCCACAAACGTAGCCTTGTAGAGGTGCATATCTCAACTTGAGCAAGGTCTCTAGTTCAAGTCCCCCTTATGCCCTTTGTTACTCAAATATATAAAAAACATGTTCATTTACATATATTTTGTTGCTGGTCTAAATTAAGATTTGTGGTCATATCAAATTGTCAACCCAATGAGGATTTGAAGTTGCACATAAACTAAACTATAGAAGGCTGTACGGTTACTTTATTGCTTGAAAGTAGAATGGGAAAATGTATGTTTCCTTCAGTGACGTATTAAGTTACTTGTACCACTGTAAATACATATATACCCTGTTTCATGTTCCGTGCATATATTTGTTTTATATTGTCAGATAAGCTACTTTTATCACCAGAAATCCCTATATCTTGGATGCTTCAGTAGTTCTTATGTATTTTGCAATCCTTTTAAATTTTAAGGTTGATTATTAGAATCATATTCTGAATTGGGAGTGATCAACTTCCTACCTGTTCGTAAAGAGACTATTTAAGCATGGGCTTATTGCTGAGATAGTCCCATTCCCTTCATTTTTTTTCTAAACTAGATTTGCAAGTAATTCTTTCATTGTTCGGGGCCACTCAACAAAGACCTACAATGCTATTCTCCCCCTATTTGTTAGATCAGACTTCTAAGATTTTGTGATTTAGAATGTAAAACAGACACAATTAGATCATCACTTCATAGAAAATGGGATCTTTTCATGTTATGATTTTGAATAAAGCTCTCTGTATGCCTGTATTTATTTCACTTCAATTTGCTGCTGATATTGGTGCATCTTTCCTAATCAGAACTGAAGAAACAAAAAGTATCTGAAATTACAGAAGGATTTGAAGATGCTGAGGCATTGGTAATTGACTGCTACATAAAAATGAGTAAATGATATTTCTGTCATGAAACTCTACACTAACATTCTACTTGGGCTTAACATCCTAGATACGTAAAATGGATCTAGAGGCTAGAAGCTTGCCCCCAAGTGTGAAAGCTGCACTTCTTGCCAAGTTGAGAGAATATAAAACAGATTTGAACAATTTGAAAACGGAAGTGAAGAGAATTGCATCAACTAATGTTAATCAAGCAGATCGGGATGACTTGTTGGAATCAGGAATGGCTGATACGTTAGTGGTACTTATCCTTCCCATTTCTTCTACTATTTTGGTTATTGTTGAATTATCTCTTAATCACGGGTAAATCTGGGTTGATGAGAAGAAAGATAATTGAGTCCTTAAGATCTCTGTTAATGTGAATCTTTTTGGCTGTCTGTCATGCGTTTGACTCATCTTGCCCTTAGAACATCAATCTTTCATCACCATCTTCACCAAGGTCATTCCTGCAACTTGTAAGGTTCGATAAGCCAATACCAATTATCCATGTAAAGAGTTGAAATCAATAATTGGTTGATTTTCACAAATCTAACGCCAATGATGATCCCTCTCCGGTGCTAGGCTGTCACCTACATAGCATCATCAGTCCTCCTTTGTATGGGCTTGTGATTAGCCATTGACCATTGCCATGGTTTGAGTTACAAAATGTTTCATAGTATGTAGTATTATTATATGATTCATTCTAGTACTATATAATGTTTTTTTACATTTTTTAATATTTGACATGCTGATAGTTCCTTATCCAAGCATTTGTCTTTTTTTTTAACGAGGAGAATTTCCAAGTGAAGTCATTTTATCTCTGTTCATTGTTAGGCAGAATGATAATAGTATGACTTTCTCACAAATATCAGAATTCATCTTTTAAGCACCATTTTAACTTGATGAATTGTTTGTTCTCATTAAGAATAAGGTGATTTCAGCTTTTACTTTCATTCATAATGTCTAATTAAGAGCTTTCCCCCCGCCCTCAACAAAATAAAATAAAATTAGAAGCCATATCCCAAAGTTCCCTGTGGTATGCAATGTGCCTAAAATACTTATGTTTTCCTCATTTCATTCAGTTGAGACATCAGAAACTATACTTAGGATTTTAGCTTTATATGGAGTTTGGCATAGTTATTGGCTGTCATACTGACCTACATAATATTTTGCAAAAATAGGTGTAAAAAGACCATTATACACCGTGGATATGTTCACAGCACAAATATCCCGTTGAACAACAAATCTGCGTCTTAAAAGCTACTATAATACGATTTTAACCTCTGATATCTTGAAACATTAGTTTTGGCTTTTGCGTTCTCATGGTCTTCTTTTAGGTGCACGTCCGTTTTTACAAAGTGTTTTTTAGCATCAGCTTTCTGCAGTGGCTTTATGATTTCTTCTATACTTAACCCTCCTATTACAAGTTATGAATATTTTATACTTGATTCCTTTTGTTCCTAAAAACTGCTCTGCATATGCAATAGCATTTTAATTGACACTCAACGATGCAGGCTTCATCAGATCAAAAAGGAAGGTTACTGATGTCAACTGAAAGATTAAATAAGTCGTCTGACAGAATCAAGGAAAGTCGAAGGACAATGCTGGAAACTGAAGAGCTTGGAGTCTCAATTCTTCAAGATTTGCACCAGCAACGTCAATCCCTACTTCATGCACATGGCAACGTACCTCTCTCTCTCTCTCTCTCTCTCACACACAGACATTGTTCAGTTGCTATGATCTAACTAAGAAATAATATTTTTACAGCTTCATGGGGTTGATGACAACATTGGTATAAGCAAAAAAATTCTGACTAATATGTCGAGAAGAATGGACAGGAATAAATGGATCATCGGCACTATTATTGTTGTGTTAGTTATCTCTTTACTTCTCATTCTTTACTTCAAGCTCACCCACCACGACCACTGACCTCCAAGGCTTGATAATTGTAATTCTATTTAGTTTTCTGGTTATTCTTGATGAGGTTGTCTGTATGTTCTCCAACAATCTGTTGTGTTTTTTATGTGGTGTGGATTGTGTTTCTAATGCTCAAGTTTGTGCGTTGTCCACCAATTTGTTTAGTTATTAGAGTTGTAAATGAATATGGTCAAATTGATTGTTGTTTGAATTGTTGACGGGCTTTATGAATTATGTTTGAGCTTGTTTGATTATTTAGTGAAATTAATTTGAATTAAACTTTAATATAACAAGTGTTCGCTCAAATAGTTTGACATTTTTACTCTCGTTTTTTTTTTTTAATCGACAGATTGGCTTATTGAACTCAAGCATGCTAAAGTTCAATTGTTTTGATCAAGCACAAATGTTGAAGCTTGATTGATATTTGTGTCAAACTAATCTCAAAGCACACCCGATTAAATTTCTAGACCTATAGTTGAGCTTTATTTTGAACTCTCACTCAACTATAAAATCAACGAAATAGATATGGCAAAACGATTGCCTCTAACTCAAAGATTGAATACTATATCGGTTTGGAAAAATAATTAACACTCTAAGTCAACCTAGAGCCTTTTTGGAAGATATGTTAGATAATTATGATAAGGTATTTCAATTGACCAAAATTGAATTGTAATTGACGTGTCTTTCAATAATATACAATCGGAGTGTTTCTTTTTTTTTTTTTTTACGTATGGAGTATAAAAGTTTGATTAGAAATCTATTTTGAGTTTGAATACATATCTATCTTGAGTCAATCTACCTAAAAACACCAATCCGTCAAGACATTAGATAACGAATCAATATTAGATTTCTGCAAATTTTATAGGCAGCTATTTGTAAATTCGTGTGTAATTTAAAACTTGATACCACTTCGTGCTGAGTACTTTAATAAATGGTCATCTTTATAGGAGGCATGGTCACATTTGAGCTAGAGTACAACAAAACAAAGCTTCTTATAGGAGTCACATCCGTTTCATTATTTCTCATGGAAAAAATGAAACCATATAGTATCTAATTTGTACCTATTCTTCTTTAGGATATCAAAATCCGAAAATCCAAATGATTAAAGCAAAGGTCGCCATTTTAAGTTGATTAAATTAAAGATTCACTATTACCTGTTTGGACTTCCTCATCATATTCTTCCTCTTCTTCCTCATCATATTCGGTTGAAGCAGGTTGGCCATTAAGATCCACGTTAACACCGTTTACCTTCCTCACAAACTGACCCCTTACACGAGGCCTACGTTCTGCTAGTTTTTTCCGATTCACATACCGAATCTTCTTGTCAAAACACCTTTCCTTTCGTTTCTGTCTGAACTTCATCAAAGCTGCCTCCCTACGCTCAACTTTGCTTAATTGCCCCCCTTGATTGGATGGCGGGTTTCCAAGCGACGGCCATGGATGAGAAGCAGGGATTTGACCTGGTTGTAGGCATATACCAAAAGGGTAGTAAGGATACGATGGCATATGTTGAATATGATTGTAATGAGGTAGTAAAGCTGAATTAGCATGGTTGTGCATTCCCGGAATGTTCTTGGGATGCATAGATGCCGATGAACTTGGGACTTGATGCATTACTCCAGGCATGTAGTAAGGATAGGGACTCTGATTATAAGGGTCGTTTCGTAAATGCATATGCTCCTGAGAGAACTCCTTTAAGTTTCTCTGTTGAGAGATGTCGAGTGATACTGGGGGAGTACAAGATCTTTCCATAGAAAAAGCTTCAGGAAGACTATTGGTGCTTGGATCATCAGCTATCACATGGTTTTCTGGGGCCTCATTGATTTTATCTCCTTGTGTATTCGGAGGACCCACTTCACCCTTCGGTATGGGAGTCTCAGCAGGAGTTGTATGCTTTTCTCGAACAGAAGAAGACCCCTGGTTGATGCTTTTGGGCGTGCCTGACTTGACATAGGTGAAAAAAGCAGAAGACCCGCCTATCTTCAGTTCACTCTTTTTTGGAAAAGATAGTATATTTCCTGAAGCAATTTTAAAAGCACACTTAGGCATATGTCACATGAGAGGAAATTGCAGCAAAAGGTTTCCCTTGATTAGCTTTAGTCTTTCAAATACATTTGGAAAATAAGGTCCAAGGTGCACTGAGATGAAATCAATAGTGTTACGTTAATCTTTACTCAAAACTAACTAAAGAGAACAAAAAAGCAAAAAAAAAAAAAAAACTCCATTGATGTTGGTTATAAATACAACAGCATATCGATATTACAATTCGAAATTGTTAGCATATTTTTTGTAAAACCATAACAACTAAACATGGAAAATTACGGGAAGAGCAGTAACACCACAGGCAAAGCAAGGAAAAAATCTGAGGTGAAATAGATATGAAGAGCTTTTTCATTCTTTAGAAACGAACCTCTCATATTTGAAGCCATAGCCTTTGTCAACTGCAGTGAAAATGCTACTGTTGCAAGAAAGTGAGCCCCAAAATCTTGTCAAGAAGCCATAGTTTACTTTAAATATAGTGAAAATGTTTAAGTAGGTAAATGATGTTACTCCAATCTTCACTAATCTAGTCCAATGGTTTCCTCCACCAGAAAAACATGGAGTTACTTTTACCAGTTCATGACTGGAGGTCTATCCAAACCTTCTCATCTAAATCGAAAAGAAATCTTATAAATATCAGTGGATATATGAGGCCACATCCACGACACGATGGTAAAGCATCTAAATTTTTTATTCGGCCCAATAAAAAATTGGAGAAGGTTAACGGGGAAAAATTGTGACTACGACATAAATATTAACAGGCAAGCAGCAGAAGTAGCAGGCAGCCTTCCAGATTCATACCAACTACTAGATCAAATAGTGCAGCAAATGCACCCTTAAAACATGATACAGGAAAATTAGAAAATTATTAATGTATATTTAAGCAGTAAGAAATTTATTGAATCTTGTGATCTACCTGATCTTCTGTCACTTATGCCTGGCACATCAGGCTGACACCCTGTGCGAGCTGCAACTGCAGTAGTTAGAGCAGCAGCGACGGTATTTAACTGAAAATACAGATGCAGTGGCAAAAGGCAAATAGATCAAACACTAGTCGATCATAAACTGAACAGGAATCGAAATATTCTATTGCAGCACAACTAATTATTCACCCACTCTTTTCTTTGAATAAAATGGATTAACTACACTAACCTCGCCTCTAAATGGACTTAAAACACCAACTTCCCTCTCAGCCTTTTTATACCTCCACCAGAAAAACGGATCATCATCAATTGAACACTTTGCACAAACTTTTAGTATATTAAATTATTAAACTCACCTCCTCTTGGTGCAGCGCGAGACACATTTCTGGGTTAGTACTCTTTCGGGACTTGTCATCCGTGTCATCCGAAAATAGAGTGGTGCTGGTATTGGCATCACTGTGGTCTGACAAAACCTGATCAAAATCATAACTTACGATGTTCTTCTCCACTAGTCCCAGCTGTGGATGGAAAACAGATTTAGACTCAGTGCCAGAAAGACTATGGTTAGTTGAACATAAGAAATCATTGCACTGTGGCTGTGTCCTTTGAAATGCCTAGAGATGATGATTAACTAGTTCTTCACATATGGTTTTCACAATCTAACCTACATCTACACAGATTACTAGGAAAAAATAGAGTCACACACTAATCTAAACAGCAGGAAAATGAAGATTATTATATTAACTACAACTACTTTATGCAAAGAAGATAGTATGTACCATTCGCCTTCTTCTCCACATGTGAGTCCACAAGTTCAAAAGCTCATTGGTACGTAATGGCTTCACGAGATAGTCAGCTGCTCCAAATTTCAGGCACTTAACTACAATAGGAACCTCATCTTGAGCTGACATCACTAGCGAAGCAAGGAAAAAATGAAACAGCATAAGAATTAAAATGTCTCTTTAATAAATTCAGATATTTGTAATGCAAGGAAAGTGGCTTGCACATACTGATCACAGGAATTCGTCGCAACTCTTTGTCCCTCATTATATATTTCAACAGTTTGAATCCTTTAGACATAGGAAGGTCTACTTCAGAAAGAATAAGATCTATATCAGGCCCCTCAGCATTTAGTGCATCAATCACCTGTCTTGGCGACTTTACGGCAGTAACTGAAAAAAGCCATTTACATTTAGCATCCAGAATTCAGATCATAGTTAAATGCATGAACAGATATAAGGCTTGATGGACTTTTACAATCTATATTTTCTATTAGCTCCCTGTCATCCATGTTTTGTTCAAAGCTGTCTAAATATATTCTAACAAATGTTTTCAATTTTGAGCAGCTTTTCCAACGCTTACATAATTCCTCAATTTGTGTTCAATTTCTTTTTAATTTCAACAAAAAACATCATTTAAATTTGGAAATGAACTCCAGTTACATCCATAAACACAACTCCCTCCCTCCTCCCCAGTCCCCAATGGGAAAAGCAGCATGGTTCTGCTATGGTTAAACAGTATTTCTCCCTCCTTGTTTACTCGAGTGTAGAATTGTGCAAAACAATCTGAAGTTGTACAAATAGACAGTATATAGCAATTGGAATGCAGACAATACAATTTAATGGAGACACCAGTCAGACATGGCAAGTTTCGACGAGATCTTATCACATAATACAATTTAAACCACCCCTCTTCCTCAAATAAAGAGAGTAACTCAAAACTTTCAACGAGATCTTATCACATAATATCTACAAAATTATCACTAAGAATGGCATTAACCCAAGAAAGACATAGTCAGGAGATGCACATGTCTCATAAATGCCATATATTGCCTTCTTATTCTCATCAATACATGAAATATAGAGATCACAACTATAGAGACTGTTTAAAACTCTACATCCAATTTGTAAATAAGCAATAGTACTTCATGTCCATATAGACCATACTAATTATTGCAAAGTAAAAAAACCATCCAAACAATAAACAACTAACTAAACTGCAAAGAATGATCACAAAATTATCAACAACAATCCAAATAAAAAAGAAGAATAAGAAACTAGTACCTTGATAAGAACATTTACACAAAAGTGTAAAAACCTCCTCAGAGCTTTTCTCATCATTATCACACAACAAAATCCTCACTTTACTCCGATCAATAAACCCATCCCCACTCTTCCCTATTTCACCCTTCCCCTTCCCTTTCCCTTTCCCCATATCACTCATATCCATCACCCTCAGGTGCCTCCAAAACTAATCACAATTCACAAATTAGGGTTACAAACTAAAACCCCCAAAAAAGTTAATATTAGAGATACTCCATCTTTTACACCCTAAAAATTTCCGTAACCTATAAACCCCAAAACATCGAAACAATTCTACCTAAATCCACTACGCCATCTAAATTCAGAAATTCCTCCACAAATTTCTATTCTCCAGATCATCAGAACAATCAAACAAATCAGTAAACCATCACGAAGAAAAAAAAATTAAATTCAGGCAGCGGAGTCGTCGGCGTGGTCGGCGCAAGTTATCAACAAGTTCTCAGTTCCATCTCCCTAAACGGCAAGTAATCGGCCAATTATCATACGAAAGATCTGCCATCAGCCAAAAAAGCAGCCAATCAACGGCCGCCACGCCGCCACGTGGACACCGTCATCAATGCAGCGCACTTTAGCAGCTTTATCTATCATATATCTATAATCCTATTGCAAATCCATTTGTGCAAAAAGTGCGCATAAACTAACTGGTGGTATCAAGAGTGAGTTTTAATGGAGATTTTTTTTTTCTCCAACCGGTGGTGGTGGAGGCTAAACTGCGCGTGGTGACTTGTCGAGCTGTGCCGTGGAGATCTGGAAATGGACGGTGAGGATGGAGAGTTGGGGGCGTAGTAGGCCAGAGGGCGCACGTTAAGAAATGGGTGACGTGGAGGTTAGTGAGAGGGGCGAAAAAAGTGGAAAAGTGTTGGAAGATATTTTTTGTTATAGAGATATAAAAATGCCACGTACGCAGAAAGATAAAAGGTAAGGTCGGATTCATTTTCATAAGCCAAATTTGAGATCCAATTATCCAGATACCTTTGGTTCCAGTCACCTAAATTTCGAAACCTACTTATTACTCCTTCCGTTTTTTTTTTACTCCCTCCATGCATTAGGATGAGGAAGTTTAAAAAAAAAAAAACAGATAAAGTAACGGGATAATATTTATAGGTAGTGACGGAGCCAGGAAATCTCGGTAGGGGGGCCCGATTAACATTACTTTAAAGAAAAAATAATAATATGTACTTATTATACTCATCTGAATTTTTAAATGATAAAATTGTCAATACATTTTATTAAATTAAATTAAACAAGCCGACTTTCATTTTATTTTGAAATTTTTATAGTTCGATTCAAAAATTATATAGGCTTGTTTGACTCTTCACAAAGATTAAGAAATTGTATTGAAAAGACACATTAGACAAGTAAAATTTCTATTATAACCCTATTTAATGAATGTTATATTTTCTAAGGTAATTAATGCATAGGGTTATATTAGTAAATGAATGTTATATTTAGCAAAAAAGATATGGGCAATTTATAGACTGACAAAATAAATGGTAAATAAATTGACAAAGAAAGTAGATTCATCAAGATTTTAAAATTTTCGAATTTTAAAAATCAATTTTCAAAATCACCTAACACTAGGTACTTTCATGGTGTCATCAACCGAAGAAGAAAGAAGAATGAGATATCGGAGATCAACATTGGGGGGCGTCGGTTCGAGGAGGTGGCGGAAATAAAGAAAGGCATTCATGAGTATTTCAAAAACCATTTCAGTAGGACGAAATGCCACAGACCGAGACTGTATCCGAGCATAGCACATAAAAAAGTCTCTGACACCGAAAATGAGAGACTGATTGAGAACTTCTCCGAACAAGAAATAAAAGAAGCAGTGTGGGCGTGTGATAGCTCAAAAAGTCCAGGTCCGGACGGGTTTAATTTCAAGTTTATCAAGGAATTTTGGGGCTTAATCAAACCGAATCTAACCAGAATGATATCAGAATTCCAGCAACAGGGGAGGCTCGTGAGAGGTATCAATCCGTCATTCATGGTGTTACTACCAAAGAAAGAGGTATGTGAATCGCTTAATGATTTTAGGTCAATTTCTTTAATTGATTTTAGGCCCATTTCTTTAATTGGTTGTCTGTACAAAGTGTTGTCCAAATTATTGGCAAAACTACTGAGCAGTGTCCTTGATAATATAATATCGGAAAATCAAAGCGCGTTTATTGGCAAAAGATAGATACATGACGGAGTGGTAGTTCTGAATGAGACGATTATGGAGGCAAAAAAGAAAGGAGTGGGGAGGTTGTTCTTTAAGATAGATTTTGCAAAGGCGTATGACTCCGTGGACTGGGGCTTCCTTGATAACATGATGGAGATACTAAATTTCAGTGAAACATGGAGGAGATGGATTAAAGAGTGCATATCCACAGCTACATCATCAGTTTTGGTCAATGGCAGCGTGTCGGGCGAATTCAAATTGGAGAGAGGCTTGAGACAGGGTGACCCACTGTCACCTTTTTTGTATCTAATTGCAGCAGAATGTTTGAGCATTCTGATAAATACGGCGGTCGAAAGAGGCCTGTTAGAGGCAGCTGAAGTAGGTCAAAATCGGATCAAGGTCTCACACCTTCAATACGCCGATGATACAATACTGATTTGCACGACAAAGTAGGAGAATATTCAGGCGATGAAACAAATTCTGGGTTGTTTTGAGTTTTTGTCTGGATTGAAAATAAACTTCAATAAAAGCAGCCTCATTGGAATTAATGTGGATGATGAGAATCTGAGTAGAATGGCAAGATCTTTAGGATGTGAAACTGGTACAATTCCATGTTCCTATTTGGGAATGAGGGTGGGATGTAACCACCGAGCAGTTTCAGAATGGTCAGTTTTAATGCAGAAAATGAAGAAGAAAATTCAAGGATGGGGTGACAGAAAGCTATTGTTAGGGGGAAGGATTACTTTGTTGAAGGCAGTATTGACGTCTATTCCGATCTACCATATATCCTTCTATCTCTTACCAAAGAAAACATTGAGTGAGCTTAAATCTTTACAACGTAATTTCTTGTGGGGGGGAACGGGGAAAATACTCGTAAAATTGCATGGCTAAAATGGGATACTTTATGTCTTCCAAAAGAAAAAGGGGGTCTAGGGGTTAGGGACCTCATGAATTTTAATAGGGCATTAATAGGGAAGTGGTTGTGGAGATATCTAAACGAGGGGAAGAGTTTATGGGCTAGAGTGGTTACTTCAATTCATGGCAAATTGTATATGGGGGATAGGGGGGCGACATGAGGGGAGGGAGTAGAATGTGGTCAGGTTGGTGGAGGGATGTGGTTAGAAATGGATCGGGGGTGAGAGGCAAGTGATGGTGGGGTAATATTGAAAAAGTAGTGGGGGAGTGGTGGTGGGGTAATATTGAAAAAGTAGTGGGGGATGGCATGGAGACCCGGTTTTGGGATGAGAGGTGGGCTGGTAGTGAGAGCCTTAAAAATAAGTTTCCTAGGCTGTACAGGATTAGTTTGGACAAGAAGGGGGTGGTGGGGAAATTATGTAAGTGGGAGAGGGGGATGGGAGAATGGGGTGGTAGATGGCGGAGGGAGTTAGCAGGAAGGGAGAGAGAGGATTTTGTTCAACTAATGCAACTTGTGAATCAAAAGCCTTTGCAGATGGGAAGGAAAGACAGGTGGAGATGGAAGACATCAAAATATGGAGATTACAAAACTAATGAAGCCTACTTTGGGATCGTTTCGGGCAGCACAGGAGCAGCAGAAGAGGAGCCGACTAGGCTGGAATTCAGTAAAATCTGGAGCAAATTGGCACCGATTAAGGTGTCGGCAACAGTTTGGCGGGCGTTATGGGACAGACTACCAACACGCGACAACCTCCTACGGAGGAATATCATTCAAGAAACGGATGACAGGAGGTGCGTATTATGCGGACACGAGAGAGAGACGGCGACACATGTGCTTATCGAATGTCCAATAGCGTCAAAAATCTGGGTAGAAAACATGCGGTGGCTGGGAATATCGACAGTAGTGCACAACAATTTGAGAGAGCACTTCATACAACACATAAGTCTAATTCGAGGTAAACGATTTTCGAATTTCACTATCTGTTTGTGGGTGTGCACCATATGGTTAATCTGGAGAGGGAGAAACGCGAAGATGTTCAACAACGAAAGCTTGGAAACGGAAAAGGCAGCAGACGAGATCAAGAGTCGGACTTGGGGATGGATAACGGCGAAGGAGGTGTTTCAAAATAGAGCCTTCAATGACTGGAGGACGAATCCTACCAATTTCTTTGAACTATGAATTCTGATGTTTTGAGTGTAATGTGGGCTATAATTTTTTGCTTGTAGCATGTAAAACTTCTGATTATGTCTTATAACCAATCCATGCAATAAAAGCAAATTTACTGATAAAAAAAAAAACCTAAAAACCACCATCGAGTTCTAACGGATGTTAAACGAGTTTGTATCCCATTAGGATCAGTTCTAAAGGGTTGTGGGCCTAAAGAAGTTATGATTTAATTGGTTCATTTTTAACGGATCATTAATAGTTGAATTGTAACTTTATTTTAGCAGATCATAGGTTAAATGAACTGTTAATGAACTGGAGTATATAATAAAAAAATATAGTAAATTCTAAATATTTGTGATAACCATATAAAATTAAATGATACTCCTATGCAATGATATAATTAATGTGTTGTTGATTAAATTCAATCACATGGCTTAGTGGTGTAGACTTGGGATTTAGGAGTGTGATCCTCTCTACGTTTCAAGTTCGAAACCCCTAAGGTGCAAACAATTTAGTCGTGTGGAATTGGTCCTAAGGTGCAAACAATTTAGTCGTGTAGGATTGGTCCCCTGGGATTAGTCGTCCAGGATTGGTCCCCCGGAAATAGTCGTCCCTTGGACCGGATACCCGAGACTTTAAAAAAAAAAAAACATTAACCAATATTTATAAAAAAATAAACCCAAGCATTATTGAAGAGATAACAACTTAATACTCTAAATTGCTATCATTCAATATTTTTATTCATATTTAACAAATTATTAGCTTATGACCCTTTCATCTGAAATATGTACAATAATAAAAATAAATCATTAGTAAAATTATCATACAATTATATTAATATTAAATGATAAGATATTAAACTAGTTTCAGTGAGTGCTGACCCTAACTCTACATGGCTCAGCTTTATAGGGCTTCAGGCTAAATAGTCCGAGCCAAAAGCCCAAAACAACCCGAATTTAAATAAGCTAGAAATCACTAGTTTTAACTTTCTAACCCCATTTTATCTAAAAGTTTGAATTTATAGAGAAGTGGAGAATTAATTCTTTTACAGTATATTAATTCCTAATATGAGTATAATTCGTGTAAAACAAAACACAGAAGAAAATATTTAATGAATTGTGTACGTCATTAATCATTATAAAGACATGTAAACCCATTTCTATTTAAAACTGTCGTTTACGATATTGTTAGCTCTAAATTAAGTGGTGTTCTGTAACAATTATAGAGAATATACAAAATATAATTTCTTGATTAGATTGTAAATGGGATGTACAAGAGGTATTTATACAAAGACATAATGAATGTTCTGACCTAACCCTAATGGGCTTTATAAGAGAGCCCATAGGAAACTAAGGTGGGCCTATATAATAAATGTAGTTAAAGACATATTTACAATATAGGTCAAATACGCCCCCTCAAGATGGAGCACCATAAGTGAGTCCAATCTTGGACATAAAGAGTTGTAGACGAGTGCTGGAAAGTGGTTTTGTGAGAGCATCCGCGAGTTGGTCGGCCAAAGAGACATGGGACACGCGGAGTTGCTTTGTCTTGATAAGATCACGGACAAAGTGAAAATCAATAGCAATGTGCTTCATTCTCGAGTGGAAGACAGGATTGGAGCATAGGTAAGTGGCCCCAATGTTGTCACAGTGGAGAGCAGGAGTAATCGAGGTGGGGAAGCGGAGTTCCCTAAATAGGGACTTTAGCCATTGGACTTCAGATGCAGCAGCAGCAATGGCACGATATTCAGCTTCGGTGGAGGAGCGAGCAACTGATTTCTGTTTCTTGGAGGACCAGGATATGGGGTTAGTGCCCAAGAAGACAATGTAGGCACTTGTGGAAGTGCGATCATTAGTGTTGCCAGCCCAGTCGACATCGGTGAAGCAGTGAAGCGAGGAGGAGGGATTTGTCGTTAGGGTGATTCCAACATCCCTCGTACCATTCAAATATCTCAGTAGTCGCTTGACAGCACCCCAATGGGTGGCGGTAGGTGCATGCATGAATTGAGATAGCTTGTGCACGACAAAGGCTATATCTGGTCTAGTGAGCTGAAGATATTGCAGAGAGCCAAGGATTTGTCGATACTGGGTGGCATCAGCGGGTGGTGACCCATCGGAGACAGTTAGGCGAGCAGAGGTTGACAGTGGTGTGCGAACAGGCTTTGAGGCGACCATGTTAAACCGAGCAAGCAGATCGGTGAGGTATTTGCGTTGGGAGAGAAAGCATGTATCCCTGGAGCGAAGAACCTCAACTCCCAAGAAATATGATAGGGGACCAAGATCTTTTACTGAAAATTTGGAACTGAGGTCGGCAGTAACACGGGCGAGCATGGTTGAATTGTTACTTGTAAAAAATCAGATCATCAACATAGACGAGGAAGTAGGCGACCATACCAGTCTCGTTGTAGACGAACAGAGATTCATCGGAGTGAGTGGGTCTGAACCCAATTTCTTCAAGGAAGGTGCGAAGAGCATAGTACCATGTGCGAGGAGCCTGTTTTAAGCCATAAATTGACTTATGGAGTTAGCAAACATAGGAAGGGAAAAGTCTTATCTGCAAAACCCGGAGATTGAGCCATGTAAACGGTGTCTGAGAGAGTGTCATAGAGGAAGGCATTGTTGACGTCGAACTGGTGGAGCGGCCACCGCTGTATGACAACAATACTGAGAACTGCTCGCACAGTGGCCGGTTTGACGACCGGGCTGAAGGTCTCTGTAAAGTCGACACCTGGGCGTTGGTGAAACCCTTTAGCAACCAGGCGAGCTTTGTATTTGTCCAGAGAGCCATCAGGTTTGCGTTTAAGGCGAAAGACCCACTTGGAGCCGACCATATTTTGAGAGGCAGTGGGGGGAACTAAATCCTAAGTTCCATTTTGAAGGAGGGCATCGAATTCGACAGACATTGCTACTCGCCAATTTTTGTCCTTGAGAGCCTGGGAGACACAGCTTGGTTCGATGTCAGAGGTAACAATAGAGGTTAGACCATACCTTGGGTTGGGTTTGAACACAACATTCTGGGATCGAGTGACCATACGAGATGCAGGTGGTCGCAGATGAGCATTGGTCGGCACAGGTGTAGTGGTCGGCAAGGGGTTTGTGGGAGAAGGGATGGTAGTTGGTTCAATGGTCGGCTGAGGATCGGTAGGTTGAGGAGTGGTCGGCCGAGGGTTGGTCGGCTGGGGGTTGGTAGGCTGAGGAGTGGTCGGTCGAGGGTTGGTCGGTTGAGGATTGACCGGCTGTGCAATAGGCAGAAATCCCGGAGGGATGATAAGTGATGGAGAAGGTGATAGAGGGCGAGCAGGTGGAGAGGGGGTGGTAAACGGAAAGACGTGTTCGACAAATTGAACGTGTCTAGATGTGTAAACGCGATTTTTCGAGAGATTAAGGCAGATATATGCACTCTGAGTGGCTGAGTACCCAATGAACACACAAGGAATAGAACGAGGATCAAGTTTGTGGTTTGTGTAGGGGTGAAGCCAAGGATAGCAGAGGCACCCAAAGATACGAAGTTTGGATAGGTTGGGAGGGCGACCAAAGAGTTGTTGGTAGGAAGATATCACATCGAGATTAACTTTGGGGAGTCGGTTTATGATGTAGGCAGCCGAGCAGACAACAGAAGGCCAATACGTAAGAGGCATAGAGGCATGGTGGAGAAGAGCTAGGGCTGTGTCGACCACATGGCGATGGCGACGTTCGGACATGCCATTGTGTTCCGGGGTGTGGGGTGGAGTGGTGAGGTGAGAGATGCCATGAGTTTGGAGAAAGGAGCGAAGAGCAATAAACTCTCCACCATTGTCAGAGTATAGTGTTTTGATGGTAGTTTTCAACAAGGTTCTTGAACGTGATGAACGTTGATAGGACATCTGACTTTCTTCGTAGAGGATAGACCCATATATATTTGCTGAAGTGGTCAACAAAGATGACATAGTATTTGAAGTTGTCAGTAGACAAGACTGGAGACGACCATACATCAGAGATTAATATGACATCAAGAGGTTTCGTTGAAGTAATGCTAGAATCATAAAAGGGAAGTTTTTTACTTTTGATACAAGAGCAAGAGTTACAATTGAAGTATTTGGATGGTGCACTAGATAAATTAAACTTGGATAGAGTGTGGGATAAAATGTTTGATGATGGGTGGCCGAGACGAGCATGCCAGGTGGTGGCGGTGAGGTGATGAGCAGTGAGGGCTTTCGGAGAGAGTTTGGTTGTCTATGCCGGCCATAATTACAAATTATTGATATGACTCCCGACGAGGAGAATGCTCCCCGAGTGACCATCCCGCACCTGAAAGGAAGATCGACCAAAGACTATGTCAATATTGTTGTCACGACAAAAGCTAGAGACAGATAGTAGGTTTTTCGAGATGAGTGGAACAACCAAAATATTTAAAAAACGAATGGAGTCAAGTTGATTAAAATGCATGGAGCCAGTGTGTGAGATATGTAAACCTTTACCATCACCAATTTCTACATTGTCAGACCCATCAAAGGGCGAGTGGAGAGAGAGATTGGTGAGGTCATTGGTGATGTGATGAGAGGCACCGGAATCAAGTATCCAGTGTTCGACAGGATGAGACGAGGAGGCTGAGTGTGCCGAGTAAGCTGGGCGAGCATCCGTTCTAGGTCGTCGAGGGGAAGGTGGTGCAAAACTGCCTTGTGGATGTGGCCGATGCTGCCCGACCGGCGAAGTGAAGTGTGAGGGTGCTGAGGGAATTTCAGGGCAGGTTCGAGCAGTGTGACCTGGTGCTCGGCAGTATTGGCAGGTGCCAAGGTAGGGCCTCTGTGCGGACTGGCGGGGACGAGCATCAGAGGATCTGGGCCTTGAATCAGGTCGCGAGGAGCGATGGTGCGATTTACCAGCAGTAAGAGCGGTCGTAGGGATCAAGGCCGAGGACGGTCGGGAGGCAATTTGAACTTCGGCACTCAGAAGCTTGTCGCAAAGCTCGGCAAAGGAAATGGGGTGTTCGCGAGCTTGGATGGCATTGGCGATGTCGTTGTAGGATTCTTCAAGACCTGTCAGGACCTGGAGAGTGACGTCCTCGGCGTCAGAGGAGAGCAAGTTCGTCGACCATGGAGCGAACTTCCATGAGGAAGTCAGAAATTGGGCGAGCACCTTTAGATAGAGAACGAAATTTGGTTTTGAGGGCAAGAATGCGACCTCGTGAGGGTTTTCCATACATGCTCTCAAGCATCGACCAAGCTTCGCAGGAGGTTTTTGTCGATGCAACAAAGGGAATAAGTTTCGGGGACATGGATCCAACCAAGGTCGAGAAAATGAGATTGCCCTAACACACCCACAGGTCGTTTGCAGGATTGGAAATGGTGGTGGTGGTGGTGCCATCGACGGCTGGGATTGTGGTAGGTGGGCATGGATGCGTGCCCAAAACATAGCCAAAGAGGTTATGTCCTGTGAGGAGGAGACGAGGCTGGAAGGACCAAGCACCATAGTTGGTGGAGGTAAGCTTTAAGGACATTTGTGCAAGTCCTTTAAAGGTGATGAGGGAGGGCGACTGAGATGGAGTGACCATTGTAGTGAGTAGAGCAGCGGAGAGAAAGAAAAGCAGCAATGAGCTGGGCATCTGAGACGTGCGGCGGCGGCGCTTCAGAGATGAAGGCGGCGGCGGCTAGGGCTTAGGATCAGGTGTGAGCCAAGAGACTCGATGATACCATATAGAGAATATACAAAATATAATTTCTTGATTGGATTGTAAATGAGATGTACAAGAGGTATTTATACAAAGACATAATGAATGTTCTGACCTAACGCATGTTCTGACCTAACGCTAATGAGCTTTATAAGAGATTCCATAGAAAACTAAGGTGAGCCTATATAATAAATGTAGTTAAAGACAATAGAGGTCCAATAACAACAGCTTCACGATGTGATGTTAATAACTTTGAGATAAAAAGTAATTATTTCAAAATATTGATTTTGTTGTAAAACTAATACTTTTATTCCTTTCATCGAGTGTACAAAATGGGGTGGCATACCACCCTTTTATAGGGAGCAAGAGAGGCTCCTAGAATTCTAACATAAAGATCATCATAAGTGATCATCATAAGTGCTTATACTAGAATCATCTAAAAGTATTTGAAAGGACATCCATTTTATATATTATTTTATAACACTCCCCCTTGGATGTCCGTCATTACACAAAGAATATGCCTCGTTAAAAACCTTACTAGGGAAAAACCCAGTGGGACAAAAACCTAGCAAGGGAAAAAGAGTACATATTACTTAGTGTATTCAATCTCCCCCTGATCCAAGCATCATGCAGAATCGTTTAATCGACGCATTCCGATACGCTTCACCAGCTTCTCAAATGTTGCAGTAGGTAGTGCCTTGGTAAATAAATCTGCTAAATTGTCACTTGAGCGGATTTGTTGCACATTGATCTCACCATTCTTTTGCAACTCATGAGTAAAGAAGAATTTTGGTGAAATATGTTTAGTTCTATCTCCTTTAATGTATCCTCCTTTAAGTTGAGCTATACAAGCTGCATTATCTTCATATAATAGAGTTGGAGGATTTTTATTGTCATGAGACAATCCACAATTCTTTCGAATATAATTAATCATTGACCTTAACCAAACACATTCCCGACTGGCCTCATGAATTGCTATAATTTCAGCATGATTTGAAGAAGTGGCAGCAAGTGACTGTTTTGTAGATCGCCATGAAATGGCTGTACCACCACATGTGAATACATATCCAGTTTGAGACCTTGCTTTATGTGGGTCAGATAAATACCCAGCATCAGCATAACCAAGCAATTCAGGTCGAGATTTATTTGAATAAAATAGGCCAAGATCAACTGTTCCTTGGAGATAGCGAAAAATGTGTTTTATACCATTCCAATGTCGCCTTGTGGGAGATGAACTAAATCTTGCTAGTAAATTAACTGCAAATGATATATCTGGCCTTGTGCAGTTAGCAAGGTACATAAGTGCACCAATTGCACTGAGATATGGTACTTCAGGACCAAGTATCTCTTCATTTTCATCTCGCGGTCTGAAAGGGTCTTTATTAGGATCGAGTGACCGGACGACCATTGGGGTACTTAGTGGATGTGCCTTTTCCATATAGAACCTCTTTAAAACCTTTTGGGTGTAAGCAGTTTGGTGGACAAAAATTCCACCTTCGAGGTGTTCAATTTGCAAACCAAGGCAAAATTTTGTCTTTCCAAAATCCTTGATCTCAAATTCTTTCTTTAAATATGCAACTGCCTCTTCGAGCTCTTCAGGAGTCCCGATTAAATTGAGATCATCAACATACACTGCAATTATCACAAAACGTGATCCATTTTTCTTTATAAAAACGCATGGACATATTGGATCATTGGTATAACCTTCCTTGACTAGACATTCGGTAAGACGATTATACCACATACGTCCGGATTGTTTGAGCCCATACAAAGACCTTTGCAATTTAATAAAATAAATTTCTCTTGGATTTGATTTACATGCTTCAGGCATGTTGAATCCTTCAGGGACTTTCATGTAGATATCTTTTTCAAGATTACCGTATAAGTATGCAGTGACTACGTCCATTAGACGCATTTCAAGTTTTTCATGCACGGTAAAACTTACAAGATATCTAAATGTAATTGCATCCATCACAGGAGAGTATGTTTCATCATAGTCAAATCCAGGTCTTTGTGAAAAACCTTGGGCTACCAATCGTGCTTTATATCTCACAACTTCATTTTTCTCATTTCTTTTTCGCACGAATACCCATTTGTATCCCACTGGCTTTACACCTTCAGGTGTTTGGACTACAGGTCCAAATACTTTTCGTTTTGCCAGTGAATCCAACTCGGATTGAATTGCATCTTTCCATTTTGGCCAGTCATTTCTACGCCGACATTCATTAACCGATCTGGGTTCATGATCCTCAAATTCTTCCAAAAAATCAAGTGCTACATTATATGAAAAAACATTGTCAATGACTGTTTCTCTTCGGTTCCAACTTTTTCCCGTAGTGATATAATTTATTGAAGTTTCTACAACCTCATGCTCTTCAGGAGCAACATCTTCTGAGACAACTTCTTCAGGAAGCTGAATTTTCTCACTACGTGCGAGTTGTTCATCCTCATTTGACTCGTCAATCTTAATTATTCCTCTTTTCTTTCGAGGGTTTTTATCTTTGGAACCAAGAGGTCTACCACGCTTCAGGCGTGCTTTAGATTCATTAGCACTTGTTATTTGTCCTTCAGGGACATCAATCTTAACCGGAACATTTTCTGCAGGAATATGTGATTTAGTAACTCTTCTGGAGTCACTAAATGCATCCGGTAATTGATTTGCAATTTGTTGCAAATGTATGATCCTTTGAACTTCTAGTTCACATTCTTTTGTACGAGGATCAAGGAAATCTAATGCAATTTTCCAATTGATTTCTTTTTTCGGTTGATCCTTACCTCCCCCTAATGTCGGGAAATGAGATTCATCAAAATGACAATCTGCAAATCTAGCAGTAAATAAATCACCTGTTAATGGTTCAATATATTTAATTATAGAAGGTGATTCATACCCGACATATATTCCCAACCTTCGTTGGGGGCCCAATTTAGTTCGGTGAGGCGGTGCAATTGGAACATAAACCGCACACCCGAAAATTCTTAAATGGGAGATATTGGGCTCATAACCAAATGTTAATTGAAGGGGAGAAAGGTTATTATAACTTGTCGGCCGAATTCTCACAAGTGTTGCTGCATGTAGTATAGCATGTCCCCAACCAGATAAAGGGAGTTTTGATTTCATTAACAATGGTCTAGCAATTAACTGCAATCGTTTGATAAATGATTCGGCTAGACCATTTTGTGTGTGAACATGAGCTACAGGATGTTCAACACTTATTCCAATCGACATGCAATAATCATAAAAAGCATGTGATGAATATTCACCAGCATTATCTAAACGAATTTTCTTTATTGGGTGATCTGGAAATTGTGCTCGCAGCTTTATTATTTGGGCAAGTAATCTTGCGAATGTCAAGTTGCGAGAGGATAAGAGACATACATGTGACCATCTCGTTGATGCATCAACTAGCACCATAAAATATCGAAATGGTCCACATGGTGGATCTACAGGCCCACAAATATCACCATGAATTCGTTCTAGAAATGCAGGGGATTCAATCCCCACTTTAGTTGGTGAAGGTCTAACAATTAACTTCCATTGAGATCATGCAACACATGAGAATTCATTAGAATTTAACACCCTTTTATTTTCTAATGAATGGCCATGTGAATGTTCAATTATGCGCCTCATCATGGTGGAACCAGGATGTCCAAGTCGATCATGCCAAACCATAAAATCATTGGGAGTAATAGACTTCTGGTCTATTAGGTGATATGTTTCAGCTGTATTTATATTCGTGTAATATAGGCCAGAAGAGAGTGAATACAGCTTTTCTAACACACGTTTCTTTCCAGAAACAACTTGTGTAATCAATAGACATTCACTATTTTTCTCATTTAGAGTCTCGATATGATACCCATTTTTGCGGATATCTTTAAAACTTAACAAATTTCTTTGAGACTTGGGAGACAGTAGTGCATTATTTATAACTAGTTTAGTTCCTTCAGGGAGAAATATTGTGGCTCTTCCGGAGCCATCAATCAAATTTGCACTACCACTTATAGTGTTAACATTTGTCTCCCCCTTTTGCAAATGAGAAAAATATTTTTCATTTTTAAGTATAGTGTGTGTAGTAGCACTATCAATTAGACAAATATCACCATCACTATTCATTCCCAAATGTTTGGCATCCATTGCTACTTAATCTACCTTGAAGAGGTTCAAGTATATAATACTTGAAAATATTATTTTGGCTCAACGTAGAGACTCGTGCTGATAACGTGTTGTAAAACTAATACTTTTATTCCTTTCATCGAGTGTACAAAATGGGGTGGCATACCACCCTTTTATAGGGAGCAAGAGAGGCTCCTAGAATTCTAACATAAAGATCATCATAAGTGATCATCATAAGTGCTTATACTAGAATCATCTAAAAGTATTTGAAAGGACATCCATTTTATATATTATTTTATAACAGATTTTTTTTTTTTAAATCTTTATCTCACAGTGAAATAATACTCCATAACTAATGGCATTTTGAAAATTAATCTCATAGTCATTTTGTGGCGTACCAAATAGGTATACTGCGTCGTTTTCTTCAACTAACTAAATACTCAACACAACATGAAACATGTGGGACGAAACACGTGTTTGGAAAAAGAAATTATATCATCATTCATCACCCACATGTAAAAAGGCCATTTTTCATGAAGGTGATCATACGTTCGAACGAGGTTCTCGGATTTCGATAATGTGGAATCGAAACCAAATCGACTACAAGTCTACAAATGTATGTTCGTTTTGGTTTCAATCTGTTTCGATTTCAAAATCGACATTTTTTTTTGGAATTGACGATTCCAATTTTCGATTTAGAATTGTCGATTTTGGTTTCAACTGTTGGAGAAATTGGTTAGAAATTGATTAATTTTAATTAATTAATTGATTTTAAAATGAGAGTGGAGAACACTCGTCTTTGATCAATTTGTTGAGGGCTATAAATGTAATTTCAAGGAAATTAAATGGCATATAATCGTTCTACTCTCGGAGTAGATGTTCGTAGTGTATTTAAAATCTCAAAATCGAATTTCGGTGAGTGAGAAATTAATTCACGAAGTTGAAACGTCAAATAATACACTTTATGGGATAAAGTGTTATATCATGTTAATTGTCCCACATTGAAACTTTGAAAGTTTAATGGGGCTAATTACTCCTTATAAATAGGAGGGTGTTACAATGGTTCAAATAATAGTGACTAAGGAGCAATCCAATAGTCTATACGGATGCACGTGTGTGCTCGTCCGGTTGAGCTTGGGCCTAGTCTTGGGCTCGTGACTCGTGGGTTTTAAATTTGGGATTTCTCAGACCCATCTATAATTTTGGAACTTGAATATTTGGGTTTGACTCATACAAATCAAGTTTTCAGAAAGTTGAAACCCAATTTGAAATTGGGTTAACCCAAATAAATTTAAAAGTTGAATTTGAACTATGACGGATTTGGACGTTGAGGATGTCTAGGTACATTGACGTTACAAATTGTGATGAACTTGGACGTTCGGATGTCCAGGTTAATAGACGTTTCAGTAATGAATTTGTAATCGCAAAGGAGTTACAAAACCATTTAAAAGGTTAATAGACGTTTCAGTAATGAATTTGTAATCGCAAAGGAGTTACAAAACCATTTAAATCTTGTAACCGCAAGACGTTACAAATTACATGAATGCCGTAATGAATGTGGAGACCCCTCACATTTTAGAACATGCCTATAAATAGGGTGCATGTTTTATGTTGCAAAACACTCACACACAACACTTGAGATTTTCTAGAAAAATCATAGCATCACACATTTTGCATCAAGCATATAGAGTGTAGTCCAGTTTTCGTGTCGATTCAGTTCGTTGGAACTCTATACGTTGTGGTGCTGCTCGTATAGAGGCGAAAGTCGTTTTACCTTTTAAAACGTTACGTCAAACCGTGAGCACTAGCCGAGACGTATTCGTTTTGCGGGAAAAAGGTTTCCTTGACTCGACTTTAACTTTGCTCCTATTGTTTGTGAGATGGGGTCGTTGTTGCTGATTTAAAAAACCTGCTCGTTTTGGAAAGATGCTAAAGGAGGAAAGCTGCTAAAAGACGAAAATCGAAGACTTTATGTAAATATTAATTTAATTGTATTTACAATTTTGTTATTTATTTCTGTCAATTTTGTAAGACCATTGCTGGGTGCTCAAAAATTCCAACATCAATAGACACTAAGGAGGGTGTATTCAATTGAGATTCTGTTTGATTTTTTTGGACTTTAAAAAGTCAGTGGATTTAGAAAATCCATAGACTCTATGCAGAGTTTGACTGACTTTGTTATTGATTTATATGGATTTTCATAGATTTGACAGGATTCTAAAATACACATTTTTTTATTTATTTAAATGGATTTCCATAAACTACGCCCCTAAACCTATTGATGCAAACGTATATCGAACACATTTGTATATAAAAAAAATTATCTAAATTATTTAGAAAAAATATCAAAAATATATTTTCATTGTTATTAGCAATACTAGTTCTCAATGCATTAGCTTGTTGTGGTTGGCTTGCTTGTGTTTGAAATGAGAACTTGTGATTTGAAAATATCAAAAATTCTCTCAATCACATTTCTTAATGATGTATGAGGAAGAAGAAAGATTGAATAATTGCATTTCTGGAGTGACGACCTTGACCACCAAAATCTTTTAGATGATATCTAAAACCAAGTGATGGGGAGTTGACGTCGACTGGAGTGACGACCTTGCTAACATAACGATATACTATAAATTTTAAAGAAAAAATATAATTTTAAAATACAGTTTTCACGATAATAATAATGGTGGTATTGCTAACATAACGATATACTATAAATTTTAAGAAAAAATATAATTTTAAAATACAGTTTTCACGATAATAATAATGGTGGTGAAGAATATGTGATGCAGAAGAGATTTTGAATAGTGAAATTTATTTATATTTTTTTAAGGAGAATCCAACGAAATCCATAGAGTATTAAAATCCATAGATTGTTGAATACCTAAAAATTTCTAAAGACACTTTTTAAAATCCGTATTGAATACCTCAAAATTTTGAAAGACTTTTAAAAATCCGGATTGAATACCCCCAGATTTTAAAAATCCAAAAAAATCCAACAGAGTCTCAATTGAATACACCTCCTAAATTTCATCTCTTGATTTTGTAACGATAATTTCCAATTAAATCTCATTCTTTTAAAATTTGAATAAAATAAAAATAGGTTGAATCGTCGGTTGGTTCGAATCGGCAATTCTAATTTCTAAATATGTGGAACCAAAATCGAACGTTAGCATACACCGTTTTCAAAACTCCAGTTCATCGGAAATCGGGATTTCGAAATCTCTATAGTATTTCAAATGTTAAAAGTTCACATGAACACCAAAAAATTAATAAAATTAAATAATTTTAACCAAAAGTTACGTATATAAACATTAAAATAAATAAACGTGTTTGACCTGCAAAAATTGCAACAAAATTCCGATACCACAGTAGTATTGTAGAATTACTGAATTACCCATTTTCTTGACTTCTCTGATTAAAGATAGACTGTATTATTTTTTTTCAAAGAGGTTTCGTGGTGTAGTTGGTTATCACGTCAGTCTAACACACTGAAGGTCTCCGGTTCGAGTCCGGGCGAAGCCAAATTTTTTAGGAATTTCTTTTTTGTTTTATATATTAATTTTCCTCCTAATCTCCCCATTGCACATTTGCACTATCAAAGATTTAATCGGACAAAGCTTTGTAACATAATTTTACACAATATATATTCATTTTCCTTAATAGGGCCAATAGGCAATAACTACATTACACTATCTCAGGAATTATTTAAAGGAAATATTGAATTTGAAATGAGGTTGGTGAATCGTAATGTCAATTTTGTAGTACATACTATTGTTCGGGGTTCACAGTCTTTCATGAGTCCTGCAAATTTTGTGGATGACATTCTCGATTGTTGTCAAGTTTGTGTTCAATAATAATTGGAAGAGTGGCTTAAAAAAAATAAAAAATGAAAGAAGATAAAGAAATTTTTGGAACTGAAAACTTGGAAAAGTCCACACTCTTGGAAGCTAATTTTGCAAGCACTTCCACAAACTGGATAGCTCATCATGCTGCAGGGGTTTCATAAGATAATCTGCTGCTCCAAGCCTCAATCCCTTTATGGTTATCGACACTTGATCTTGCTCTGTTAGGACTAACAAAAATGATCAAACGATTAGGGATGACAACGAGACGAGTTGAAATTCAGAACTGCAGAATAATTTCATGTAACTTGGGCCAAGCCTGAACTCGGTCAAATAGACAGGTTTTCTTTTCCGGAACCCGCTTCTAAAAATTTTGGTCTCAATTATCAAGCATGACATAAAACGACGTCATTTTCAAATTTGTTACGATTTTGAGTTATAATTGTTCATTTTTTTTTTTAATTTTAAATGTTGATACTAAATTGAAAAGATGAACATTATTCGGATCAAAATTGTACAATACACAAGTTGTGGGTAAAAAAAAACTTATTTAACTTCTTATATTAATATGAGTTTACTTACTGAAAACGGGGATGCGTTGCAATCGGTCGTCACGCATGATATGCCTCATGAAACGAGCGTCGTTCGCCATTAATAAACCGACGTCCGCGAGGATAATATGCGCGCGAGGTCCTTCGGAGTTGAGAGTGTCCAACACTTGTGTGGCTGACCAAACTGCAGCTACTGGAAAATCATAAAAAAAGAAAGTATAATTGATTAATTCTTTTTACAAGAGATTACAAAATAGTAAATACTCCCTCGATTCGTCTATAAGTTTTCATGCATAAAGTGATAAAATAAGGTGGAGTGCATTGATATAAGAAGCTATGTGTCAAAAAATGTATGGAAAAAACTTATAGACGGACGAGGTGTAATGCAGAACAAAAAATGAAGGGAGAGGGTGTGTAGAAGCATAATCACCTTGGTAAGAGCATTTGCAAAGAAGAGCAAGTATTTGGTGGCAACTTTGTGCATCAATATCACACACTAAAATTCTAACTTTTGTGGGATCAATGTGATTAAGCATAACACTCTTGCCCTTTTCCATTTAATGCAAATAATATTTTTCCTTCTAAAGTATCTATCTACCTTTTATTCAACATATCTTGTGTGTTGATCCAACAGAAAAGTTGGCCAGCCAAATTTTGAGGGCATGCCTAACTACACTCCATTCTGTTATCTGTTACAACTTTATTATAATCACATTTTTATCATGCTTAAATCAATCATGCCAACCGTATCGACTCAAGGCTGAACAGTGTTGTTAGAGATAGTTATTACAGCATTAATACACAAGAATTAATTTACAATTCTATTATGGTATCAGAGCTACAAGGCTCACGCCCACACATCCTGAATTCGATTCCGGCTCAATGCACCTCCTCCCAAAGGGTACCTCTCTATAAGTTCAGACTTTTAGATAAGACGAAATCTTTCAATAGCGTATCTCAATACAATGTTCTCAAGATTAAACAGAAGAATCTAAAACATTATGTAGAAGATTTGACTTGGTCACCAAAATAGTTTGTTACAATATTGCAGATTCTTTCTAGATTGTATTTTATAATATATTTTTTTATGATTTAATTTGTTACTGTTAGTACAAGAAATATCACGTATTTTATACACTCTCACATCAATATTATAAGTTAATCCATATCATTAATTTATTATTTTTTCTTAGTTTTCGTGTCTAAATTAGTGTGAAAACGGAATTGGAATGGAGAGAGTATAACTTAATGGATAATGTTGTAAAACAGAGTGGTATATATATGTTTGTGCAGAAAAGGGGTTGAAAATTAACTGTGCAAATAGGATGAAAGAAGGGTAATTGGATAATGTTTATGCAAATATGGTGCATCCAAGTTTGATTATAGATAGTTGATTAAGTTTATTACATGATTAGCAATTAAAAGAAGTTTACTTTATTTGTAGGTGTAAGAAAGTATCAAACTTTTTTGGCTCAACATTATTCAATTTAATGGTATTTTGAATATAATCGTACCAAGTTTTATTTCATGGTGAAAGGGATAGTACTAATTAAATAGTGATACTATTACACAATGTGTAGTATCTAGGAAATTAGAAATAGGAGTATTATTTGGATTTTGCTTATTATTATTATTTTTTAAAACAGTGTATAAAGACAACTAATAAGTTTTGGGCCATTTTTTTTAAAAACAATTTGGGTCATATATACTCCACAATTATACACACAGAGACCTGTTGAGGACACCCACCAGAAGGTTTTTCCATCCTAAAGAGTATGCAGAATGTCAAATATTATATCCCTCTACTAAAATTAAAAAAAAAAAGGATAAATAAGTACACTCCCATTATATTTCTCGACAAAATCGTCCCCACCACCCCAAAAATCTTCTCCCACCATCATTATAATGTTCAAATTCCAAAAAAAAAAAAAAAAACCAACAGGAAATAGAAGCACTTTAAAATAATATATATATATATATATATTTTTTTTTTAATAAAGACTCAAACAAAATAAACACTAACAAAATTAATGTAAAATAATAAAATAAATCATTCTAACTCACTAATTTCAAACAAGATGCAAACTCATAAAAAAATTGTAAGCGACAAAAACTTTCGGACAAACACAAATTTCTAAAAAGGTAATTTATTTCAGCAAAAAATTTCGGACACATACAAAAATTCGAAAAAAATAATTGGGTTCGGCAAAAAAAATCTAACAAACACAAAAAATATAGATTTTTTGATCTGAAATATGTACAAACCAAAACCCTAAACTTATCGGAGCGGGGTGGCGAGGCTAGGAGGCTTGAGAGGGAGAGGGGCGGACGCGGTGCGATGGAGAGGGGGTGCGAACGGTCGACGATGGCTTGGACGCATCTGAGCGGTGGCGAGGCTTGAGGGAGGCGGCGGCGCAGCTTGGAGAGGGAGGGGGAGGCCGGCGCCACTCTCTTCATAAATTGGTCTCGATTATCCATTATCTATTACAGAAATTAAAAACACAATTAATCATATCCAAGGTCTAGTATACACTAGTGTAATTTATTTTATTTTAGACAAGGATTCGAACTATGTACCTCAACATTAAATTTTTTTGCACATACCATTTAGAGTACTAACATACAACTTGCAACACAATATTAATAAAAAGTGTAAGTCAATATAAGTAAAAAGTGCAATACAATATTACTAAAAAATGTAAGTTAATGTAACTGAAAAGTGCAATACAATATTAGTAAAAAGTGTAAGTCAATATTGCTAAAAAGTGCAATACAATATTATAAAAAAATGTAAGTCAGTATAATTGAAAAGTGCAACACAATATTACTAAAAAGTGTAAGTCCATATAACTGAAAAGTGCAACACAATATTACTAAAAAGTGTAAGTCACTATAAATAAAAATATTATTGTAAAGTGTATGACACTACAATAGAAAAGTGAAACACCATTTACCAAAAAATGTAAGTCACACAACTGATGAAACGTGTAACATAATATTACTAAAAAATGCAAGTCACTATAAATAAAAATATTATTGTAAAGTGTAGGACACTACAATAAAAAAGTGCAACATCGTTTATAAAAAAGTGTAAGTCACATAACTGAAAACGATACTACCGTTGAGCTATATAAGGAAACATATGTAGTAAAACGGAAATATATGCTGAACTCGAGTGCAGAGTGTGCACTCGAATTCACAGCCACACCCTTAATCATATTATCATAGTAATACATTAATTATTTTTTTTAAAAATAATATAAATAACAAAACATTAAATTAAAGAAAAAGTATCACCAGGTCTTCAAATTCTTCAAGAGTGAGTGAAGTTCATGGATGAAAATATCCGGAAATATCCCCGATATATTCTCGATATATCCATTTTTCGGGGTCATCGATATCGATATTGGGAAGAACCGATATTTCCACGATATTTGTAAAAAAATTAAAAATATCGATAAATATCGATAGATAATAACAATATCGAGCCTAATATCGATAAAATATCGAGAAAATATCGGAAAATATCGAGAAAATATCGAGAAAATGTCGATAAATTTCAAAAAATATCGATAAATGTCAAACGAAATAACATTGTATATTATATTTTATATAAATTTATCACTGATATAAAATGTATTTAAATTATTTTGTTGATTTTACGTACTGAAGGCTTATTATTAAATTTTTACAATTTTTAAAATTTACCGATATCGATATTCGATATCGATATATCCATCGATATTTCCATAAATTCAAGGTCTCGATATTTCCATCGATATCGATATTTTCATCCTTGGTGTAGTTTTCCCCAACGAGTTGCTCGGTTTCCTTCGTGCCGAATTGAAGCCCGCCTTTTTGCCAAGGATGAAAATATCGATATCGATGGAAATATCGAGACCTTAATTTTATGGAAATATCGATGGATATATCGATATCGGTAAATTTTAAAAATTTTAAAAATTTAATAACAAGCCTTCAGTACGTAAAATCAACAAAATAATTTAAATACATTTTATATCAGTGATAAATTTATATAAAATATAATATACAATGTTATTTCGTTTGACATTTATCGATATTTTTTGAAATTTATCGACATTTTTTTGATATTTTCCGATATTTTCTCGATATTTTATCGAAATTAGGCTCGATATTGTTATTATCTATCGATATTTATCGATATTTTTAATTTTTTTACAAATATCGTGGAAATATCGGTTCTTCCCAATATCAATATCGATGACCCCGAAAAATGGATATATCGAGAATATATTGGGGGATATTTCCGGATATTTTCATCCATGCTTTTTGCTACTGTCTCCAGCCTTTAAAATAAGATGGGCTATTCATCACATAAAATTTGGGGTCTGACTATATGCACCTCCATTTCGGTTTGATGCACTCCCCTTTTAATTAAATTATTAAAATAAAATGGCGAAAAACCCAAAATACCCCTACACTTTTTGTATGCCACTAACTACACCATTCTTACTGTACGCACCCCCCAATTAAACCCTGTTCATATTCCCCCTAAACCCCTCACTTCCCCATTTCCCCCTCTTCTCCAAACCGAAAAAAAAATCGGCCACTTCATCACCAAAATCCTCAACTCGCTCATCTCACGTCAACAACTCGTGGAAATCGTATTTTTACACTCTTTGTGCTTCAAGGATCAAGAAATGACAAGAAAACGTGATGGATTCTACAAATATGTAAGTTTTTTTTTTCTCATATATTTTAGCTAAACAAGGGTTTATTTTTAGTTTTCCTCATATATCCTCATATATTGTTCTTTGTACGTTTTAGAGTAGTTTATGATATATGGTTTAGAGAAAATGGTTGACTAAGCTATTGGCGCGTTTAATTTTTTTTCGTTTTTTTTCGTTAACGCGTCGACCCTGGTTAGGTGACCGCATGTGTTTTGGTCGATTACTCGACGTCGACTAGGTGTGTTAAGGTCGACCCTGGTTAGTTGATGATAATATGTTTGGTCGACATCGTGATGTCGACTGGAACTTTTAGGGTCGACAATAGGTGGTCGACGGGGAAGGTTTTATGTCTTAATCCATGTGTCGACCAAATGTGTAGTGGTCGACTCCCCGATGTCGACCGAAACATGATTTTTATTTTTTGTTGTTGAATTTTGTTTCTTTTTAGAATTTGGCCAAAAAACTTATGTATTGGTTTCTTTTCAGAATTTGGCTGATGACGAAGAATTTGACCCGGATTTCTTTTTTTATTCGGAGGATGAAGCGGGGCCATCGGGGCCGTGTGATGCTTCGGCTAATGAGGAGAATGCCCCAGATAATGAGAATAATGCCCCAGATAATGAGGAGAATGCCCCAATTAATGAGAATGCTTCGGCTAATGAGGATGCTCCGGGCAATGAGCTTATGATGGACTACACCGATGTGTTCTCAAATTTCAATTACTTTGAGACTCGGGAAGCCTTAGAACGGTGGGTTCGAGACGTAGCCATACAACACAACATCGTCATCGTTGTAAAGCGCTCAGATAATGGTAGTGGGAAGAAGAAGGCACAAGTGTTATTGGCGTGCGAACGTGGTGGAACTTATCGAAAAAATAAACCAAAGATTGGAACCCAACTTGTTGTTGTAGGAAATGATGATGATTTTGAAGATGATAAGGGACGAAGAAGGACAACGGGGTCAAAAAAGTGTGGATGTCCTTTTCTCTTAAGGGGCATTAAAGTGTCTTCAAATGAATGGATGTTGGAGGTCAAATGTGGGACTCACAATCATCCCGTAGCAATCTACCTTGAGGGTCACTCATACGTTGGGAGGCTAACTCCTGCTGAAGAAAATTTGGTTGTTGATATGTCTAAGTGTAACGCTCCACCAAAGGATGTGTTGAAACTACTTAAGTTGAGGAATCCGAACAACCATTCTACGATCCGCACCGTGTACAATGTCCGATCCAAGTTTAAGATGGCAGGTTTTGCTGGAAAGAGTCAACTACAACAGTTGATGACTTTGTTGATTGACAATAATTATTTTCAAAGCCATAGATTTTGTCCAGTATCAAATACTATACTAGATGTATTCTTTGCACACCCAACTGGCCTTCAATTGTACCGTGCATTCCCGAGTGTGTTGATAATGGATTGCACGTACAAGACCAATAGGTATAAGCTGCCGTACTTAGAGATTGTTGGATTTACGTCGACTGGCATGACCTTCTCGGTAGCTTCAGTGTTCCTCGAGCATGAGAGGGAGGAAAACTATACTTGGGCATTAAGTGTCCTCCGTGAGTTATTGGAGGATGGTTGTCTACCGAGGGTGGTTCTTACCGATCGAGAGTTGGCCGTCATGAATGCTGTCGGCACCGTATTTCCAGAGGCTAAACATTTCCTATGTAGATGGCACATAGATAGGAATGTTTTGGCCAAATGCAAGGAGAAGTTTGAGACCAAGGAAGATTGGGAAAGATTCTTCTATTCTTGGAAGAAAGTGATGGATGCATCGTCTGAAAATGAATTCAATACCTTTGTTCAGCTTTTTCAATCTGAGTATGCAAATGTGCACACTGAAAGTGAGGCATACTCCTACTGCATGAACCAGTGGATAAATCCATTCAAGGAGAGGTTTGTAGCGGCATGGACGGATGAGTACATGCACTATGAAAATACAACTACGAACAGGTACGTTTTAATATTTCATAAGTATGTGTCTATGTGTTATTAGTTATTTTGTAGTTTTTATGTGTGTAATTAATCTATCAAAATATTATCATTTCAGGGCTGAGAGTCACCATGCAGCGTTGAAGAGATCTCTTGGTAACAACTTGGGTAATTTTGAGATCTGCTGGTCAAGGACAGACACCTTATATCAAGCAAGTCACAATGCCATTAAAGCTTCGTTTGAGAAGAGTGTGAATGTTGCCTTACACAAGTTCAAGTCCGTGTTATATCAGGAGTTATTGGGAGTGGTGTCAATCTATGCATTGGAAAAGATATACAAAGAGATGACACGTATCGAACACGGTGAATCCAGTCCTGATATATGCATTCACTATCTACGAAAGGTATGCGGATTGCCATGCACTCATGAACTTGACCAATATCACCGGCTTGGCAAACCGATACCTATAGAAGCTATTGATAGGTTTTGGAGAAAGCTTGACATGGAGCCAGTTGTGAGAGGCGAGAACGAAGCGAAGGACGATGTGGCTGAAGATCTCGACACTCGATATGAGGAAGTCATACAGAGCTTAATGATTGCATATAAAGAGCAAGAGGCCACAACGTCGAAGAGGATGATGTTGAGGCAAGCCATAGAGCTTCGGAATCCTAGGACCACTTCGCTTATTGAACCTGAGCCGAAGGTAAAAACACGTGGTCGACCGAAAGGAAAAGGAAATAAGAAGAAAAATGATCCTTCTTCGACAAAACGGGATCCGAGCTTCTTCGAGTACAAGGAGTCCATGTGTTTCCCCGGTGTTGTTGAGATAGATGAGCCTTCGTCGTCGAAGACGAAGAAAAAATCAGCTAAACGTCCGCCGGTAATTTGATTTATTTTGAATTGTTTTATGGTTGTTTGGTTTTATGGTTATTTGGTTATTTGGCTTGGTTCTTTATATGTTTGATTTATTTTGAATTGTTTTATGGTTATTTGGTTATTTGGCTTGGTTGTTTATATGTTGTTTGATTTATTTTGAATTGTTTTATGGTTGTTTGGTTTTATGGTTATTTGGCTTGGTTGTTTATATGTTGTTTGGTTTATTTGGTTTACTTGGTTTGTAGGTGGTCGCTCGTAAGCGTACTCGCTCTTCATCTACAAACGCAGGGTTGAGAGAACAATTACCCATTAGATATCAACCATTTGTGGTGGATTGTATTGATGTTCTTGCTGATGGACACTGTGGATTTCGATCGATTGCTTCTGCTATGGGATGGGGTGAAGACAATTGGGCCCGAGTACGACAAAATGCAATGACGGAGTTAGGGCAGCACGTAACTTTGTACTCGAAAGTGTTTAAAGAAGATAAGATGTTTGAAGTTATTTTGAAGGCCCTCAATTGTTTTCAAGTTACTGCACCGTGGAAAAATTGGTTTCTGGGGTACCTCGTCGCATCGATGTACAATGTTTGTTTGGTCACCTTGGGCAATGATTTATCGCTCACATACCTTCCCTTGAGAACGTCGCCATCGAAAAATCCCAAGAAAATTTGTATGGGCCACGTCAACGGTAATCATTTCATCCACGTCAACTTGTCTGCCGATTGTCCACTTCCGCCCATTGCGGCTTGTTGGCCGACCTATAGATTACCAGCTGCAGCTGGATGGTTGGACGCATATAACAATAACCTTATTAAATAGGGTTTATGTTGTCATACTTTTGGTAACTTTTGTACTTTTGCTGACCGAGAATGATGACTTAGATTAGTCATACTTTTGTAATGTCGTACATTAATCATTTTTTTGCACGTTTTGTACTTTTGCTGACCGAGAATGATGACTTAGATTAGTCATACTTTTGGAAACTTTTTGGAAATGCCTTAGATTATACTTTTGTATGTTTTGTAAATGACTTACATTACTATTGGTGAACGATTGTACAATTGAAATCGTGTTGGAAATGACTTGGATTGTCTTAGATTATGTGTTTTATGATGTTGAGGAACAATGTTACAATTTATGTTACTATACATTTTATGTTGAATAGACATTTTTCGACTCATTAATTAGGAACTGATGCATTTAGGTTAACAATGTTACATTTTATGTTGAATACACATGTTGTCGACATCTAGTAGTCGACCAAACGTAATGTGGTCGACACATTAATTATGAACAGACACAGTTTGGTCGACATTTGATTGTCGATCGGAAGACACTAGTCGACCTATACACATGTTGTCGACATCTCGTAGTCGACCACACGTACTGTGGTCGACACATTAATTATGAACAGACATAGTGTGGTCGACATTTGATTGTCGATCGGAAGACCACTATCGACATAAATAACACACGGCGATAACACGACGTCGACTTATTTACTACATGCACCCCACCACAAAATGCACCTCGAGTTGCCGGTCGACATCGCTTAGTCGACCAAAACATTATCCGTCGGCGTCCTGTAGTCGACCACATGTGGTATGGTCGACAAGTTAATTATGAACAGAGGCATCATAGGCGCCATCGAGTTGTCGGTCGACATCTCTTAGTCGACCAAAACATTATCCGTCGGCGCCTTGTAGTCGACCAAATGTAATTTGGTCGACAAGTTAATTATGAACAGAGGCATCATAGGCGCCATCGAGTTGTCGGTCGACAACTATTAGTCGACCAAAACATTATCCGTCGGCGCCTTGTAGTCGACCAAATGTAATTTGGTCGATCACTAGTAGTCGACCGGCGTTAAATACCTTTCGTTAAATATAAAAGTGACTCACGCAAAACCCTTTAAACGGTAAAGAAACCCAATCAAACCAAAACAATAAAGCAAAATAAACAGTCCAATTTTTGTCATTTTACTAATCTTTTTAGATCTGGTTCGGCGGTTCTTCTTTCTTCGAATTGAAATCAAATCAGCTCAAGATCCATAACACTACTGTAAACAAGGAGACCCATAACAAGGTATCCCCTCACAATTAATTGTCACAATACGTCATAAACAGTACAACATCTTAAATCAAAACATTCAATTAAACATAAACAATGTACTCGAACATCAATTAAACAACATGTAACATAAACATCTAAAATAACCCTAAACATCTAAAATAAACCTTAACATCTAAAATAAACATAAACATCAAATTAGTTCGTCTTGCCCCTTTTCCTTCATCCAAATTAAACATCTAAAATAAACATAAACATCAAATTAGTTCGTCTTGCCCCTTTTCCTTCATCCAAATTAACATAAACATCAAATAAATACAAATTAACATCCAAATTATGCCTTGCCCCTTTTCCTTCGGCTTTATCCCCTACCCCTTCCTCTTGGTGGCCTTGACGATGATGCCGACGCAATAGGTGGCGGTTGTAGTGTTCTACATGCCGCTTCCATAACCCGTGCAAGCTCTTCCGCTGGCGGTGTATCTCCGTCCTTCCATCGCTGAACCAGCGGCGCCATCATATTTTGAGCGAGGCTTATCATAAGCCACGCGTCATCTGCAATGGGTACTCGATCGGATGCTGTCGAACGTGTGGCTGGGTTAGACAAAAACACGTGGGAGTTAGCCGTGAACCATGTTCTGTAGTCCGGAGCACTCTCCCAAGGAAGTCTGGCCTTGTCTCCGCGTCTTTCAGGTGATAACAAGTGCATGTCCCATGTCTCAAAATAATCACCCAAATGCCCCCACACAAGCTTGGACTTTTTTGAAGGTTTAGCACTTCGTTCAGCACGTGCAACAAGAGGCCTCTCTGGTATCGTCTGGACAAACCCGAATTGTCGGAGGACTCTATCTGGCATGTACGGCTCCACAATATCCCCACAGACCAAACAACCATGAAAGTACGTGACTTCATACAAAGGATAATCTTTTCTCATTTTTGCGTATGGATTCCACATAACCTACATTACATGTAAATTATTGAGCACCCACTATTAATTGACACAAGAGAAAGGGGATAAGTCAACTCCAAACCTCATGTGGTTCTAGGGCATCCATACGCTCTCGGAATGCTTGCACACGGGGCATCGACGCCCCGACATATCCTTGTGGGGCCCACCTCGATGATAGCGGCTGACCAGTCTCGAAGTCCATGTGATGGGGAGGTTTGACCAAGACAGGAAAGTGTTCGTAAATCCAAGCCTACAAAATAACAACCATCCAAAATGTTGAAATGCAAAACATAATATAAAATGGAAGAGTGTTAAGTATGAGTTTTACCTCTAGTAGAGTCAAATAGCCTGATATTTGTGCAGTCTTATTTCTCGACGCCAAACCAAGCTGTCTATATAAATAAGCTAATGTGGCCGCTCCCCATGCATACTCATGCAATCCTTGCATATCATCCAAATACTGAAGCCACGTCGTTGACACACGAGTGCCAGTTTTATCTGCAAACAAAGAGCACCCAAATGTATACAAAGCGTAGGCCCTAGCAGAACGCAACACCTGAACACGGTCTTCAGAATTAAACTTGTTCATGAAGTTCTCTCTCAACCATTCTAGCTTGACCGAAGACCCCCGTGAACCACTTACTAAACCTTTCGCAACAACAGCATCTACACCCAACAATCTACTAAGATCAGAAGAAGAAGAGACGAAATGAACACGAGAAGACCGTACTGGCAGACCTTCAACTGGTAACCCGGTAATGCAGAAGACATCATCTAGTGTAATGGTAATTTCACCGAATGGAAAGTGAAATGAGTTGGTCTCGGGATGCCATCTCTCAACAAAAGCGGCGATGAGGTTCTTATTAGTGGACCTATATGAAATATCCCTAATTTGAACTAGGCTGGACTTTTTCAAATACTTCATCCATCGTCGAAATTGTTGGGTGTCCACATCCTCGGGAAATTCCCATGACAAAAGTTTACTAATATGGCTATGGCACTTGAGCACAGGACGCTCTTCACCCTTCCAAATAAATTTGGCCACATGAGTTTGGAAAGAGGTCAACAGTGGAGGATTCGCCTCAACACCTTCGTTTGCTTCCACATCCTCCGGTATATCATCATCTCTATCATCGTAATCATCATCATCATCGTCGAAAATGTCTTCAGATACTTCCTCATCTTCAGATTCTTCAGATGTAGATGTGATTTTTTGTTGGGGAGAGGCGGGTTGTGCTTGCGGAGGAGCGAGAGGTTGAACTTGTGGAGGAGCGAGAGGTTGAACTTGTGGAGGAGCGAGAGGTTGAACTTGTGAAGAAACAACAGGTTGTGCTTGCGGAGGAGCGACTTTTTCTGTTGGTGCACTTTCATCTTGAGGTGCAACTTCTTGAGGTTGAGGTGCGACTTCTTGAGGCTCAACAGTTGCATCCTTATTTTTCTTCCTGTTGGACGCAGTTGGCCTTACTCTCTTGTTGTACACTGATAAAATGAAAAATAAAATCAATAAACCATATGGTAGACATTTATACATATACATGGATAATTTTCAAAGTGGTCGACAACAAGTGGTTGACCTATTTTATTATCGTCGACTCTGATGCATCGACCAAAGCTTATTCGGTCGACGTCACGATGTCGACAAGAGTTAATTGTGGCCGACACTGACGCATCAACCGAATTCTTCCTCGTCGATGTCGTGACATCGACCAAACAAGGCCTCGTCGACGAACCAGAGTCGACGACTCCTACCCCGACGCGATCGTTTTTGATTGATTTCACACTTCTTTCCCCCCCCCCTTTTCTATTAATCATACAACAACAACCAACAAAAACCAAACAATCAAACAAATAAACAACAAATCCATAAAAAAGCCCTAAAATCTAAAACCCAAACCATGACTAAAACCATCTTCAAATTATGTTATAATAGCATTACAAAATCACCATTCTATACATAAGAAACCACCATTAACAACATACATTACAATTAATTTTTCAAAAAAACATAAAACAACAAAACCACCATTAACAACACACCATAACATAAAGCTTTAAACTACATACCTTTACGTGAGTCCATGACTTCGCGGTGTGTGAGGGAGCGCGTTGGTTTGTGGTGGTTGGAAGCGGCGGCAGGGCACGACGAAGGGAGGCACGGGACGCAGTTGGAAGTTTTTGAAGAGGAAGAGGAAGAGGGAGGGTAATAAGAACGTGGGGTGCATTTAACATGAGGTGTGTATGTAGTAATATGAAATAAATTGTGTAAAGGGTATTTTGGGTTTTTCGTCATATTATTTTAATAATTTAATGAAAAGGGGAGTGCATCAAACCGAAATGGAGGTGCATATAGTCAGACCCAAAATTTGGACTTGGAAAAGAAATTAGGCCCAATTTGCTTCAGGCCCAATTTGCTTCCTTGATTGCAGAAGGAGGTACTGGCCTATATTTCAAGTAGATGCTTGACCCTTTCCCAATTGGGTTGGGTTATATACCCCTCCAGCTTTGTTTAATACACTTCCCGATACAACTCTCAAAATACATATAAGATCGATGCACTCCCCTCTAAATTATCTATTATACCCATTCTTTTAAAATTTTGTAGGATAAATGCACCCCTTAAAACCTCATTATCTTCATCTTCCCTATTCCATAAAAAACCCTAAAATCATTCTTCTCTCCCACCTTTCTCCCACCGCCGCCAGCGACGCCCACCACCCAGCCGCCCGTCGTCCAGCCCCAATCCTTTTTTCTTTCTTTTTCTTGCTTGCCGTCCAACCCCCTTCCCCTCCTCTTCCGACGCCTTCCCTCTCCCCGTCCGCTTCAATATTGGTTGACTTCTTTCGTCCGTCGCCGCCCTTCGTCCAATCTCCCGCTTCAGGTAAGTTTTTTTTTTCTCTGTTGCACAAGGCGGCGACGGTCAATCTCCCGCTGCCTAGCGCCGCCGCCCCACCCCAAGAAGCGCCGCTTCGTCCTCCCTTTCGTCCAGCCTCCGCCACCTAGGTAAGCATTTTTTGGTCGACTCCTCCATTTTTTTTATGTTGTGTCTCCTCTGGCTTTTTTTAATTTTAATTTTATTTTATTTTCGACAATATTTAGTTGACCAAAAACACTACCGTGCACAAATATTGTCGACGGAAGTGTTTTTGGTCGACTCAATATTGTCGACAATTTCAATTTTTTATTTTTTTTTTAAATTCTTTCGAAAAAATCTTATTGACCGGAGTGTTTTTGGTCGACAAACCAGAGTCGACCGAAAGGTTTTTGGTCTACAAATCAGTGTCAACAGAAGAAATTTTGATCGACTCTGATTTGTCGATTTTTTTTTTTTTTTACTTTCTATGTTTTTTTTTAAAATTTTTGAGTTTTTATTTGGGGCGGCGGCGGCCGGAGGTTGGGCGACGGCAGCGTTCGGTGGGCGACGGCTAATACCTCTCAAATTAGGTTTAGAGTTAAAATTAGGGTTAAGGTTAATTTAATTTATGGGAAGTGTATGTATCTTTTTGTATTTTATTAAAAGGAAAAAATAGACATTTTACATGAATATTTAATTAATAAAAATGAAAGGAGCGTGTATTAAACAAAGCTGGATGGGTATATACCCGAACCCTTCCCAATTTCCTGCGATAGAACAAATAAAAATGGGCTCCTTGCAATTTGATTTTGTAAATGGGCTGCTACTTTTAATTAGATGGGCCAAATAATTTTATTATTGGTCCAAATCTCGTTTTGAATGCATTTCCGTCTCACTCCTTCAATTAACTTCATAAAATAATCGAGACATGTTTTGTTCTAAAAATGCTCATTTTCTTATAAAAATAGCAAACCACACCACTTCTTAAAATCAAGTATAATTAGTCAATTAAGTGTATATAATTCACAAAATTCTATAAAATTATGCAAATTAAACACATGAATATCGAGCAATTTTCACACTAATCAAAGATATCAACTTTAGTCTAATAACTTGTACTTTCTCAATTTTAGTCCTACAAGTATCAATTTTAGGAAAAAAAGATTTATTTACAGCCCGCAATTTTCACCTTTTTGAAAATCGTCCCAAAAAATAAAAAAATTTAATTTACATTCCATAATTTTGTAACTTGATTAATTCGCGTCCAATTTTTGTTGGAGACAGTAAAACGATATCATTTCACTCACACTTTTGTCACGTACGCATAAAATTTATGGATAACGACGAAAATTAGAACATGGTAGAACTTGACTTGTATAGCGTGAAAAAACAATGACCACGTCACTACTACACATTTGGCTTTGTAGAGCTTTAAAAAATGGTCTTGTAGAGCTTTTAAACGAGCTCTCCAAGTGGGAGCTATGCAAGTGAAATTGCACTTGGAGAGCTCTTTTTAAGGGCTGTGCAAGAGAGGTCATAGACAGCGGTTTTGAACCGCTGTCCAAGTAAAGTCACTTGGACAGCGGTTCATAACCGCTGTCTATGTGTATTTTTTTTTTGTTTTTTAACTTGGACAGCGGTTCATAACCGCTGTCTATGGGTATTTTTTTTTTGACTTGGACAGCGGTTATGAACCGCTGTCTAAGTGAATTTTCAATTTTTTTTAAATAATTATTTTATATTTTAAAAATCAATTTTATACAAAACCAAATTTATTTATATACCAATAAATAAATTTTATATTTTAAAAATCCATTTTATACACGTCAAAGACCAAAAAATTAAATAAATAAACGTACACTAACGTACGTTCAATTAATATAAACACCAAAAAAACATTAAATATCATCACAAATGTATAAGTTAATATATATTAAATGCACCAAAAGTTATACTAGCTACTTAAATTAAACCTATACAAAAATCGATTGTACAGGTACCCGATCCAATCTTTTTTCCATTTGTCCATTCTTTTGTCTTTGTAAGAGTTGAGCGGACGGGCATAGACAAACTGCAAACAACGATCAATCAATATAGTTAGATATATAGTATATGAATTTTTATTCAATCAATAATAATTTAAATAAATCAATAAATTTACTTACAGTGTTAGGATTAATCTCCAATCCAGAAAAATTGATTATATCCTCAATATAACAACATACAAAATGTCCACAATGGTCTCCATCATGTTGCCTCGAAACCTGTTATGATTAGCAATTATAAGCTAGCATGTGTGCATTACAATTATGATTATTTTCTATTAATTTGATAACGTACTAAATTAAATTACCTTAACATCTATCCAACTCACTTTATTGAAACTAGATCTTGAGGTTTGATTGTGAAGGCGACTCCGATACATCGTCATCACACTGTTATTATTATAATTAAAAAAAAAAGATTAAATATGCATAATTTTAAATGTAAAACAAATCATTATATTAGAATATTAAAAATGAACTTACGCTTCCATGTATGACATGAGATCACGACGATTTGCAATCACCCCATCAACAGCTGGGTCCATAAAAAAGACACTTAATGTCTTCATATTAATGACGACCAACACCCAATGGTTCCTATATTATATTAAGAATATTAAAATTGACTGCAAATGTGCAAAGGACACCTCTTCAATTTGGTAAGGTGTATGAAAAGGAGACCTCAGCTCATTCATTTATTTGGTCGATAATAGTTTAAACGGATAAACTATAAATAAATGTAGTAGAGGAAGAAAGAAATATGCATGACTGGCCAATGTCTCAAGGGGCTTGACAATTAAGGATCTGAACTAAAACCAAATCTATGCACAGGTTATTAGTTTGGAAACTTCTGTACATTGGAGCAAAAAAAAAAAGGAATTTCTCAGGCTTTTACATGACACGTTCTCAGTCTTTGATTTTACGTACTTAACATGTTCTTCGCCACTTTTACGAATATATTTATCCAAGATTATTGTTCATTTTTTTTCCTGGACAAGTCATTTTAAATGCAATAGATAATATTAAAAACAGGTGTTCAGAAAAGTAGACATGTAATATTGAACAACTAGAAACCATGCTTTTATAAGATCAAAAAATTCAATAATTATATATTCAATTTGATCTCCATGCTATATAAAACAAGCATCCTAGACAAGTCATAATTGCTTCAGACCCATAAACCTACAACCTTTTCCTGCATAGGAACTAAGACAAACCTGCTCAGGAGAACCATATGATATGATGTCCAAAGCATCATTCCAGTCCGTAATGCCAACAGGACTGAGGCCAACACCCAAATTAGTCTGAGGCACTGGAAGCCTATCTGTTTGTACTACATGAGGACCATAGTTTTCCCTAAGACAACATTAACAACAATAATTAGTAGAAAGCAGCATGGTCTGTGACTTGGGAATAAATAACATAAGGATTGGTAAATTTGATAATATTCTTGAGTTATGGCATCTTAATTAGTTTATAGTGTACTTATATTTTAATGAAATTTAAAAAATTAAGAGAGAGACAAGTAGTAAAGAGAAATCTAGATAGGTGTGAGAAACCTAAGCAGCGTCTTCCTGTGAAATTTAGACAATGATAAAGTTCACCAAATTCATCACCAGTCACCTAATTCTAATTCAATGACTTTGCTGTAAAATTTAAAGATGCATAAATTCAAATACTCTATTCTTTTGCTGTAAAATTTAAAGATGCATAAATTCAAATACTCTATTCTTTTGCTGTAAAATTTAAAGATGCATAAACTCAAATACTCTATTCTTTTGCTCATTCAATCACTAATCAGGATTTAACTAATGCAACTAAATTAGAGCAAACTAGTTTCCCCTGATTCCCTATGCAAAATATGCGAAAAATCAGAATGATAGGCACTCATAAAATCACAAAAATATTTAACAAATTACCAAAATAGCTTGACATCCTCATAGAAGTATTCATAAGAAGCAAATCACATATAAGAACAAAGGAGTGTGCCTCAAACTAAATTGATAAAAGAGACACGTAATTCAATCACAGTTTTTTATAAGAAAATTCACTTGAATACAAATTTTCACAGTTTTTTATTAATTAGAAGTCCATTGAAGATTTACAAATTTAAACAAACTGCATTCCAGAACAAATACAGAACGAGTATTCCTGAAGATTAAAAAAAATAAAAATTGATCATCGACCGGTTTAATATAAAAACACTGATCAATAAAATAAACAGCATAAGAAATTTGAGTTACAAATAAGTGAGATAAAATAGTTACCGCAGCCAGTTTCGCCGACGATTAGAGTGACGCGGTTCTGCAAAATCTTGTCAACAATTTTATTTCTCATGGCAACCACCGGGAGTTCGGAGAAACTCGACGGAGTAGGGTCAATCGACGGCGTCGAAGACGAAGCCAGTGAAACGTTACAAGCGCAGCAATCAACAAAAATCGCTAATTTATTAATTATTCTAAATTAACTGTCCTATCGATAGTTAACTGAGTATCGGCGCGAGGAGGGAGAGGGAGGGAGGCGACGGCGCGAGGAGGGAGAGGGAGGGAGGCGACGGCGCGACGAGAGAGAGGGAGGTAGGCGACGGCGCGAGGAAGGAGGCGCGGACGGCGAGGGCGGATTTGGCTTCACAAATACTCTGTGTTTTTTTTTTTGAATTTTAGGTTAAACGCGTTTGCGGGATTTGGGGGAGAAGACAAGACTTCAATTCGCGTAGTGGTGAATTAATATTAAATGGGGGATTAATTGAATTAATTAATATTATATTTGAGAAACTCTCTTGCAGAGCGGTTAAGAACCGCTTTCCAAGTGTTCACTTGGAGAGCGGTTCAAAACCGCTGTCTAATTCGGGCTTGTAATGCGGTTCTCAACCGCTGTCCAAGTGAAGCACTTGTACAGCGGTTTTGAACCGCACTCTAAGTGTTTTTTTTTAAAACCGCTCTCCAAGTCCTAAATTGGAGAGCTTTTCGAAAAAAGAGCTCTCCAAGTGCTATCTTGGATAGCTTTTCGACACAAGAGCTCTCCAAGTACAGCTCTCCAAAGCCAAATGTGTAGTAGTGCGTGGATTAAAAAAAATTAAAAGCCACTATTTACACTTTGCATAATAAAGAAAAAATGATGTAAATTAATCAAGTTACAAAATTATGAAACATAAATAAAAAATTTAAAATATCTTTAGGATGTTTTTTAAAAAAGTTCTGTGTTACGGGTACATAATTTTTTTTCTCGTTATTGAACGTTAAAAGACGAAAATTGTATGTAAATTAACCAATTTAAAAAATTATGAGACATAAATATTTTTTTTAATCATTTTTGGGACGTTCTTAAAAAAATGTTAAAGTTACGAGATCTGAATAATTTTTTTTCAAATTTTAGTGCAAAGTTACAGTATTAACATTGAAAAAAAATACAAAGTTACAGAATTAAAATAAAACTATACCTAAATTAGAGGAATAAAATTAATACATTCGAAACTACAATTAAAAAATTATAGAACTAAAATTTGAGTAAGGAGGAGCTCTTGCTGAAATTTACTTTCAGGCTGGAAGAAATCTCGAATACTCTTAATTGATATATTTTTTTTTGAACAAACTCTTATAAATTGATATTCTCAATCGAAGCCTTGGTATGCGGAAATATGAGTGGCTGTGTCATTGTCGTGGATTGGATTTATGACATTGAAAAAGATAAATGGGATGGGGCTCGAGTTTTAGGTACCAGAATAAAAATGAGTATCCATAACAAAATTGTTTACACATTTTTTTTTTTAATTTGTTCGTTCTATAATTGTTTATACACTATTAAAAAAGAATTTTTTTTCATAAATTTCATCCCTTAGCTTTGAGCATGTTTGCTTCATGGGTTTAGGGGTTTAGTGATGAATTTAATATGTAAATTCATCTTCTTTCATATTTGGTTTCTCATAACTTTAAACACTTTAACCCGATTTTTATAAACTAGATTTCATGGGTTTAGACAACCCAGTCTTCCCTTGAGTTTATGAAGCCAAGGTTTACATATCCCACCACATCTAAACCCATCTTATCCCAACCCATGAAATAAACATCTTATCCCAACCCATGAAATAAACATGCCCATAATGTATTACTTTTACACTCATTTCAACCACTCTAGAGATCTCTTCACTTTATTCATTTAACTTTACAAATTTACCCATCAACACTACACTCATTACACTTTTTTATTGAAACATGAACAAATATAAAAAAAAAAAGAAAAAAGGAACAAATATATTTCATTGAAACGAAAATGAATGTTGGGTAGGAGAAAGTATATAATTTCATTTGTGTGTGTATGCAAGTGCTTAAAAAAATTTACTTCAAAAAAATTTGAAAGCTGAATATGGGTTGATTTGGAGTAATTTCTTAAGTTTAGCTTTAATTTGAAAAAAATGTTATGTGTTGGTATTTTATAGAAAAAATATATTTATACTCATTTAAACATGTAAAAATCTTGGTTGATTTTACTCGCACAAAATACTACTTCATTCGTCCGGCTATAAGCTTCCCGTTACTTTTTAACACTGAGATTAAGAAAAGTGATTAAATAATAGATATAGTACAAGTGATGTGATTGAAAAAAGGAGAGAGATAGAGAGAAAAAGTAAGATATAAAGTGATGTGTAAGAAAAAGTACTTAACAAAAAGGGTGAAAAACTTATAGACGAACGAACTAAAATAGTACTCCCTCCGTCCCGTGATTACTTGCACACTTTCCTTATTGAGACGTCCCAAAATTACTTGCACACTCTTAATATGGAAATACCCCACAAAATTAATAACCTCACAACATCATTTTATTTTCAACTTTGCCACTCATTTTTTCCATACATTTCACTTTACACATCATCAAATCCACTTTACACATCATCAAATGACCTAAAATATCCCTCCTTTATCTTACATCATCAACCACTAAATTCACTTTTCTTAAACAATGTGCCGGTCAAACTATGCAAGTAAGCACGGAGGAAGTAAAATGAGAAGGTGGACGGAGGGAGTACATAGATAACCTGATCACATGTGAATTTCACGTGCTAAAAATTGAATTGGGACAGGGGGGACCCATATAGGAAATTATGCATTTAAATATCAGTTCCAATTCTAGAATTCTTCTGCAACTTACTTAGCCCTTAACCTTTGTTGCAATTTGCCAAAAAAATGTCAAACGTTGAAATAACATCTTCATGTTTGTAAGAATAGCAACACCATTAATAATGTCAAGATTGGAGCTTAATTAGTCCATGGGATCTGCGTTTCCTTCAACACAAATACATCAAAAGAGGCCTTTTATTTCAGCAGAGTTGCTCTCACTTTCTCATGAGTTGATCCTATTCAATATTACATTAATCCTAACAATTACATAATAGAAACAATTAATACTACTTTTTTTTTTTTTTTTAATTTAAAAGCACAAAATTAATATTTGACTTGAATCATTATATATGAATGTTACGTACACATTCAATTAAAATTTAAAATTCTGTATCCTCTACTATTTTATTAAATGTATATTAAGTGAATATGTGCAAGTCTATTCGATCGATTAAAATTGATAAATACATAATTCCACATTTGTTGATCAAGCTGGATTAGGCAAGCAATTCTATCTTCTGTTTCTTCGAAGTCAGTGTTTACATGTCTGCGCTTAATTTCAGATATATCACAATAAATCGTGTTGTTAATGGTGAGGCACACAATATTAATTAATTTGGCAAGCAACTAGAGTCATGGCCTATTTGTTGATTAACTTGAGAATGAAGATAGAGTTTGGATCTGACAAAGGGGACAAGTTATGTCTGAATTAGAAGATGAGGAAGCTCAGCCGTTGGATGGGAATTGATGGAATATTACATCTAGTCCATTTATTATTAATTATTTAGTTTCTGAAAGAACTTATTTTAATTTATCTTGCATTTTAGTTCTTTTGTTTTGATATATTTGCTGGGTTTGTCCCCACTAGTTGTTATTATGTCACAGTTGGCAAATGAGCACCGAAGAAAATTTAGTACCAACAAACTTCTCTCTCTCAATTCACTCTCATTTCTCCATCTTATTTAAACATCATCTTCTTCTTTACAAAATATATACATAGAAAAATACGGAGTACAAAAATATTTTACAATCTTCATCAGAATAGAACATTATCATATGTTTAAATTTTAGTGCATATTTTAATTAACTTAATTTTTTTATAATTTCAAGTTTTTATTTTTAAAATTAACTAATTGCACTTGATTTAAATAAATGTGGTGTTTAGTGTATTTTATAAAAATACATGTATACTCATTTAAACTTGTGCAAACCTTAGTTGATTTTACTCACACAAAATACTGGAGTACATAAGTAACTTGATCACATGTGAGTTTTCCAACTTATGAGAAAATGATTTTTCTTGTGTTTTATATAACTTGTTAAAGATCAATTAAACAATGAATAATCAAATAATAACAAGTAAATAACAAAAATGTAAATGATACAAGATATTTAGTCCCATTTTTTTTTTGTAATTTGTTTTGTTTTGGTCCCAAAAAGTTAAATGTACCAATTTAGTTCATTTTTTTTCACAAAATTTTTTTTTTGGTCCAAAAAAAGTTAAATGTAATTGTGAAAAATTGGGACTAAATTGGTGCATTTCACTTTTTTTTTGGACTAAATTGATACACTTAACTTTTTTTGGACCATTTCAAAACAAATTAGAAATAAATGAAATTAAATTGATACATTTAACTTTTTTGAGACTATTTCAGAAAAGATTATAAGTTATGAGACTAAATTGAGTAATATCCCGTTTCAACTTGATGTAATATTTATGTAGTATTGAATTATTCAACACCTTCCCTATTTGTAGAAGTAAAAAACTATGCCAAGTGTCTTCATTTGATTGATCTTTCTTCAAAATTCAGTTTGGGGTTGGAAGGGGTGGGGCCCAATTTCCCTATATAGAAAATTATGCATTTAAATTTGAAGTCCAATTCTAGTAATTTTCTCCAACTTACTTAGCCCTCAACCTTTTGTTGCAATTTGCAAAACAATGTCAAAAGTTGAAATAACATCTTCATGTCTTGTAAGAATAGCAACACCATTAATAATGTCAAGAATGGAGCTTAGTCCATGGGATCTGCGTTTCCTCCAACTCAATTACATCAAAAGTGGTCTTTTATTTCACAAGCCTCAATCCCATTCGGGAGCTTAGTCCATGGAATGCTGCTGATGATCAAATTCGAGAAGCGATATTCGGGATTGTCATCGGTGTAAGAGGAAGAATCCCTTTACCGGATGGCTACTTTGGGAACGCGGTTTGTAGTGGTGTGACTGCTGTTGAGGAGGCAGAGCTTTTGCACAAGGGATTAGGCTACGCAGCGTTAAAGATCAACTGCATGGTTGCACAACAAACAAAGGAAAGGAAAATTAAAGAGATTGAAGAGTACGTGGATGAGAAATCCTGTAGTGCCCCCCACGAATAGGAATTTTTCGTTACTCATGATCACGGGTTCGCCTCGGCATGATGTGTATGGCAATGATTTTGGATGGGGGAAACCCATTGCTGTCAGATGTGGAATGGCAAATTTTGAAGGAAATATGACAACTTTCCCGTCGGCCACCGCGGGTGGCATCGAGGTACATGCTTGCTTGACACCGGAGACATGCCGGCAAATGGAAAACGATGCAGACTTCATGGAAGCTTTCTTGTCATAATTTTTAATTTCTAAATTTGAGTTGATGGAAATAGTTTTTTTTTTTAATTTCTAAATTTGTGATTTTATTGTTGAAAATGTAGTGTTGTTGGTCGCTGAAAGTGGCTATACGAGTATACGGTGACGACGACTATTTTTTTTTTTTTTTGATGGAAAGTTAAATTTCTATCCCTTTTTTCCCCTTCCCGTGACTCGAACCCAGGACCTAAGGCCTAGATAGTGGTGCTCTAACCACTTGAGCTATCCCACTTTGTCGTGACGACGGCTATTAGGGTTCGAATTTAAAAGTGGAGAGAAACTGTATTCATCAAAATCATTATTATATATTTTGTATAAGGGTAGTTTAGAAATTTTATATAATTATTAAATTAATATATTGGAGGGGGAGTATACTTAACAAAGCGGGGGAGGGGTATATAACCTGCTCCTTACATTTTGTAATTGCATCACACCCACTCCTCACGCTAATTAACTTTGACATATAATTAGAGATGAGTTATAAGACCATCTTCAAAAGTCGCAACATTTCTAATGCCATGCCAATTCAACATTATCAAATTATCACCTCATATCCAGCTAATTAATAAGTAGATCTTTTAAAAATAATGTGATTGAGTAAAGAATATATTTGGTACTCAATCTTGTTATTAAAGTAAAAAAAATATTCAAAAGTGAACTATTTAAATAGAATAAACGTATTTTTTGTGAACCTAAAAAAACAAGCGAGCACACTTTTGGTGGACAGAGGGAGTATAATGAAATATGAAAGAGAGTAATTTACCAAAAAAATAAAAATAACTAATGAATAGCTTTAATTGAGACAAATGAAAAAAAAAAGTTGAGTAAACTTAGAGAAGTGTTGGTGGACTTATACTCCCTCTATCCCTTAATGACTTATTTTGTCAATTTTGGTGTCCCTTACTTAATGACTTATATCTAATATAGTAAAAAAACATTTTAAAACATCACAATATTACATCAAATGTCATTACTTTATTCACACTAAAATAATTCTTTGTTACTTTTAAAGTTATAAAAAGTCTTTTACTACCCTCCATTTTATCCGATTTGCTAACTGTCTCTGAAGTCAGTTTTTAAGTTTGATATAATTTTTCAACTAATTAGTGTGATACCATTTACAATAATAAACACCCATAAATTTTAGGATATCACTTTTAAGCCTTGGATATAACAATGTATGAGCTCTTAGGATGGATGATCGCTTGCTTATTTGAATGCTCTTGAGAATTTTTCTGAAGTTTCAACTTTATGTAATTCCGAAGTGTTGAATTATTAGATCATTCCTATTCATAGAAGTAAAAAACTATCAATGGAGAGATAACTGTCATTCTATAAATTGAACATTCAAAAAGTTTAGAAACTTACATATAAATAGGATCGGACATAGTTAGTTAATACTCGCTCCGTCCGTTTATAATCTTCCGATTACTTTTTGATATAAAAATTAAGAAAATTGATTAAATAATATATATAGTACAAGTGATGTGATTGATAGAAGGAGAAAGATAAAGAGAAAATGAAAGAATAAAGAATTAAAATTATTTATGAAAAGATTATAGATGGACAGAGAGAGTATGTGGGTGTTTTTAAACACTATAAGGTGCTTAAAATCACTTTTTTTTTTTTTTTTTCAAATAGAATAACTTTTGGAGTGTTTTCAAATACAACCAAGTGATTAAGTTAATTTGTTAAAAGTGATTTTGGTGATTTTGGTGAAGCACCGCTCCACCTATTTCTAATAGCTTCTATGTGCTCCTCATCATTATAATAATCAATTTTACCCTCACAATTTAAATAATACTACATCTTTACACATTACCTATCCAAATGTAATAAGGGTGTTTTTTTGTAAATTTATAAAAAAAGTGATTTGTTTTGTAAACACTACAACATATACCCAATTAATTTAAAGTGCTTAAATTTTAAAACACGCAAACACACCCTATATGAATGTTAATTTTTAATTCAGATTTTATTAATTGCCGGTACCAACTATCTTCATTTGGTTTGTCTTTCTTTTCATTTCAAAATTCCGTTGGGGGTTGGGATTGGGATGGGGGTTGGGAGGGATGGGGTTACTAGAATTCCACGATTTAAATTTGAGTTCCAATTCAAGTATTTTTCTCCAACTTACCTTTCAACCTTTCTTGCAATTTGCCAAAACGATTTAGAGTTCATGGAAGCTTTCTTGTTATAAGTTAGAATAATTCACAAGTTTCACATCCCATTTACAAGTTTTAGTTTATTAATTGTGTTTTGAGTGCTTATGTACTAATAAAATTCCGATGCTATTATAGTTAAATTGTCGATTTCACTCTGTATTTCGAATCGGAGTTTCGTTTAGATTAATTATATACGGTGTTTCATTCTTGGAGTGGTTGTGGATTTAATCATTTTTTAATAAATTTCTTTCAAGATCAGCTGGGCAGAGTTTATTGCACAAAACATGCATACATGCGTGGGATGTAGAGTAATGCAAAGCTTGGAACGAAAAAATTTAAAGGCAGATCGAGGTAGGCTCTTCGTACGCAAAAATGTCATCTAATTGAAGATGAGACAGGACGAACTTGGTAGCAAGCTTTCCAGCCGTGACTAATTCCCGGATGAAATGACTGTCAATATCATTATGTTTTTCACGCTTGTGGACCACCGGATTTTGACTCCAAAAAATGCAATCTTGTTGTCACAATGGAGTAAAGGTCGAACAGAAGGTAGAGCTTTGAGTTCACTAAGAAGGTTCGTAACTCAAATAAGTTCAGCAACAACGTTCATTTGCTAAGGTCCGGTACTCGGATTTACAACTATTATATTGATACTAAATTGAAAAGATGAACCTGTCAAAAAAATTTGAAAAGATGAACATTATTTGGATCAATATTGGACAATACACAAGTTGTGGGTAAAAAGAACTTCTTAATTTCTTACATTAATATGAGTTTATTGGACCTATATTAGTAAATACTCTCTCATTCTTATTTATTGTATAGGCCCATCTTAGTTTCCTATGGGCTCTCTTATAAAGCCCCATTAGGGTTAGGTTAGACCTAATTCTCTCTTGTATAAATACCCATTGTAAATCTCCTTTACAACTAATCAAGAAATCATATTTCCAATATTGTTTATTTCTCTATATGGTATCATCGAGTCATTTGGCTCACGCCTGATCCAAACCATAGTCGCCGCCGCCGCTACAAACCCTAGCCGCCGCCGCCACTACACATTTTGCCGCCGCCGCCTTCGTCTCAGAAGCGCCGCCGCCGCCTTCATTTCCGACGCGCCGCCGTCGCCATCCGTCTTACGACGCCTTCTTCTTTGCTGCACCTCCCATCTCTCCGCTGCTCCACTCAACCAATGGCCGCTCCTCCTCCATCGCCGGCGCCAATCACCTTCAAAGGCCTCGCAAATATGTCCCTGAAGCTCAACTCCACCAACTATGGTGCTTGGTCCTTCCAACTTCGCCTTCTCCTCACTGGACACAACCTCCTAGGCTATGTCTTGGGCACCCATCCATGCCCCTCGCCCACATCCCCGGCCGCCGACGGCACCACCAACACCACCGTCACCATTCCCAATCCTGCACACGACCTGTGGGTGTGTCAGGACAACCTCATTTTCTCAGCCATGGTCGGATCTATGTCCCCGGACCTAATACCCTTTGTTGCTTCGTCAAAAACCTCTTGCGAAGCCTGGAAAATGCTTGAGAGCATGTATGAAAAGCCCTCGCGAGGTCGCATTCTTGCCCTCAAAACCAAGTTTCGCTCTCTGTCCAAAGGTGCTCGCCCGGTCTCCGACTTCCTCATGGAAGTTCGCTCTGTAGTCGACGAGCTTGCTCTCCTCGGCATTTCCTCTGATGCCGAGGACGTCACTCTCCAAGTCCTCACTGGCCTTGACGAATCTTACAATGACATAGCCAATGCCATCCAAGCTCGCGAACAGCCCATCACCTTTGCTGAGCTCTGCGACAAGCTCCTCAGCGCCGAGGTTCAAATTGCCTCGCGACCATCCTCAGCCGTAATGCCTGCATCTGCACTTACTGCTGGTACACGTCATCATCGCTCCTCGCGACCAGACACGAGGGCTAAAACTTTTGATACTCGCCCTCGCCAATCCTCGCCAAGACCCTATCTTGGCACATGCTAATACTGTCGCGCACCGGGCCACACTGCTCGCACCTGCCCTGAAATTCCTTCTTCACCCTCGCCTCCTGCCTCCTCTACGGGTCCTCGCCGCCCGCATGGGCAGTTCCCACCACCTTCCCGTCTGAATCGGACAGCTGCTCGCCCGACCTACTCGGCTCACTCAGCCTCCTCGGCTCATCCTGCCGAGCACTGGATCCTTGACTCTGGCGCTTCTCATCACATCACCAACGACCTCGCCAACCTCTCCCTTCACTCGCCCTTCGCTGGGTCTGACAATGTGGAAATTGGTGATGGTAAAGGTTTACGCATATCGCACACTGGCTCTATGCACTTTCCTCAACTTAAGTCTCTTAGTTTTTCGAATGTCCTGGTCGTCCCACACATCTCGAAAAACTTGATTTCAGTGTCCAGTCTCTGTCGTGATAATAATGTTAACATTGTTTTTGATCGCTCTTCCTTTCAGGTACAGGATGGTCACTCGGGGAGCATTCTCCTCGTTGGGAGTCGTATCAATAATTTATATGTCTGGCCGGCACAAATGTCCATCACCCCTCCACAAGCCTTCACCACTCAACACCTCACGACGACCACCTGGCATGCCCGCCTTGGCCACCCATCAACAAAAATACTTGCTCACACTCTCTCTACACTTAGCCTATCCAGTGCACCTTCCAAACACTTCAATTGTAACTCATGCTCATGTATCAAGAGTCACAAACTACCATTTTATGATTCCAGCATTATATCTACTAAACCACTTGATGTTATCTTTTCTGATGTTTGGTCGTCGCCTATTCTATCTCCTGACAATCTAAAATACTATGTGCTATTCGTTGATCACTTTAGCAAATATGTATGGGTGTACCCCCTAAAAAGGAAATCGGATGTTCTTTCCACTTTTATCACATTCAAAGCCCTTGTTGAAAACAACTTCCAAAACACGATCAAAACCTTTTACTCTGACAATGGGGGAGAGTTCATTGCTCTTCGCCCATTTCTTCAAACTCATGGCATCGCCCACCTTACCACCCCACCTCACACCCCTGAACATAATGGCTTATCTGAACGTCGCCATCGCCACGTGGTCGACACAGCTCTTGCCCTTCTTCACCATGCTTCCATGCCCCTTACCTATTGGCCCTATGCTGTCTGCTCGGCAGCCTATATCATAAATCGTCTTCCTAAAGTTAACCTCAACATGTTATCTTCTTATGAAAAGCTTACTTCTCGCCCACCCAATCTAGCCAAACTCCGCATATTTGGCTGTCTCTGCTATCCTTTACTTCGCCCTTACACAAATCACAAACTTGATCCCCGCTCCACTCCATGTATCTTTATTGGATACTCGCCCACGCAAAGCGCCTACCTTTGCCTTGATCGCTCCTCAAACAGAATCTACACCTCGCGGCATGTTCAATTCGTTGAGCATACGTTCCCCTTTTCCACCCCCCTCCTCATCCATCTCCCTTGGCGACCTCCATCTCCTCGCCACCCACCTCCTCTGATTCCAACTCCTCGCCCATTCTTCTAGCACCTACACTACCCAACTCTATCACACCTGTCCTCGCCCCTGACCCAGTGCCGAACACGCCCCAGCCGAACACAACTGCACCTGATCTCCACCATCCAATCTCAACCGCACCTCAGCTCGCCACACCCGCACCTGACATCCCTGTGCCGACCAATGCTCCCCCACGACCTTCTGTACCTCGCATGGTTACTCGGGCTCAGAATCACGTGTTCAAACCTAATCCAAGGTATGGACTTACTTCCACTGTTGCTTCTGACATTGAACCAAGCTGTGTCTCCCAGGCACTCAAGAACGAAAATTGGCGAGCAGCCATGTCGGCTGAATTTGATGCCCTCCTTCAGAATGGCACTTGGGACTTAGTCCCACCCACTACATCTCAAAATGTGGTCGGCTCCAAGTGGGTGTTTCGTATTAAGCGAAAACCTGATGGCACCTTGGATAAATACAAGGCTCGTTTGGTCGCCAAAGGCTTTCATCAGCGACCAGGTGTTGACTTCACTGAAACATTCAGCCCCGTCGTCAAGCCCGCCACTGTGCGAACAGTCCTCAGCATTGCGGTTACCAACGACTGGCCTCTTCGCCAATTCGACGTCAACAACGCTTTCCTCCATGGAAAGCTCTCAGACACAGTCTTCATGGCTCAACCTCCGGGCTTCAAAGACAAGACCTATCCCACTTATGTCTGTCAACTTCGCAAATCCATCTATGGCCTGAAGCAGGCTCCTCGCACATGGTACTATGCTCTTCGCTCTTTCCTTGTAGACATTGGATTCATCCCCACTCACTCTGATGAATCTCTGTTCGTCTACAACAACAATGGGGTGGTCGCCTACTTCCTTGTTTATGTCGACGACCTCATTCTGACGGGCAACTCCTCGCCCATGCTCGCCCGGGTGGCTGCCGACCTCAGTGCCAAATTCTCAGTCAAGGACCTTGGTCCTCTATCCTATTTCTTGGGAGTGGAAGTTCTTCGCTCTAAAACTTCATGCCTGCTCTCCCAACGCAAATACATCACTGATCTGCTCGCCCGATACAACATGATCGACTCCAAACCAGTCCAAACTCCACTATCCACCTCTGCTCGCCTTACTCTATCAGATGGCACCCCTCCCACTGACTCCACTCAGTATCGTCAAGTGCTCGGCAGCCTTCAGTATCTCCAGCTCACAAGACCTGACATCGCCTTTGCCGTCCATAAGCTATCTCAGTTCATGCATGCACCCACCATCACTCACTGGAATGCTGTCAAGCGTCTACTCCGCTACCTCAATGGTACAAGGGATGTCGGAATCAACATCACCCCATCCTCATCCTCCTCGCTCCACTGCTTCACGGATGCTGACTGGGCAGGCGACCATGATGATCGCACTTCCACGAGTGCTTATGTCGTCTTTTTGGGGGTCAATCCTATCTCATGGTCGTCCAAAAAGCAGAAGTCTGTTGCTCGCTCATCAACTGAGGCCGAATATAGAGCCATTGCCGCAGCGGCCTCTGAAGTGCAATGGCTAACATCCTTACTTCAAGAATTACACTTTCCCAATTCTTCGGTGCCAGTCATCTACTGTGACAACATTGGGGCTACTTACTTATGCTCAAACCCTGTGTTTCACTCACGAATGAAACACATTGCCATCGACTTCCACTTTGTTCGTGACCTAGTCAAAACTGCTCGGCTCCGCATCTCGCATGTCTCGACTGCCGACCAGCTTGCCGATGCCCTCACCAAACCTCTCTCCGGTGCTCGCCTTCAGCTCCTTATGACCAAGATTGGACTATCCTATGGTACTCCATCTTGAGGGGGCATATTGGACCTATATTAGTAAATACTCTCTCATTCTTATTTATTGTATAGGCCCATCTTAGTTTCCTATGGGCTCTCTTATAAAGCCCATTAGGGTTAGGTTAGACCTAATTCTCTCTTGTATAAATACCCATTGTAAATCTCCTTTACAACTAATCAAGAAATCATATTTCCAATATTGTTTATTTCTCTATAGAGTTTACTTACTGAAAACGGGGATGCGTTGCAATCGGTCGTCACGCATGATGTGCCTCAAGAAACGAGCGTCGTTCGCCATTAATAAACCAAGGTCCGTGAGGATGATATGCGAGCGAGGTCCTTCGATTTCCAAGTTCTACTGGTATTCCACCATACTAGATGTTTAACACATGTCGCCCCCAATATTATAGGACGTTGATTATTTTTTAATATGACGCATGTCAATCATCCATATAATAAAACATTCCAGCTCTGATACCAAATGTTGGGTTTTAACTCAAGTGTGGTTTTGGCCATTGGGCCTACACACAAGGGCCCAACTTGTTACTGCCCTAATTCTATTCTTGGCAGCCTTCCCATATATATTGAGTCACCCTCTCTATTGTTAATGAGACGACACGCGTGATGTAAACGTGTGAGATTGGAGAGTGGAGAACAGTAAGGGTGAAGTGCTACCATCTTAGTGTTTGGTTATCCCCTACATCCCGATAGAATCCCACATGAGTCTGAGCCCGTTCGTATAACCCCGAGTACGTGTGGCGGCCGGCGGCACCGAAACCGAAACTCAACAATAAGAGTTATCAACTCTTGATAATCTAATCCCCAAAATATAGTGTCAAAGTGCATCCACTTTCATCTTCTCTTCTACTCAAAGATTTCAAACTTTTGTCCTAATCTTAGTTCTCGAATACCCTATACAATGATAAACAATCCTATTTATAGATTGATAACTGTCATTCTATAAATTGAACATTCAAAAAGTTAAAACTTACATGTACACAGGACAAAGTTAGCTAATAAGTTATAAGTATATGAATGTTAATTTCTAATTCAGATTTTGTTAATAGCAGGTGCCAAGTGTCTTCATTTGATTGGTCTTTCATTTCAAAATTCAGTTGGGGGGGTGGGGGCCAGGATCATTAGATTTCCCCCTGGAAATTATGAGGTCTAGTCGTTTTCTCAACTTACACCTCAACCTTTGTTGCAATTTGTCAAAAAAATGTCAAAAGTTGAAATAACATCTTCATGTCTTGTAAGAATATCAAGCAATGCAACAACAGTACCATTAATGTCAAGATTGGAGCTTAGTCCATGGGATCTGCGTTTCCTTCCATACAATTACATCAAAAGTGGTCTTTTATTTCACAAGCCTCAATCACATTCAATCGATTCCCTCAAAAACTCCCTCTCCCGCACTCTCCACTTCTTCCCTCCGCTCGCCGGCCGCTTAGCCACCATTCAGAACAACGATGACAAGGTGTTTTTTTTTGTCAACTGCAACAACGCTGGTGCCGAGTTTGTCCATGCTGTTGCTCGAGACGTGTCTGTCTCCGACATCATGGAACCGAAGTGCGTCCCCGAGGAACTAGTCTTCTCCTTTTTTCAACTAAACGGGGTACTAAATTTCGAAGGAAAATCGAAGCCTTTGGTGGCGGTGCAGGTTACAGAGCTTGTTGACGGCCTCTTCATAGGTTGTGCAGCCAATCACAGCGTGGTTGATGGGTTTTCTTTTTGGCATTTCTTCAATTCTTGGTCTGAAATATCTCGTGGTTTCGAAACCATATCAAAAACCCCTGTTTTTGAACGCACGTTTCCTACAATCCCTCTTCCTCCCTTTGAGAAAAAAATTGTGTCTCATGACAACAACTTTATTGTAAAGAAGGTGTTTCAGTTTAGCAAAGAAAGTTTAGCTAAACTCAAAGAAAAGGCCAATTCGGAAGGTGGCACCAACAAAATATCATCTTTGCAAGCGCTCTCTGCTCATTTATGGCGGAGCTACACGCGTTGCCGCGGGAATGCTGCTGATGATCAAATTCGAGAAGCCAAATTCGGGATGGTCATCGGTGTAAGAGGAAGAATCCCTTTACCGGATGGCTACTTTGGGAACGCGGTTTGTCGTGGTGTGACTAGTGTTAAGGAGGCAGAGCTTTTGCACAAGGGATTAGGCTACGCGGCGTTAAAGATCAACGATCTGGTTGCACAACAAACAAAGGAAAGGAACATTAAAGAGATTGAAGAGTGGATGAGAAATCCTGTAGCCTCCCCCACGAATAGGATTTTTTCGTTACTCATGATCACGGGTTCGCCTCGGCATGATGTGTATGGCAATGATTTTGGATGGGGGAAACCCATTGCTGTCAGATGTGCGTGGAATGAAGGGAGATTATGATGGAAATATCATAACTTTTCCGTCGGCCGCTGCGGGTGGCATCGAGGTACATGCTTGCTTGACACCGGAGACATGCCGGCAAATGGAAAACGATGCAGAGTTCGTCGAAGCTTTCTTGTCATAATTTGAATAATTCATAAGTTTCATATCTGTTTTAAATGTGTTTTAAGAAAAAGTAGATATAGTAAGAGCATTACACAGTTATTGTAAGGTAAAAATTAAAAAATTATTTGCATAAAAAAAATGAACATACTTTTTGTGGTGGATAGATAACTAAAGAAATTGAACATACTCTTGATAGTTAAACTGTCAATTTAACAAAATGCCTTTTTTTTTTTTTTTTTTTCTGAAAAAGAGATACAAGCTCCAAAATATTTTGTCTCTAAGCTTCTAGTCGAATCTGTGATACGAGAAGAGTTCGAGAAGAGTAAGGACAACTCTGCTGAGTGCAAGTCGTCTGATCAGATCAGAAGAGTTGTGTACAAGTCTGCTGAAGCCAAGTCAGCTGTAAGACATATCAGCTGATGTCAAGTCTGCCAATCTATTATTTCCAGAGTTGGTTATTTTTTGTTATTCTGTTAGTTAGTTAGTTTGTTTGTTAGTGACAGTTTCAAATGACATTATACATCTATAAATACACCACTAAGTGCATAGATTGGGGTGGATAGAGTTGTGTGAGATAAATCTAAGTGACACTAGTGCATAGATTGGGGTGGATAGAGTTGTGTGAGATAAATTTAAGTGAGATCGTATTCTTTGTGAGTTGAGCGAGTTAGCAAGTTTTCTAGCAAAGTGATCATACTTGTACTGTAAACACTTGTTCATAGTAAAGAGAGTTTTCTATCCTCTTCACGTAAATCATTTGATCAAATTAACTACGTAAATCTCTTGTAATATTATTTTTAAGAGAATTTAATTCATTCAATTCATTACGTTTCTAGTTGTCTTGTATTATCATAAGGAATTCCTAAATGCTAAATTCCATAACAAATGACCTGCTCGATACATTTTGTAATTGCGTCACACCCCCTCCTCAAGCTAGCTAATTAAGTTTTACATATAATTAGAGATGAGTTATATAAGACCATCTTCAAAAGTCGCCACATTTCTAATGCCGATTCAACATTATCAAATTCTCACCTCATATCCAGCCATTTTTCACACTAAAATTGAATATTAATGCATTGAATTTTTACTTAAAATAACGACCGAATTTAGATTACATTAATACTAATTTACCTTAATGAATTTAGATATAAAAAAAATACTCCATGTAAAATATACAATTATGAGAAATTAATCATATAATAATTATATAAGCAAAAAACATCAAAACATACTAATTATATAAATAATTAATAACAACAAAGAAAAAAGAAAAATGAAGTAGCGATGTGGCATAATAACATGGTTGGACCCAAAGTAGAGCAGCGTCATTCCAAGACCCCACGTATAATGAGAATCCCTTACTATTTATTATTTAAAAAATTACAAAATAGAAATAATACTACTATTTTTTTTTTAATTTATAATCACAAAATTAATATTTGACTTGAATATTTATGTATGAATGTTACGTACACATTCAATTAAAATTTAAAATTCTGAACCAGCTACTACTTCTTAAATGTATATAAGTGATTATGTGCAAGTCTATTCAATTAAAATTGATAAATACATAATTCCACATTTGATAAATTGATAAGGATTTGGCAAGCAATTATATATTATGTTTCTTCGAAGTCAGTGTTTACATGTAAGCGCTTAATTTCAGATATATCACACTGCAATTGCATATGTAAATCGTGTTTTCAATGGTAAGGCACACAATTTTTCATCGGTTGTTAGAAACTTTTCGAGTCCGGTTGTATAGTTTGACCCTCCAATTCTTGTGATGACATATATAAAGAGATCTTTATTGAGATTATTAACTCCCTGGTTCAAAATTTGCCCCCTTAGTTTTAGAAGATACATGCGAAAAAATGTGAAAAATTGTTCCACCTGTCAATACAAAATCTAAGGTAAAAGGTCTCTTATGTCCTTTATTTTTATTTTTGCAAGAATTAATATTTCATCTGTATTCTCTCTCTTCCCTCTCTCATTAATTTTCTCCCTCTTTTCTCTCTCATTAATTTCCTCTCTCCCCTCCCAGAAATTGGAGTGGTCGTTCAACACCCCTCTCCATTTCCGGCGGCCCTCCAACGACGACGGCGACACGAGTGGTGGGTTCACGGTCTCCATCTTCCTCGGCCCGCTCCCGACTTCGTCTTCTAACAGCGGCGACCATAGCGATGTGGCTTCGTCTACTAAGGTTTGTTCGAAACCCTCCTCCACGCCGTTGTAGAGCCTGAATGCTCCGTCAAGGGGCTCGTCTTCTCCGATCGCGTGGTGGTGGCGTAGATCTAGTGTTTTGTAGGTGGTGTTGACTCAGTAAATTTTTATTTTGGTGCCTCTCTCTAAAAATCCATCTACTTTCTTTACTTTAGAAAATATTGTTAAAATTCAGCTTCTGATTTGGGGCTTTTGTTTTAGTTACTCTTCTTTTTATTTATTCTAGGTAAAATTGTGTTCCTGGGTGGATGTGTATATGAACTGTTCAACATAATTGTAAAACAGGTATTTCGACCACGTTCTTGGGTGGATGAAGAAATCTGTAAACCCTCCCATCAATGGCGTTTTGGGATCTGATTGTTGTTTTGTTTCTGTAGTTTTTTTTTGGGGAGTGTTTCCTTGATTTATTTCTTTAGTTTGTGAATCAAATTTTGTTTCTTTAGTTTTTGAATAAAATTTGTAAACCCTTTCCACATTTTTCCAGATCCTCTGATCTGATTCTGCTAAGCTTGAGAAGCCATCCTGGAAAGCCTTCATGCACTGTTACTTCATTGGTAGAAATGGAAATCAACATTTCTCCTTTTTTGTATATTTGGTTTTACTGTTTATTCTGATGTGTGTAATGTTTCCTTTTGATTCAGGGAATTGGAAAAGGCATTGATTTATCCAGAAGCCGTATTGTTGTTAGGGAGGTATGTAGGAATGATTTGTTCTTCCACTGATTTTCCTTGATGAAATACAAATTTGAGCTTTTCTATTTGAGTCATAATGATGTAGTTGATTGATGAGAGAATGAGAATAGACTAGGAGATTCTGCCTTATTTATATTGGTGTAGTGATCTTATTATGTTAGGAATTAGGATGCATAATTTTGACTTGTAGAGTGAGTGGCATTTAACCAATTAAGTTTGGTGTTTGAATGGAAAGCAACAGTAATTTGTCAAGGTTTGGTTTGGCAGCCAGATGAATTTGAAATTGACATATTGGTCAATGGTAATTCTTGGCAAGTTCGTCACTAAAATACAGTAAGTAAAATAATTTCGTAAAACTTTAGATACTAGGAAAATTCTTGATTGTTGCTTTGTTCCTTCGTTTTATATCTCGTGGTTTTGGACAACCACTCCTAGGAATATCTAGGCTTGAATCGAACTTTAAAATAAGGTCTCATTCCTTCAGAAGATAACCAACAAATCAGTATTTCTCCTTTTTTGTATTTTTGGTTTTACTGTTTATTCCGATGTGTGTAATGTTTCCTTTTAATTCACGGAATGAAAAAAGGCATTGATTTATCCAGAAGTTGTATTGTTGTTAGGGAGGTATGTATGAATGATTTGTTCTTCCACTGATTTTTCTTGATGGAATACAAATTTGAACTTTTCTATTTGAGTTATAATGGGCTGATAGTTTGTGTTAAATATAAGTTAACCCGTATGTAACTCATATACAAGAATCCAACTCAAGAAATTATTACATAAGATTCTAGTATCAATCTACTTCAATTTGTTTTCTTGATTAAATATTCTTTTTTCCTAATAAATTCTAGGAAGACACTTGTTAAGTTGTTATGAATCTTGTATTTGGTTGATTAATTATCTTGTATCTACCAAAATCGTATTTTGATACTACATTTCATGTTGCAAGGTCAAAATTGTTCCCAAAGAAATACGCCCATGTAGTTTTGCAGCATTTAATATGTGAAGTTTAAGCTACACTAGTTTTTGTAGCATTTAATATGTGATGTTTTGGTACCTTATATTTTTCCTCATTTTGTTCCCATGTGTTTCACAATTCATGCTCCAACTATTCCTTAGACTACAAAGTTAATGTAAAGTGGCTAAATAAATGTTGTAGTTATGATTTTTTTTGGTGATAAGAAACAAGAAATTTTTATTAAAAGTTTTAAGGTCATGATGAGAAGGGACAAGATACAGGAATAAAAGGTCTTAAATACTTGATGATTAGAAACTCTTCAAGAAACCCAAAATTTTACTCTAAAGATTCCTCTCAGTCCTCAAATATTCTTCTGTTTCCCTCTTAACTTTTTTAATTTATAACTTAATGTATAATAGTGCTTCTTGATGTTCAATATTTAATGTTATGTTGATGTTCAATATTTAATTATATTTAATATATATGGATATTCAGTGTTCAATATTTAATATATATGTCGATATTCAGTTAAAAGAAAGAAAATTGAATTAATAAAGTTTATTAAAAAAATTTGAAGAAAAGGTGATATAAAAATATATTATACTAATTAATTAATATATAATTAAAAATTAAAAATTAAAAATTTTGAATTAAAAATTTGACGTATTTTTTGAAAAAAAATTCTGAATAAAAAATAAAAAACTAAAAAAATCAAGTAAATTCTGATTTAAAAATTGTGTGAATTAAAAAAATTGTGTGAATTAAAAATTTAAAAAAATCTGAATAATAATTTTAAAATAAAAATTTGGAGTCAAAATATAAATAAAAAATTTGAATAAATCTAATTTGAACACAAAATGTTCAATATACTTATCGATGTACAATAATTATGTAAATGTTCAATATACTTATCGAAGTAAATGTTCAATATACTTATCGTTGTACAATATATATAATTAATATTAATTAAAATCTGAATATAAAATCTAAATAAAAAAGATTAAATTAATAAAATTTAATAAAAAAGTTTGAGTTAAGTTGATAGAAAAATTCAATATATATAATTACAATTAATTAAAATCTTAATAAAGAAATTGAATTAATAAAATATGATTTGACAAGTCAAAGTCAAAGACTTTTAGTAAGGAGAGATAAAACTATATTATTCTAATTAGTTAATATATTATTAAAAATATTTTTTATATTAAAAAATAAAAATTTTGAATTTAAAATCAGAATAAAAAAAAATATTTTAAAAAATTGACGTAATTTTTTGAAAAAAAAGTTCTAAACAAAAAAAAAATCTGAATAAAAAATTAAAAACTAAAAAAATCAAGTAAATTCTGATTTAATAAATGATGTGAATTAAAAATTAAAAAAAACCTAAATAATAATTTAAAAAAAAAATGGAGTAAAAGCAGAATAAAATATGAATAAAAAAATTGAAAGGGTTGAGTGAGAGAGGTGTAGTTGCAGGTTGATGAGACTGATTCTTGAATCTTGAGTTTGAAAATTTTATTTTCCCCTTTTCAAGTAAATTGAAGGGCTCATTGGTCTTTACAACTCTCCAAATTATATCACCTGCCTCTAAAAAACTTTGTTTGTTCATTAGGTTCTTAGGGATCCCCATTTGTACTACTCACCACTTTGCCGATCTTTATTTTTGAAAAAAAAAAAAGGATTTGGCAAGCAAACTATTCAAGGACGTGTAACATGCATGAAAGGTTTACCACACTCAAATTTAAATGTTAATTGTTTAAAAACTTTGTTATGTTATGTGAGATAATTACCTCATTCTAACTCTTAAAACATTTTAGTTCGTAATTTTGATAACAGACGATCGATTTTTCGAATGTGGCAGAATTGCACTTTAGAAAATCGGGATGTTACAGTTTGTCCGTCAAATATATTCTCAGTTGTCTTATTGGTCCGTCCACTAAATCTATTTTTATATATTTTATGAAAATTATCACTTAATTAATTATTCAAATGGATATTTATTCATAATTAAGCAATCACTTTATTCACAATAGATTCCACAATACTTTTACATTATCTACGTTTTAAGAAAAAATTATATAATTAGTGGACAAAGGAGTAATAAGTAGCTAGTACTAGTTCATATGAAAAAAGTACTCCGTATTATTTTATAGCCCAAACAACATCAGTAATTTTTAATATACAACAAATATTTTTTAACCATTTTTTGGATGATTTAAAAATATATATATATAAACAAATGATTGAATTTTATGCTCGAAGTATTACTAATTCTAAAATAAATATGTCGGCCAATTATAATATATGAGGGTTTTGATATGAGGAAAAATGAGCGACTGTGACAGTGTCGGTGGATTGGATTTATATGACTAATAATAAGTTCTGTCCTACTGCATAAGATACGGTGGATCGATCTTTTTTTTTAATTAATAATTAATGCACACTGAAAAAGATAAATGGGGTGGGGCTCCAGTGTTGGGATCAGAATATAAATATTGCTTTAGGGAAACTATTCATAAATTTAAAAAATATATATAATAGAATAAATAAATATATTAAAGATGATGTGATTAAAGAGACAATGATTGAATAACTTTAAATGAAACGGACAATTTTTTTTTTTTATAACTTTCACTAGGAACGAAGGGAGTAATAGAATTTCACAGTGACTTTTCAAAAAAAAAGAAAGAGAGAAATGTCTGTAGACTTATACCCCCTACTTATTGATTTATTTTGCCATTTTATGTCTCTTACTTAATGACTTATATCTAAAGTAGTAAAAAATCATTTTAACTATTCTCTAAAAACATCACAATATTAGATCAAATGTCATTACTTTATTCACACTAAAAAAACTTCTTTATTACTTTTAAAGTAATAAAAAAAACATTACTACCCTCCCTTTTGTCCTACTCTTAGTTCTCGATTAATCTTTATCAGATTTGCTAACTGTCTCTCAAGCCAGTTTTTAAGTTGATTCTAATTTTCCATGATACCCTTTACAATGACAAACCCTGGTAAATTTTAGGATATCACTTTTAAGCATTGGATATAACAATGTATGAGCTCTTAGGATGGAATATCGGTTTGCTTGATTTGAATGCTCTTGAGAATTTTCTATAGTATCAACTTGATGTAAATTCGTAGTATTGAATTATTCAAGACCTTTCCTATTTATAGAAGTAAAAAACTATGTTAACTTTCATTCTATAAATTGAACAATCCCTTTTTTTTTTTTTGAGAGAAGAGGTAATGGTCAAAACACCTAATCACTTACCCAACTCAAGAATTTTGTCACCACTCTAAACATGAGAAGAGGGCGATTGATACACAAATGTCGCTAAATGATAAGTTATTATGTTTTGAGATCGTTGAATGTGAAGAACTTCGTACATTTCAAAGTCATCCATCAATGTACATATGTCTTGTAGAAAGCCCGCTTCATAATTAAAAAAAAGTTCCTTTCTTTTCAATAGTCGAAACTGCATCCATCGAGTTTGTGTACACTCGTACTCTAAAGAGAGCTTCTGTATCGCATCCAGATAATTCAACCCTAATTGCTGTCAATTCTGCACCTAGAACAGAGTCAGGTGACTCGATCCAGGGTTGCACCTAGAACAAAGTCTGGTGGCTCGATCCGGTGGCATCCCACCTTAATGAGTTTGTAAATTTAACATTCAAAAAGTTTAGAAACTTACATGTGTTGAGAAGGAGTAAAACAAATGTCCCACATCGGAAAGGCATTGAAAGATTGTTGGCTATGAAAGGGTACCAGTGGACTTGTATCCCCATTGGTATGAGGCCTTTTGGGGGGACTCAAAAGTAAAGCCGTAAGGGTTTGACAAACCCAAAGAGGACAATATCATACCAAGTGTGGGAAGTCGATAGATAAGTTGGAAATAGAGAAATTCAATGGTGACAGATTTTTGATCTGTTGTGTCATTGTCAAACCAGATGTTTATGGAGAGGAAGCTCAACAATTTCAAGATGGCAGATGATAAAACCCTTGATGAGAAGTTAATAGAGTTGATCTGTATTTGACACAGTCTTTGTCAAACCAGATGTTTATGGAGAGGAAGCTCAACAATTTCAAGATGACAAATGATAAAACCCTTGATGAGCAGTTAATATAGTTGATATGAATTCGACACAGTCTTTGTCAAACCAGATGTTTATGGAGAGAAAGCTCAACAATTTCAAGATGACAGATGATAAAACCCTTGATGAGTAGTTAATAGAGTTCCAAGATGACAGATGATAAAACCCTTGATGAGTAGTTAATAGTGTTCATGCAGGCAATTGATGATCTTGAAAATTTTGGAGTTACCTTAGATGATCACAAGAAGTCTTTTCTACTTTTGGAGTCCTTACCACCTTCATATGATAACTTCAAGGATGCTTTGCTGATTACCAAGGAGGGTAAGGCAAAATTCAAAGAAGTCTTGTCTATTCTGAAAACTAAGAGTTTGCATGTGGCAAACTCAACCAAGAAGATCAAGAACCAAGCTGAGGGTCTTAATATCAAACTTAAGAATGACAAGGCAAGAAGTTCCATGCAAAGTCAGGTCAGAAGAAGAATGGGTTTGTAGTCAAGGACAAAGGTTGCTACAAATGCCATAAAGAAGGACATTTCATAAGAGATTGTCCTGAGAACAAGAAGTCTACTGATGCTGCTAAAGCTGATGTAGCAGAGGCAAAAAGATATGAAAGTGCTGAAGTTATGAGCATAACAGATAGCAAACTTGTTAATGAATGGGAGTTGGACTCTGGATGTTCTTTTCACATGTGTCCTACCAAATCTTGTTTTCAAAACCTTGAGATGATGGATGGAGGATCAGTCCTGTTGGGCAATGATGAAAGTTGTACTGTGAGAGGAATTTGCACTGTGAGGGTGAAGATGTTTAATGATAAACATGTGATCTTGACTAATGTCAGATTTATTCCAGATTTAAAGAGAAATCTTATATCTATTGGCACACTAAATGCTTTGGGTTATGAATTCAAGACAGAAAGAGGATGTCTGCTGGTTACCAAAGCTGACAGAATAGTGATGCAAGGGAAGAAGTCAAATGGATTATATTCTTTAATAGGTGAGACAATCACAGCGGCTGCTGATGTTACCATGAGTTCTAATGATGTTATGCTTTGGCATAAGAGGATAGCACATGTGGGAGAGAAAGGTCTGATGGAGTTATCCAAGAAGGGAGTTTTTTACCATAAGACATTCAAGAACCTGGAGTTCTGTAAGCAGTGTGTTCTTGGCAAAGCCATGAAGAAGTATTTCCAGAAGGGCCAGCACACCACCAAGGAGATGCTGGATTATGTTCATTAAGATGTCTGGGGGCCATCAAGAACTGAAACCATTGGTGGAGGTAAGTACTTCATGTCCATTATAGATGATTCTTCTAGAAAAGTTTGGGTGTTCATTCTCAATCAGAAGAGTGAGGCCTTTGCAAAATTCAAAGAATGGCTATTTGAGATAGAGAATAAGAAAGGAAAGTCCTTAAAACATTTAAGGACATATAATGGCCTTGAGTACCTATCAGCTGAATTCAATGAATTTTGTAAAGAGAAGGGCATTTCTAGACATAGAATTGTCCCTCTTAATCCACATCAAAATGGATTAGCAGAGAGAATGAACAGGATTATTCTAGAACGGGTCATATGTATGTTAGCTGATGCTAAATTACCTAAAAGCTTTTGGGGAGAAGTTGTATGCACTGCATGTTACTAATAAACAAAACGCCCTCATTTGCTTTAGAAGGTAAAACCCCTGATGAGATCTGGTATGACAAGTTGTCTAATTATTCAAAATATAAAGTGTTTTGATGTCAAGCTTATGCCCATATCAGACAGGATAAGCTTGAGCCAAGGGCTCTGAAATGTATATTCATTGGCTAACCAATAGGTGTCAAGGGCTATAGATTGTGGTGCCTTGAACCTGGACATAAGAAACTAATAATCAACAGAGATGTTGATTTTAATGAGAGGGTAATGGGATATCCTCATAATGAAAATTCCCCTGACCTAGATGGAAGAATTGTAAATGAGTCAGAAGAGAGTTTCTCAGCTGAGGTGGAGTTTCCCACATTAGATGAGTTGACACCAGAGGAGGTGGCCAACTCTGCTGATCTAGGAGATGACACACCAGATGAGGTTGTCCCAGAACAGGTACCAGAAGATGATACCATGGAGGACAACCCTGCTGATTTGAGGAATTACAGTCTTGCAAGAGATAGGCTCAGAAGGCAGATTCACCCCCCATCTAGGTTTGGTCAAGCTGGACTTGTGTCATATGCTGTGATCACAGCATAATAGGTGGAGCATTATGAGCCAAGAAACTATAGGGAAGCTATCACCAGTCCTGAAAGAGAGCAGTAGATAGCAGCTATGTCAGAAGAGTTGTAGTCCTTAGAGAAGAATGAGACCTGGATCCTTGTGGAGAAGCTATACAACTAGAAATTGGCCAGCTGCAGGTGGCTGTTCAAAAAGAAGCTTGAAGTTGGATTTGGTGGTGCTAGAGAGCAGATCAGATTCAAGGCCAGGTTGGTGGCAAGAGGATTCACACAAAGAGAAGGCATATACTTCAATTAGGTATTCTCTCATGTTGTTAAACACTATTCCATAAGATTAATTTCGTCTAAGGTTGCTCAAGATGATCTTGAGTTACATCAACTAGATGTTAAAACTGCATTTTTTACATGGAGAACTAGCTGAAACAATATATATGCATCAACCAGAAGGGTTCATCTTACCTGAAACTGAAAGTAAGGTATGCTTGTTTAAGAAATCATTGTATGGGCTCAAGCAGAGTCCTAGATAATGGTATAGAAAGTTTGATACATTCATGCTTTCTGTTGGGTTCTTAAGAAGCAAATATGATGGTTGTGTATATATTAGTAAACAAGATTATCTAAAGAGCACATATCTACTGATCTATGTAGAGGATATGTTAATATCTAGCAAGAGTATGAGAAAGATTATCCAGCTGAAGCAGCAGCTGAGTAGCAAGTTCGAGATGAAGGACTTAGGTGAAACCAAGAGAATATTGGGAATGAATACTCTCATAAATAGGAAAGCTGATTGGGTGTGAGATTTCTCGTATTTGTGCTCATTATTGCTATATTATCGTAGCATTTTGATGTGATTTTGGTCGTAATTGATAGAAATTGTGCTACTAACCTTTGTTGTCAAGAAATGTGTTCAAAGCGTAGAAAACAAGGTGAAATAGCCCATTTTAGAGGAAAACCGAGCATTGGCGCATGGGAAGTGAAGTTCGGTTGGAGGACGAGCAAGAAAAATAGAAGAAAAAGTCCAAGGAGCAGATGTCAAACGGTCAGCCGTTTGGATCCACACTGGCGGCCGAGTGAGATGGACTTCCAGAAACTTTCAAGAAATTTGAAGTCAAACGGGCGGCCTTTTGGACCAAACTGGAGGTCGAGTGACTTCAAACGGGCAGCCGTTTAGATCCAAACTGGCAGCCGTTTCAGTTCTGCATCCCAAAATCCCCATGTATGTTCACTCGAAACGGTTGACCGTTTGGCCCACTCGGTTGACCGTTTGAACTTACGTTTTTTGGGTAATTTTTTTCGCGAATTTTGAAGAACTTCAAGGACCCAAATGATAATTTTCGTCTCACACACTCTTGGAAGCTTTAAATAGCTTCAAACTCAGTTTGTAAAAGGTCTTGGCCTCATTCTATTACAAAACTCAAACCCTAGTTCATCTCTTAGCATAATTTTAACATTTATTGCACTTTTAATTCTTAGATTAGTTTCCAAGTTGAATAGTTAGCTTAGGTTTTTGAAGATTAATGTTATACTCTCTTGTAATAGCTTGGGTATTAGAAGAAACATCACGGTGACTTCAAACCATACTCTCTTTTGCTATTTAATCACAAGTTTCATGTTTATTTCATTCTTTTTTATTGTTTTGGCCATGGGTGTTTCTCAAAACACCATGGGCTAAGTTTATTTATGCTTTGGGTGTTCTAAAACCACGTGAATATTAAGTTTGGAATTGTTTGAGCTTTGTTATTGTTGATATTAGGTTCATTGCTTCTTTTATTGGGTATTATTGGTACTTTGTATGTTAACTTCTATTAATCCATATTTAGATGCATGATTAGCGTAGACGAGAGTTACATGGACATGTTTATATTTATGGTGTGAGTTGTTGGTATGCAAATGTGTTAGTTATACTTTTAATTCGTCGAGAGAGAGTTAATCGTATTAGAACCCCATTAAAGGACATTAATTACTTGAATGGTTGTTTGAGTAGTTGGTGAGGATTAGGAAGAAAACCTTATTACCGGGTTTGGGAACACCTTAGATTTAAGGTTATATTACCCGAAGGGAAATGGTTGTCATCCTAGCATTTAGGTGCTCTTAGCAAAACTTAATTGAAGCATTAACGAAGTAAAAGCAATTCTTCTCGATTTCACTAGGTAGAGAACACCCGAAGCATTCTCTCACCCTTGCACTTCTTCGAATTATATTCGTAGTTGTTCTTTGTTTTATTTGTTAATCTCTTGCTTTAGTAGTAATTTTCTTTGCTAAGTTGTGGTAACTTATCTTATCGCTACTTTTCTTACTTTTAGTAGTTTAAATTATTTGTTAGTTTCTAGATTGGTATTTGATTTAATTTCTTGCATCTTGGTAGTAATTTAGCTTTAATTTTAGAAATTCAAAAACCCGAAACCGTAGTTACATTAGCTATTACAACATAAAACTCTAGGGATCCATTGCACAAACCCACCTCCTAGGTCGATACTACTTGGTCGAATACTTCCATTACTACTACGAACCCTTATGCTTGAGGGGAAGTAGTTAGTCAACCTATAGTGACCAAAAAATTCGTTCAAGTTAAAAGCAGGCAAGTTGTTCCTATCCCAGAAGAGTTATATTCAGAAGGTCTTGAAGAGGTTTCTTATGCACCAGTGCAGACCAGTTAGCACTTCATTTGGCCAACAATTCAAGTTAGCTGTCAAGCAATCTCCTCAAACAACAGAAGAGAAGAAGCAGATGCTTAATGTTCCTTATACTAATCGAGTGGGAAGTCTCATGTATGCTATGGTTTGTAGTAGACCCGATCTTGCCTATGATGTTAGTATGGTGAGTAGATTCATGAGAAATCCAGGGAAGTTTCATTGGGAAGCTTTGAAGTGGATTCTAAGATATCTGAATGGATCTGAAGACTTATGATTAGTGTTTGAGAAATCAAATGTTACAAAGTGTCTACTGATTGGATTTGTGGATTCTGATTTTGCTGGAAACATAGATACAAAGAAGTCATTATCTGGTTATGTTTTTACATTGTATGACACTGCTATCACCTGGAGAGCAGCTTTACAATCTATGGTGACCTTATCCGCTACTGAAGCTGAATACGTAGCATTAACAGAAGCTGTGAAGGAAGCAATGTGGCTGAAGGGCATTCTGAGAAATTTTGGCATAAATTAGAAGAGTGTTCCTGTGTTGTGTGATAATCAGAGCACTATCCATCTTGCAAAACATCAAGTGTTCTATGAGAGGTCAAAGCACATTGATGTGAAGTTACATTTTGTTAGAGACATTCAGAAAGTAGCTTCAGAAGAGAATGCAACTGATATGTTGACTAAGGCATTACCAAGCAATAAATTCAACCATTGCATGGAGTTGGTAAACCTTAGCACCTGGGATGTTCATTAAGAAGAGAATGAACAAACAGCCTTGGGGAGGGCTGGGAAGAAGGCAATCTTGCATTAAGGTGGAGAATTGTTAGGATTAATGCAGTATTGGATGTCATCTGATCTGCTATCAGAAGAGTAGCTAGTCTTCTGATCTTGGAGTTCAACTAAGTTGAGTAAGGTGTACTCAGTTAATAAGGTTTGTAGTCTGATCTAGGAGTCAACTGATCTGATGATGAGTTTGGACAACTCAGCTGATGCAAGTAGTCTACTGCTCAGATCAGGAGAGTTGGGTCCAAGTCTGTTGAAGCCAACTCAACTGAGACAAGTTTGTTGATATTCTAGTTTTCAGAGTTAATTATTTCTGGTATTTCTGTTAGTTAGTTAATCGGTTAATGGCAGTTATCCAATGCATTGTACATCTATAAATACATCATCTAGTGCATAGGTTGTGGGTTACGCATTGAGAGTTTTGAGAGAGAGATCAAACTTTGTGTATACTTGTAATCTGTAACTTTCAAGTGTGTTTAGTGAAGAGAGTCTTCTATCCCCCGTGGACGTAAATCATTTGATCGAACCACGTAAATTTTGTGTTTTTCTTTGAATTCTTTATTCGTTTCAATTTCTTGCGTTTCTATATTATCTTGATTTATCATTTGTTGGAGGAGTTGCTTTGTGGATACAATTCCATAACAACATGTAAATAGGACATAATTAACTAATATATGAATGTTAATTTCTAGTTCAGATTTGATTAATTGCAGGTGTCGAAATTCAGTTGGGGGTTGGAAGGGATGGGGGTCACTAGAATTCCACATGAAAATTATGCATTTAAATTTGAGTTCCAATTCTAGTATTTTTCTCCAACTTACCTTTCAACCTTTCTTTTCTTGCAATTTGCCAAAAATGTCAAAAGTTGAAATAACATCTTCATGTCTTGTAAGAATAGAAAGCAATGCAAGAACAATACCATTAATGTCAAGATTGGAGCTTGCTCCATCGATCTGCGTTTCAAATTATTTTGATATTTTATTTTTATTTAATTTAGGTCAAATTGAAGCATTTTGAAAATACATAGACCCCTTTTGACAAGAAATTTGACCAAGACTGAAGAATTAGTGGGGGAAGAACTTAACATTCAAATTGGGCCAATGACTTTAACATTCCAATTGAGTCCATCACATAACATTTTAATTAGGCCCATGATATAAATTGGGGGAATAGAAGAGCAAGTCACCGCGCGTCCAGGGAGAAGAGAAGGAAGGTTTTTCATGTTAATTTTGGTTTGATTATTTATATAATCTTCTTGAATTGAGATTGACGATTATGAATTAATAAGTGTTATTTCGTTTATTATGCGTACCTCATATAGAGAAACAATGAATTACGAAATTATAATTTCATTGAATATGTACAGTGTTTACAAGAGATGTATTTATAGATACAAAGTGTATCTATATTTACAAGATATGAATAAATATTTACATTAAATATTCTAAGAGATAAGAATGAATCATAATATTAAAAGATACAAATCTTTATAATATTATATTCCTAATACGCCCCCTCAAGATGGAGCACCGTAGGAGAGTCCAATCTTGATCATAAGCATTTGAAGACGAGAACGAGCAAGTGGTTTTGTGAGAGCATCGGCTAGTTGATCTTCGGATGACACGTGTGAAACACGTAGTTGAGATGTTTTGATCAAATCCCGAACGAAGTGATAGTCAATAGCAATGTGTTTCATTCGAGAATGAAAAACGGGGTTGGAGCAAAGATACGTGGCTCCAATATTATCGCAGTAGATGGCAGGTAGAGTGTCGATGGGAAAGCATAATTCCTGAAAAATAGATTTTAACCATTGTACCTCAGAAGTTGCTGATGCAATGGCTCTATATTCTTCTTCTGTTGAGGAGCGAGCAACCGATTTTTGTTTCTTAGAAGACCAGGAGATGGGATTTGGTCCAAGAAAGACAACATAAGCACTTGTAGACGTTCGATCATCAAAGTTCCCAGCCCAGTCAGCATCAGTGAAGCAATGCAGTGAGGTAGACGGGTTGGGGCGGAGGGTGATTCCAACATCTCTAGTTCCATTTAGATATCGAAGAAGGCGCTTGACAGTACCCCAATGAGTTATGGTAGGAGCATGCATGAATTGAGATAATTTATGTACAGCAAAAGCAATATCGGATCTAGTAAGTTGAAGATATTGGGGTGATATCAGTAGGTGATGATCCATCAGACAGAGATAAACGAGTAGAGGTGGAGAGAGGTGTTTGGACAGGTTTTGAAGTGAGCATATTGTAACGAGTAAGAAGGTCAATGATATACTTACGTTGGGAGAGAAAGCATGATTTTTTTGTACGAAGTACTTCCACACCTAAGAAGTAGGAAAGGGGGCCTAAATCTTTGACAGAAAATTTAGTACTAAGGTCTGAGGCCACTTTAGTGAGGAAAGAAGTGTTATTCCCTGTAAGGATTAAATCATCAACATATACAAGAAAATATGCAATAATACCGGATTTGTTGTACACAAAAAGAGATTCATCAGATTTGGTGTGAATGAAACCAATGCTTTCGAGGAAGGTTCGAAGAGCAAAATACCAAGTACGAGGTGCTTGTTTTAGGCCGTAGATGGATTTGTGTAACTTACAAACATATGTGGGGAAGGTCTTGTCAATAAAAACTGGGAGGTTGAGCCATAAATACGGTTTCAGATAAGGAACCATGGAGGAAAGCATTGTTCACATCAAACTGTCGAAGTGGCAATTCTTGAGTGACTGCAATACTCAGGACTGCTCTAACAGTTGCTGGTTTGACCACGGGACTAAACGTTTCTGAAAAATCAACTCCGGGGCGTTGGTGGAAGCCTTTGGCCACAAGTCGAGCTTTGAACTTGTCTAAGGACCCGTCCGGTTTTCGTTTGATGCGGAAGACCCACTTTGAACCAACAATGTTGGTAGAATCATCGGGTGGTACTAAATCCCAAGTACCATTTTTTAGAAGGGCATTAAATTCATATGACATGGCCTCCCTCCATCGTTCATCTTTTAACGCCTGAGAGACGCAACTAGGTTCAGTGTCAAAAGATAAAGTAGAAGATAGACCATACCTCAGATTTGGTTTGTAGATGTTGTTTTGAGCTCGAGTGACCATTCGAGTTCGTTGTTGTATCGGTGGGGATGGCAGTGAGGGAGCATCTGGCGACTCGAGATTGAGGGTTTGTATCGTGGAATTGGGGTTTGGAGTTGATGGGGGTGGACTTAGTAAGTTGGGGGTGCAGCAGGGTTGGACGTTGGACTGGGGGGTGTATTAAGCAAAATAGGGGGTGCAGCAGGCATGTGGGGTGTATTAAGCGGAACAGTGGGTGCAGGTAACGTGTGTGGTGGGGAAGGGGGTGTATTCGCAAAGGTTGGGGGTGAGGCAGGATTAGGAGGTAAGGGAGGGGGTGTACTAATCAGAGTGGGCGGTGGAAAGAGCATAACAGTAGGGTTTTGTGGTGGGCAGGAGGGTGTAGTTACTAAAACAAGGGGTGTATTTACTAAATCAGTGGGTGTATTTACTAAATCAGGGGGTGTATTTACTAAATCAGGGGGTGTATCAGGAGCTTTTTTATGAGTGGCTAGAGGGAATAGATTTTCAACAAATTGAACATGACGAGAGGTATATATTTTGTTGGTTTTTAAGTCAAGACAGAGATAAGCAGCTTGGGTAGGAGAGTTTATGGGAAGTATAGGGGCGGAGCCATGGATAACATAAACAACCAAAAACTCTAAGTTTGGCTAGATTGGGAGTTTGTTTTAGAAGGTATTGATATGAGGACAACATGTTAAGATTGAGTTTTGGTAGACGGTTTATAATATAGGTAGCAGCACAAACTGCATGAGGCCAATATGTAAGGGGCATGGAGGCATGATGTAAAAGGGCTAAGGCAGTATCAACAACATGTCTGTGACGACGTTCAGACATGCCATTGTGTTCAGGGGTGTGGGGAGGAGTTGTGAGATGAGATATGCCATGAGTTTGAAAGAGAGAACGAAGAGCAATGAACTCTCCTCCATTGTCAGAATAAAAAGTTTTTATTTTGGTGTTATAAAAGTTTTCCACTATATTTTTAAAGGAGATAAATGTGGGAAGTACATCAGACTTACGTTTTAGGGGGTAGAGCCATATGTATTTGCTAAAGTGATCAACAAAAATGACATAGTATTTGAAGCCTTAAGTTGACAGGACAGGGGACGACCACACATCAGAATAAAGAACCTCAAGAGGGGAACTAGATATAATGCTTGAATCGTAAAAAGGAAGTTTATGACTTTTAATACAGTTGCAAGAATCATAATAATGCAGTTTTGAGGTCGTGATAGGTAGGTTGTACTTGGATAAAGTATGAGAAATGATTTTGGAGGATGGATGACCTAAACGAGCATGCCATATGGGTGATGGTTGTTTTTCCGAGATGGAGATTGTGGGGTTAAGAGACGCTCGAGTCGGCCATACGTAGAGATTATCTACGCGACTCCCCGTGAGGAGAATGGTCCCCATTTTGCCATCCCGCACTTGAAAATAAGTGGAACCAAAAATAATGTTAACATCATTATCTCGACACAAGGTTGAAACAGAGATAAGGTTTTTGGCCATTTGTGGGAAAACAAGGACGTTTGAGAACTTTAGCATATTAACATGAGGAAACGACAAGGAACCAATGTGCGAAATTTGCAAACCGTTACCATCACCGATGACGACATCATCCGAACCGGAATATGGAGAGGAAACAAATAAATTTTGGGGGTGAGTTGTGATATGATGAGAGGCCCCGGAGTCCAAGATCCAAGGGACGGAGTGTGTATGTGAAATAGCCGAGTGGGCGGAGGAGGTGTATGTACTAGCAGGGTGGGTGTATGTACTGGGTGGGGTGTATGTAGTAGTGTGGGGGGTGCGTAGATGCGGAGGGGTGTATTTACCAGAGTTGGGGGTGTAAGGAGCAGGGGAGTGAGTGTGTAGATTTGGGGGGGTGTATTTACCAGAGTTGGGGGTATGGGTATCCACTGAGGAAGGACTGAGTCGACTCGGTGAATGGGGACTGAGTCGACCCAGCGAGTTGTGGATATGACCAGGGAGCAGTTGCTGGAGTTCTGGGCATGTTTTGGCCGTATGGCCGAGAACTCGGCAGAATTGACAAGTGGTAGGCGATCGTGTTGGGCCGGTAGAGGCGCCGGCGACCATGGCCGACGCCGGGCACGACGCGGCGGAGTGACGCGCTGCAGTCTGGGCAGCAAGGAATAGGGAGGCGTGCGCCGAAGAGGGTGGCGTCGCGAGGGGTAGCTCAAACTGAGGAGACCAGGCGGCCATGGGAGGTGCTAGATGGTGAAGTTGGAGGGCTGCCATGGAAACAGAGTGTAGGCTTTGCAAATTAATTATAGAGGACATATATTTAATTGGAGAGAGAGGGTGGAGTATGTGATTGCGTTGAGTAGTTGATTGAGAACAAAATAGGAAAAGTGTCAAATAATAGGATATAAAGCAAGAATATGAATGCTTGATAGTTTCTGGTCTGGGATTTAATTTCTGGGTTTTAAAAGCAAGAAGAAGTGTGATGAGTTCTTGATAATTTTTGGGAATTAAAGCAAGAATATGATTTTTGCACAATCAGTGGAGGTTTCAGAACGGTTGAATGGTTCGAACAGGGAGGGTGGTAGTCGGGAGTTTGGACGACGTCGAATGTCGAGCAACGACTACGAGGGAGGGTTTCGGATCTAGGCGTTAGCCGTAAGACTCGTTGATACCATATAGAGAAACAATGAATTACGAAATTATAATTTCATTGAATTATGTAAAGTGTTTACAAGAGATGTATTTATAGATACAAAGTGTATCTATATTTACAAGATATGAATAAATATTTACATTAAATATTCTAAGAGATAAGAATGAATCATAATATTAAAAGATATAAATCTTTATAATATTATATTCCTAATACCTCATTCTCTCTATTCTAGTATGAGGATGTAAAATTTTATTTTAATTATGTCTTTTTAATTAAATGATTCACGTATTATCTCAATTCCTATATTGACTTTGTTATTATTTTGATTTAGGAGTTTAATAGGCTTGATCACCTGATCTATTTTTGTATTTAATTATTTATATGTATATTGTTACGATTGTCAATGATATTCGACTCCGATTAGACGTCTCCAATCACAAGCAAAATAATCGACCAATATTCAATCCAACGAAAGCATGGCAATTCACAAATATAAACGAAAACGAAAAACAGAGCACAAGAAGATTTAAGTGGTTCGATCAACGTGATCTACATCCACTGGACACACGACTTCAATTTGATTAGTATAAGAGATGTTTACAAACACTCATCACTCGGAAAGGGATTTATCCTCACTTCGCTCGTGAACTCTCAACTCTCAAAACGAATGCTCGTACGCGTCAAGAATTACAATTACAAGTAATGGGGTATTTATAGGTTGTCAAGGGTGATTGCAGCGTGTGTTGAAAGCGTGCTCTGTTGCCACGTGGATTCTGTTACAACCGTGTAACAAACTCACACCTTCAGCGTGACCCAATCTGAATTGACCTCCTTGCCCTTCACTTGTCTTCGCAAGACAAGACGACTCCATACTTAGCCAAAAATTAACCCTGCTAACAGAACTCAACTAGTCTGGTCAGACCTCTACTTGTCTGGTCTTCCCAACTCGTCTTGTCCTTCGCAACACCCATCTCATCTGTTTGGACTCCTCCAACTCATCTGATCTGGTCTGAGCTAACTTGTCTGACTCCACCAGCTGATACGCCCAACAGCTGAGTCCTTCAGAAGACTTCTATCAACTAAGTATCTCGACTGATCTGCCCAACAGACGAGTACAGTAGTAGAGTAGAATCTACCTGATCTTCACAAGACGAGTAGCACTCGTCTAGTCTAGGAGGATTTGAGATAAACCTCACATATATGCTTACAAAATTACGTTCCTAGAAATTCACAAAGTATTAGATGTTGGGTTTTGGTGGCGCCGACCGCCAATTGACTTGGGTTGTACATGAGTTCAAACTCCTCGTACAATGACGATGTACGTGTACAATAACCCCTCTCCTCCCTCCCATCTCACAAAGCACACAAGAAATCTTACATTTGCCGGTACTAAATCATATCAACCAACATCATTAATATAGCATTAAAAGACCACGATTTCCGATTAATCAGCCATGTTTCCTGAGAGGGAATGAGAGGAGGTGTGCAATTGGTTTTAGGGTATAATACAATTGAATAAAATCCAACAAACCCACATAATTTCATTACATTAGACCTGAGCCGATGACCGGCTCGCCTAAAAAGAAAGGGCGGACTATTCTATAAATCTATAAATTCAAATACCCAACATTATAGTCTATTGAGATAGTGAAGTAATACATGGTTTTGAGTACATGCAGATATGGCCTTCAACGACTACATTTTAAGTGCATAAGTATTATTAATTTGAAACTTCAATTTCAGGTCTGATGTGTCCGTAGGCATGCTAATTTGCTAGCATATACATATTGAGTTGGGCCTTTGTTTATTACGTTGGGTTGGGCCTTTGTTTATTACGTTGGGTTGGGCCTCTGTTTATTATGAATGACCTGCTTCATTATTGAGTTGGGTCTCCGTTTATTATGAATGGGCCCAGGCTATATACCCCTTCAACTTTGTTAAGTATACTCCCCGATACACACCCTTCCCCAAAAAATTGCCTAGGTTAGATGTACTCCCTACAAATTACCCTCTTCTCTTTTAAATGACATAGGTTAAATGTACCCCCTATTAAAACATTAAATCTTCTCCTTTCCCTTCTCTCTTTCTTCTTCCTCAAACCCTTCCCCTCCAAAACTAAAAACGCTGCCACCCCTCTAAGTCGTCGGCCACAGTGCCGCCCCCTCCGCCGGCACCAGCACCCCCGCCGCCAAACCCTTTAGCTGTCGCCCCACCCCAGGACTTTGTCGATCGTCGCCCCTTTTTTTTGCTAGTTGCTCCACCGTGACACCGTCCCTTTGCTGTGCCCAGGTCGCCCGTGCCTCCACCATTCGTAGTGTCGCCGCCGCCAGCTTAGACAGTAAGTTTCCCCTCTTCCACCTGCTAGCGTGCTCCAATCTTTTTTTTTTTTTTCCCTTTTTCCATTCTTTATGTTGGGCTTGGGCTTGTGTTAAAATAAAAGAAGTTTTTAAAGGAGTTTTTGTCCCACATTGGATGTGAGGAAAGAAGGGAGAACTTCCTAATCCTATATAAGGAGTCCTTAGGTCTTTGTTACAAGTGCACCAATCAATACACTTTAGTCTTGTATTTGATTCTAGTTTAAAGTCATTTCTTATATTCGCTTGTAATAGAGTCTTGTGAGAAAGGTGAGAGTCATTGTAGACTTGAAAGAGTGTAGGAGGGTTGAGTGTCAAAAGAGAGGAATTCTGTGTGATTGTAAAAATTTATCATATAGTGATCTCTTTGGTGGGTCGTGGTTTTTCTCCGGTTTTGGAGTTTCCACGTTAAATTCTTGTGTTGGTGATTGTGTTGTTTCTTCATTTTATTTCTTATTTATTTTTCGTCTGCCCTTGGGGTAATTAATTTCCCAACACTTTATCCTTTAACACAGTAGGGTTTTTTTTTTTCCGACAATTATTTGTCGACACATAGTTGTTGACAGTAGCATAATTTGTCGATCATCCATTGTCGAAAATTTTAATTTTTTAAAAAAAAATATTTTGAAGAAATTTCGTCGATCGACAAGTGTGTATCTCGTCAACAAATCAGTGTCGACAGGAATATTTTTCGTCGACACTGGTTTGTCAATTTTTTTTTTTGAGATGTCAAATTTTTTTAGTTTAATTTCTAAATTTGTTATTTGTTGTTGAAAATGTATATAGTGTTGTTGGTCGTCGAAAGTGGCGACGGTGACGAGGGCTATTAGGGTTAGAATTTAAAAGCGGAGGGAATGTGAATTTATCAGGATCATTATTGAATATTTTAGTATAAGGGTAGTTTAGATATTTTATATGATTTTTAAATTAATATATGTGGTGGTGGAGTATACCTAACAAAGCTGGGAGGGAGGGTGCCAAATGTTAATTTTTAATTCAGATTTTATTAATTTCCGGTGCCAAATGTCTTCATTTAATTTTTTGTTGGTCTTTCATTTCAAAATTCAATTGGGGGTTGGGATTGGGGGTTGGAAGGGATGGGGTTGCTAGAATTCCACATGAGAATTATGCATTTAAATTTGAGTTCCAATTCTAGTATTTTTCTCCAACTTACCTTTCAACCTTTCTTGCGATTTCCCAAAAATGTCAAAAGTTGAAATAATATCTTCATGTCTCGTGGGAATGGAAAGCAATGCAACTACACCATTGTCAAGATTGGAGCTTACTCCATGGGATCTGCGTTTCCTCCCATTCAATTACATCAAAAGAGGCCTATTATTTCACAAGCCCCAATCCCATGCAATCGATCACAACTTGATTGATTCCCTCAAAAACTCCCTCTCCCGCACTCTCCACTTCTTCCCTCCGCTCGCAGGTCGTTTAGCCACCATTCAGAACGAAGACAACACGGCGTGTTTCTTCGTCGACTGCAACAACGCTGGTGCCGAGTTTGTCCATGCTGTCGCCGGAGACGTGTCCGTCTCCAACATCACGGAACCAAATTGTGTCCCTGAGGAACTAGTCTCCTCCTTTTTCCAACTAAACGGGGTACTAAATTTCGAAGGAAATTCGAAGCCTTTGCTGGCTGTGCAGGTTACAGAGCTTGCTGACGGCCTCTTCATAGGTTGTTCAGCCAATCATAGCGTAGTTGATGGGATTTCCTTTTGGCATTTCTTCAATTCCTGGTCTGAAATATCTCGCGGTTTCGAAACCATATCAAAAACCCCTGTTTTTGAACGCGCATTTCCTACCATCCCTCTTCCTCCATTTGAGAAAAAATTGGTGTCTCACAACAACTTTAATGTAAAGAGGGTTTTTCAGTTTAGCAAAGAAAGCTTAGCTAAACTCAAAGAAAAGGCCAATTCCGAAGCTGCCACCAACAAAATATCTTCTTTGCAAGCGCTCTCTGCTCATTTATGGCGGAGCTACACGCGCTGCCGCCGGAATAATGCTGATGATCGAATTCTGAGCAATCGAGAAGCGAGATTGGTGATGATCATGGGTGCAAGAGGAAGAATCCCTTTACCGGATGGCTACTTGGGGAACGCGGCTTTTAGTGGTGTGACTAGTGTTGAGGAGGCAGAGCTTTTGCAGAAGGGATTAGGGTACGCGGCGTTGAAGATCAACGAGATGGTTGCACAACAAACAAAGGAAAGAGCAATTAAAGACATTGAAGAGAAGACCAGGAATCCTGTCCTGGTTGCGAATAGGATGTCGACTTCGTTTGTCATCACGAGTTCGCCTCGTCATGATGTGTATGGCAATGATTTCGGATGGGGGAAACCGATTGCTGTCAGATGTGGAAAGGAGCCAAATACTGATGGAATTATGATAACTTTTCCGTCGGCTGCTGCGGGTGGCATCGAGGTACATGCTTGCTTGACACCGGAGACATGCCGGCAAATGGAAAACGATGCAGACTTCATGGAAGCTTTCTTGTCATAAGTTAATAATTCACATCCCTTTGAGAAAAGTTTCGGTTTATTAATTGTGTTTTGAGTGATTATTTACTAATTATGCGATAAAGTTTGTGATGTTTGTCTTTGAGCAAAACAAGCATTACTTAGTTTCCTGTTTTTAAAAATAAAACTGAGTGATGTTTCTAAGTTGATTTCATGCTCTAGAAACATCTTTTGGTAGTTAGTTAGTCTGTTACCAGAGTTAGTTAAACAGGCAGTTATAATATTCTATCAAACTCTATAAATAGATGAAGTGTGGATTGTATTCATTATTCAGATCAATAAAATCATGTTTAAAGAGACTATTTTATGTTCACTGAACAAATTACATACAGAGTAATGAATATATATCAATTGTGAAAACAAATTAATTAAAAACTATTTGGGACGGACGTAGCTAAGAACAGTGTAGACCGTCTGAATAATGGAGAGAATAAGGATGAGAAGGGCAGCCATGGCAGACATTATAGCCCATGGACTTCTCAGATATGTCTGAAACAGATCCTTTCGCCACTCGTTCGACAACTTATTATACCGTTTTCTCAACATTGCCACCATCTCTAAGAACCTTGGAGTGAAATCAGGATCAAGAGAAACATCCTTAGCCATTCTGTTGAACAATTTAGCTAATTCAGCTGCAGGAAGCGCGGTAAGGATGATGTCGCGCGATTGTAGTAGGCTAGCATCATCGGCGCCCTGGACGAGGCCTCCCATGAGAAACATGTACGCAGTGACTTCCTTGCTACAAAACTTGTTGTGAACTTGCTCCGACGCCATTAAGTTGAGAAACGACGACTTTGTTGAACCATCGACGACAATTTGTGGAAGCATTAGTGTGTTACGATGAAGCCGGATGTCTACTAGGCTTGTGGTATTACTTGTGGTGAATCCAATTCCAACTTTGTGAAGCTCTGTGGCTGATGGTATGTTAATATTGTAGAATGTAGCTGTCGTCCATTTCATTCTTCTCGGAAGGATTTTCGCCTGATTCACGAGGCACCTTCGATAAACGTCTAGTAAGTGTGGTGGGACGAGTTCGCCTCTATTTACATTGTCTTTTAATATATCGTTTTTTCTGGGTAAGTTCATTCTGGGTATGAACATGGTTGCAATAGCCTTTATAAAGTTGCTCAAAATATCCAACCGGGCCTTAATGCAGCCAGAAATTATGTCAAGGAAGTCAATACAAACAATTAGTAAATATGAAAATAGAAGAAAGGAATTACTCATACAAGGAAATTCTCGTTCATGATATGGATCATAAAATTCATAAGTGGTGAGAATCCTTCTCATGTAGTACTACTGGATATTTGGTTAATAAAAGTCAATAGTATAGTACCTTTAAATGATTTTTTATCCAAAAATATGTCTTTATGCTTTCTAAAAGTCATGTTTTTTTTTTTCAACTATTTTTTTCTTCTAATTCTCATAGTTAAATTTGAATAAATAAGACACTGGTAGTATTTTCTTGAAGGAAAAAAAGACTTAAATGAAAGGTATTATGAGCCTCTAGAAAGAACATAATGACATTTTTTGAGGTTATAAATTTATTAGAGATATGTCTTTTACATTTGTTAGAAGGTTTGTTTAATTAATCAAGTGGGAGGTGTATTTAGCAATATTTGAGGTGCATATATCTTCACCCAAAATATTAAGGTAAACTCTCTTGTGAAATTTGTTCACGATATGAATGAAAATATTAAGGTAAACTCCCTTGTGAAATTTGTTCACGATATGAATGAACTGGATCCATTGCGAGGGTCCCGTTTAAAGCTCCATAGAAATTATTTGAACCTTAGAGAGTTAGAGGGTTCAAACCATCTAGAGAGGAGCACACTCCTAAGCCTAGCTACACCATTAGGCTAACTCCTTGGGGTTAAGACCAATTCTAATACTAATGACCATTAATATGAATATATTTATTACTCCCTCCGTCCCACAAAGATAGCTACATTTGACTTTACACACAGATTAAAAAAAATCAATAAATGTAGTAAAATCTAGTTAATGTGCCAATTTTATTCTTGGAATCAATTAGGGGTAAAATTGACAATAAATCATTTAATCCTAAAGTAAAAAAGAAAATGTAGCTATAATTTAGGACATCCAAAAAAAGAATATGGGGCTATCTTTGTGGAATGGAAGGAAGCTTACATACCAGATTATTGTTACTTATATGAACCATGTTTAGCTTGTCAAGTAGCATTATGGGAAGCTGGTTTTCCAGCAACAGCATGTCATGTAGATAGCATTTAATCTCCCCAGGTTTGTCAAGTATGTCTGATATTACCGGATTATCCGAAGCATACGAAATATGGCTAGTGCTGAAAGCATAATCTTTTGTGGTACGAATAAGCTCGAGAATGAAGCAGCCATCGACAAGCATCATTCGTACAAAGTCCTCCGTGTTCTCTTGCCACCTACGATCCAGCAGATCGTAGGCGTCTTTTAGGTCATTAACCACCGAAGTGATGACCTCTATATATCTTTGTAATGGGATTTGGGATCTACTGATGAAGTGATGGAGAGAAACTTCCTTGACCAGCTCTCCTGGCCCACATTGCTCCTCCCCATGGAAGTACGGCCCAAATGATACCCTGTACGGCCTGAAAAACATGAATATAAAAGTTAAATGCTACCAAATATGACCATATGTATTATAAGAATATTAGGGTGTATATATTGAATCTTTGAGTACGTGCCTGTAAACGTCGTCGTAATCTCCGTCGACATTACGGATGGTGGGAGGCAGTTTGAAAAGGCGACGGCGTGCTCGGTCGGCTTGATATATCTGCTCCTCCGTCGAAATTCCTCTTTCCATGTCGATAGCCCATTGATACACCCTATCATCCATTGCTTAATTTCAAACCAACTTTCTTTAGACCATTTTATATATAAAATGAAATATTATTCCAACTATAAAATTAAACATCCTGTCGGGCCGATTATGCCTTACTTCTCCGAGAATTAAACTGACATTATTATTTCACACTGTTTGTACGAATTTTATTGTAAAAATTGTTCTTTGGTATTAAAGCCGATGAAGTTATACTTTACTTTTTTGGTGAGTATTTATCGGATGTATCTATTTAATTAATATTAATTTTAGAGTATTTCTTAAAACTTTATACGCGTCGAGATTGCTTGAATAAGTAAATGAGTTAAAATTTATGCAATTTGGCCTTTTTCTTAAAAGGTTTTAAAAAATTATTTAGAATTTTCAATTTCGTACGTCCATAGCTTTGTAATTGATATACTACAATACCACGTTGTTCATAAAATGGCAATTATGCATGAGATCACAAGACTGAAAATCTTAAAAAATTTGGGAATTTTTGTGATGAAAATGTCCAAAATTATGTAATATCGTTTATTGATTAATTTGTATTTAGTTTATGTCACTTAGCCAAGTTCAAATTATCTTAGTTGAGAATTAATAGTATAAAGCGGGCTTCCTTCTCATTTATTTTTAATCACATTCCCATTTTGCACTCATTAAATAAAAAAGAGGAGCTAGGAAATTAGCCCCAACAACTGAAAATGAATAATGCAATTGAGTATATACTTTGATTTCTATGGAGAGAAAGGATTAATTAATTAATGAATAAAGCACAAATTAAGGTAAGTACCTCTCCAGTTTCAGAATATAAAATGAAACACTTCTCATATATACTGCTGAAAATGGAAGGAAGGGATAGAATATGATCAATATTGCAGGGCCAAAGCAACAAAGTGTATGTAAATTAAAAGTATATAATTTGCTTACTAGGAGTAACGTGAGACACCGACACCGTCGCACAATGAAACCGAATATAATTTGGGTACGACGTTTTGTATATATTTCCTTATATACTAGGAGGAAGTATTTTTTTTAAAAGAAAAATGCATTACGATCAAGCAAGACACGAATCGAGTATAGAGAAATGAACAATATTGAAATATTATTTCTTGATTAGTTGTAGAGGAGATTTACAATGAGTATTTATACAAGAGAGAATTAGGTCTAACCTAACACTAATGGGCTTTATAAGAGAGCCCATAGGAAACTAAGGTGGGCCTATACAATAAATAAGAATGAGAGTGTATTTACTAATATAGGTCCAATATGCCCCCTCAAGATGGAGTACCATAGGATAGTCCAATCTTGGTCATAAGGAGCTGAAGACGAGCACCGGAGAGAGGTTTGGTGAGGGCATCAGCAAGCTGGTCGGCAGTCGAGACATGCGAGATGCGGAGGCGAGCAGTTTTGACTAGGTCACGAACAAAGTGGAAGTCGATGGCAATGTGTTTCATTCGTGAGTGAAATACAGGATTTGAGCATAAGTAGGTGGCCCCAATGTTGTCACAGTAGATGACTGGCACCGGAGAAATCGGAAAGTGTAGTTCTTGAAGTAAGGATGTTAGCCATTGCACTTCAGAGGCCGCTGCGGCAATGGCTCTATATTCGGCCTCAGTTGACGAGCGAGCAACAGACTTCTGCTTTTTGGACGACCATGAGATGGGATTGGCCCCCAAAAAGACGACATAAGCACTCGTGGAAGTGCGATCATCGTGGTCGCCTGCCCAGTCAGCATCCGTGAAGCAGTGGAGCGAGGAGGATGAGGATGGGGTAATGTTGATTCCGACATCCCTTGTACCACTGAGGTAGCGAAGTAGACGCTTGACAGCAGTCCAGTGAGTGACGGTGGGTGCATGCATGAACTGAGATAGCTTATGGACGGCAAAGGCGATGTCAGGTCTGGTGAGCTGGAGATACTGAAGGCTGCCGAGCACCTGACGATACTGAGTGGAGTTAGTGGGAGGGGTGCCATCTGATAGAGTGAGGCGAGCAGAGGTTGATAGTGGAGTTTGGACTGGTTTGGAGTCGATCATGTTGTATCGGGCGAGCAGATCAGTGATGTATTTGCGTTGGGAGAGCAGGCATGAGGTTTTAGAGCGAAGAACTTCAACTCCCAAGAAATAGGATAGAGGACCAAGGTCCTTGACTGAAAATTTTGTACTGAGGTCGGCAGCTACCCGGGCGAGCATGGGCGAGGAGTTGCCCGTCAGTATGAGGTCGTCAACATAAACAAGGAAGTAGGCGACCACCCCATTGTTGTTGTAGACGAACAGAGATTCATCAGAGTGAGTGGGGATGAATCCAATTTCTTCGAGAAAGGTGCGAAGAGCATAGTACCATGTGCGAGGAGCCTGCTTTAGTCCATAGATGGATTTGCGAAGCTGACAGACATAGGTGGGAAATGTCTTGTCTTTGAAGCCCGGAGGTTGAGCCATGAAGACAGTGTCTGAGAGCTCTCCATGGAGAAAAGCGTTGTTGACATCGAATTGGCGAAGGGGCCAGTTGTTGGTAACTGCAATGCTGAGGACTGTTCGCACAGTGGCGGGCTTGACAACGGGACTGAATGTTTCAGTGAAGTCAACACCAGGTCGTTGATGAAAGCCTTTGGCGACCAGACGAGCCTTGTATTTATCCAAGGTGCCATCAGGTTTTCGCTTAATACGAAACACCCACTTGGAGCCAACTACATTTTGAGACGCAGTGGGAGGAACTAAGTCCCAGGTGCCGTTCTGGAGAAGGGCATCAAACTCAGCCGACATGGCTGCTCGCCAGTTTTTGTCCTTGAGTGCCTGTGACACACAGCTCGGTTCAATGTCAGAAGTGATGACAGAAGTAAGCCCATACCTCGGATTTGGCTTGAACACGTTGTTCTGAGCTCGAGTTACCATGCGAGATGCAGGAGGTCGTAAGGGAGCATTGGTCGGCACAGGGATGTCGGATGTGGTGGCGAGCAGCGGGGAGGTAGGTGGGGTTATGATCGGCGGGGTTGTATTCAATTGGTCGACCAGTGTGGGGTGCTGGGGAATGGTAGTGGTTGGCACTTGGTCGATCGGGGTAGAGTGAGGTGGCAAAGGTGTGAGAAGAGTGGGCGAGGAGCTGAAGTCAGAGGAGGTGGAGGTCGGCAAGAGAGATGGTTGAATGATGGGAGAGGGGGTGGAAAAGGGAAACGTATGTTCAACAAATTGAACATGCCGCGAGGTGTAGATTCGGTGGGTGGAGCGATCAAGACTAAGGTAAGCACTCTGTGTGGGCGAGTACCCAAGAAAGACACATGGAGTAGAGCGAGGATCAAGTTTGTGGGTGTTGTAAGGGCGAAGCAGAGGATAGCAGAGACAACCAAATACACGGAGTTTGGTCAGATTCGGGGGGCGAGCAGTGAGTTTTTCATAGGCGGAGATCATGTCAAGGTTAACTTTGGGAAGGCGATTTATGGTGTATGCTGCCGAGCAGACAGCATAGGGCCAATAGGTGAGGGGCATAGAAGCATGGTGAAGGAGAGCAAGGGCTGTGTCGACCACATGGCGATGGCGACGTTCAGACATGCCATTATGTTCGGGAGTGTGAGGTGGGGTGGTGAGATGTGCAATGCCATGAGTTTGAAGAAAGGGGCGAAGAGCAATGAATTCTCCCCCATTGTCGGAGTAAAAGGTTTTGATTGTGTTTTGATAGTTGTTTTCAACAAGAGTTTTGAATGTGATAAACGTGGGGAGAACATCTGATTTTCGTTTTAGAGGATAAACCCATATGTACTTGCTGAAGTGATCAACAAATAGCACGTAATATTTGAAATTATCAGGAGACAAGACAGGCGACGACCAGACATCAGAAAAGATAACATCAAGCGGTTTGGTGGACACAATACTGGAATCATAGAAAGGTAATTTGTGACTTTTGATACAAGAACAAGAGTTACAATTGAAATTTTTGGAAGGTGCACTGGATAAGCTGAGCTTGGAGAGGGTGTGAGCAAGGATTTTTGACGATGGGTGGCCAAGGCGAGCATGCCAGGTAGTCGTTGTGGGGTGTTGAGTGGTGAAGGCTTGCGGGGAGGTGGTGGACATGTGTGCCGGCCAGACATACAAGTTATTGATACGACTCCCAACGAGGAGAATGCTCCCCGAGTGACCATCCCGCACCTGAAAAGAAGATCGATCAAAGACAATGTTAACATTATTATCACGACAGAGGCTAGAGACCGAGATCAAGTTTTTCGAGATGTGTGGGACAACCAGGACATTCGAAAAATTGAGAGACTCAAGTTGAGGAAACCGCATAGAGCCAGTGTGAGATATGTGTAAACCTTTACCGTCACCAATTTCAACATTGTCAGGCCCATCAAATGGTGAGTGAAGAGATAGGTTGGCGAGGTCGTTGGTGATGTGATGCGAAGCACCCGAGTCAAGAATCCAGTGCTCGGCAGGGTGTGCCGAGGAGGCTGAATGAGCCGAGTACGCCGGGCGAGCACCTGTTCGATTGTGGCGGGGGGTCGATGGATACTGTCCAGGTGGGCGGCGAGGACCAGTGGTTGGAGCAGTGAGCGTTGAGGGAATCTCAGGGCAGGTGCGAGCAGTGTGCCCTGGTGTACGACAATATTGGCAGGTGCCAAGGTAGGGCCTTTGCGAGGGCTGGCGAGGACGAGTGTCAGCAGTTTTTGACCTCGAGTCAGGTCGCGAGGAGCGATGATGAGGTTTACCAGCAGTGAGAGCAGAAGCAGGTATGATGGCCGAGGCTGGTCGCGAGGCAAGTTGGACCTCGGTACTGAGGAGCTTGTCGCAGAGCTCGGCAAACGAGATGGGCTGTTCGCGAGCTTGGATGGCATTTGCTATGTCATTGTAGGACTCATCAAGGCCGGTTAGGACCTGGAGAGTGACGTCCTCGGCATCAGAGGAAATGCCGAGGAGAGCAAGCTCGTCGACGACAGAGCGAACTTCCATGAGGAAGTCGGAGACCGGGCGAGCACCTTTGGACAGTGAGCGAAACTTGGTTTTTAGGGCAAGAATGCGACCTCGCGAGGGCTTACCATACATGCTCTCAAGCATTTTCCAGGCTTCGCAAGAGGTTTTTGACGAGGCAACAAATGGTATTAGTTCCGGGGACATAGATCCGACCATGGCCGAGAAAATGAGGTTGTCCTGACACACCCATAGGTCGTGTGCCGGGTTTGGAACAGTGGTGTTGGCGGTGCCGTCGGCGGCTGGGGATGTGGACGAGGGGCATGGATGTGTGCCCAAGACATAGCCTAGGAGGTTGTGTCCAGTGAGGAGAAGACGAAGTTGGAAGGACCAAGCACCATAGTTGGTGGAGTTGAGCTTCAGGGACATATTTGCGAGTCCCTTGAAGGTGATTGGTGCCGACGATGGAGGAGAGGCAGCCATTGGTGAGAGGGAGCAGCGGAGTGAGGCGTCGTAAGACGGATGGCGACGGTGGTGCGTCGGAGAAGAAGGCAGCGGCGGCGCTACTGATGCAAAGGCAGCGGCGGCAGTGAGAGAGGAGCGGCGGCGGCGGCTGGAGTATGCAGCGGCGGCGGCGGCGTCGGCTGGAGTATGCAGCGGCGGCGGCGGCTAAGATTTGGATCAGGCGTGAGCCGAATGACTCGATGATACCATATAGAGAAATGAACAATATTGAAATATTATTTCTTGATTAGTTGTAGAGGAGATTTACAATGAGTATTTATACAAGAGAGAATTAGGTCTAACCTAACCCTAATGGGCTTTATAAGAGAGCCCATAGGAAACTAAGGTGGACCTATACAATAAATAAGAATGAGAGTGTATTTACTAATATAGGTCCAATATCGAGAAGGTTATCCACAAAGTTTGATGGCACGACCCAAGTATGAGGTCTCTCGAACCATCGCGAGTTCTAATTAGTAAAAACATGTGTCAAATTTATTGAAAAAATTATTTTTCGAGGACCACTCTTAAGTAGGTTTGCAAAAAGAGGACCGGGGTTGGTAAAATTGTAAGTCACCCTTCAATATCAACCACAACACCTTAAATAAATAAATATTTTGGTTAATTGCTAATTAAATCACAACTTTTTCCTCATTTACAATTTAATCTAAGCTTTAAGATAATTACAAATAAATCACAAATTTTAAATATTGTTGCAATTTAGTCTTTTTAACAATTTCAATTGTGTTCGGATCTAACATAATTTAGAGTTTTTAATGACATAACAACACCTTAATAAAACAATATTATTTTTTAATCAAACCAAATATCATAAGATATGATTTAGAGACAAAGTTTACTTTTAAATTTGCAATAATATTTAAACTTGGTGATTTATTTGCAATTATTTTAAAGTTTAGATTAGATTGCAAATGTTCGAAAGGTGGTGATTTAATTTGCAATTAACCCTTTTTAAAATTAACAATCTCCTTAAATTATGACACATAAGTCAAATTAACCACTAAATGACACATAAGTCAAATTAACCACCAAATGACATATAAGCCAAATTAACCACAAAATGACACATCATCAATTTAAACTCCCTATTAGTATATAAGGGGATTCTATATTATAGGAGTAGTGTATATATTATGTATATATAACAAATTTGTTAATCTTATAAAATAATATAATTATTTATATAATAAATATGTATAAAATTCTATAATAAATTTTACATATATATTTTCGAGCTTTATTTTTTTAAATATATTAAACTTATAAATTTAAAATAATTACAGAAAAAATTTAATTAAGATATAATTAAGATAAAAATAATTATAAAATAAAATTCGATACACACCGATAAAAATACATTTTAGATTGTATTTTACTCAAAAGTACATTAAATCATTTAAAAATAAACAAAGCTAAAGAATAAAATGAATACTACAATAAAGTTAAGTAAATAAAATAAAAATTAGTTTAATTAGTCAATATTAATATAATAAAAATTTCAACATTTCATATTAACCACAACACCTTAAATAAATAAATAATTAGGAAGAAAATTCAATAGTTAATAGAAATATAATATTTTGAAATAGTTTATGTATCATATCTTACTCAACCAATAACTTAATTACACATCATACTTTTTAAAATTAACAACCTCCTTAAATTATGAAACATTAGTCAAATTAACCACAAAATGACACATAAGCCAAATTAACCACAAAATGACATATCATCAATTTAAACTCCCTATTAGTATATATGGGGATTTGCAATTATTTTAAGGTTTAAATTAGATTGCAAATGTTCGAAAGGTGTGATTTAATTTGCAATAATATTTTTTAAAATTAACAACCTCTTTAAATTATGACACATAAGCTAAATTATATTTAATTATAATTTAGATAAGAGAATTTTCTCTATTAATATCACATCACTTGTATTACATCTATTATTTAATTATATTTTTTAATCAAAATAATAAAAGAAAATGAAAAACTTATAGCGGAACAAACGAAAGAAGTATTTTCAATCGAAACCTTAGATATGCGGAAATATGAGTGGTGGCTGCGGCTGTGTCAGTGTCGTGGATTGGATTTATGACATTGAAAGAGATAAATGGGATGAAATATGAGTGGCTGTGGCTGTGTCAGTGGCTGTGTCAGTGGCAGTGTCGTGGATTGGATTTATGACATTGAAAAAGTTAAATGGGACGGGGCTCGAGTTTTGGGATCATAATAGAAATATACAATCGTTTCCACACATTTATTTTCGTCCATTTTACAATTATTTATCCACTTTTAAAAAAGGAAATTCATTCATAAACTTCAACTTCACAATAATTACATATTTACATAAAATATTACTTCCTTCGTCCAATTTTATTATTCCTACTTTTTTTTTTAGTTGTCCAATTTTATTATGACCATTCCCTTTTTTAAAATGTCAAAGTCTCAAGTGTACTCAAGTACACCATGTACTTGAGTAGACTTTAAGGCTCAATTTGGATGGAGGGATTTGATCAATGAATTTTAAATCCTCCATTCAAATCCACTGCACTTGTTTGGATTTAAAAACAAATGAATAGATTTAAAATCCTTAGCATATTTTTTTAGCTAAAATTGAGAGGATTTTAAATCCTCCCTGAAACCATGTCATTTGAAATCCATCTATTTTCAAAACCTTCTATTTGAAATACCTTCTCAAATCAAATCCCTCCATCCAAACGCAACCTAATTGATCAACTGTTGTTTGATCAACGGTCAAATTGGACGGAGGGAGTATTACTTTTACACTCATTTCAATCACATAATCGTTTTACTTTATTCATTTAATTTTATAAAATTATCAATTAACACTATACACATTACACTTTTTTTTTTTTTTTAAATGTGTTTATCTTTAAAAAAAAAGAATGAATAATTTTCATTGAAACAAACGAAAAATAAATGTTATATGTTGTGGATATTTTATAGAAAAAATATATTTATACACATTTTAACTTGTGAAAACCTTATTTGATTTTACTCGCACAAAATACTACATAGATAACCTGATCACATGTGAATTGCACGTGTTAATGTGGACGAGACTGTGTAAAAATTGAATTGGAACCCCATAGAAACAATTAAAAAAAAATAAAATTTTAGGACCATAAGCCATAAAGACAAAATTCAGGTCAAGAAAAAAAAAAAAAAGCATATATGCTCCTCTAAGGATCAATGTCTATAAAAAAATAGAATACAAATTATTGTGTAGTAATGAGAGTTACATGTCCCCTCCAGACACAGTTAAGGCATGTCTTGACCATAGTGTCCGTCGCCTGATTGGACTCTCGAAAGACATATGAGTATCTGATGTGCATGTTCTGCGTAAGAGGGTGAATCTGACTCAAAAAAATCCTGCAGACGCCCAGGAATGGAAGGCCTGAAATTCTTAAAAGTGTCAATAGTGAATATCGGTTCCAATTCTAGACCGAATCCAATTCAATACAAAAGAAGTGCACCCCTGATCGTAAATATCAGTTCCAATTCTAGAATTCTTCTCCAACTTACTAACTCCTCAACCTTTGTTGCAATTTGTCAAAAATGTCAAAAGTGGAAATAACGTCTTCATGTCTTGTAAGAGTATCAAGCAATGCAACCACAGTACCATTAATGTCAAGATTGGAGCTTAGTCCATGGGATCTGCGTTTCCTTACACACAAATACATGAAAAGAGGCCTTTTATTTCACAAGCCTCAATCCGATCACAACTTGATTGATTCCCTCAAAAACTCCCTCTCCCGCACTCTCCACTTCTTCCCTCCGCTCGCTGGCCGCTTAGCCACCATTCAGAACGACGACAACACGGAGTGTTTCTTCGTCGACTGCAACAACGCGGGTGCCGAGTTTGTCCATGCTGTCGCCGGAGACGTGTCCGTCTCCGACATTATGGATCCAAAGTGCGTCCCTGAGGAACTAGTTTCCTCCTTTTTCCCACTAAAAGGGGTACTAAATTTCGAAGGAAATTCGAAGGCTTTGGTGGCGGTGCAGGTTACCGAGCTTGTTGACGGCCTCTTCATAGGTATGGCAGCCAATCATAGCGTCGTTGATGGGATTTCCTTTTGGCATTTCTTCAACTCTTGGTCTGAAATATCTCGTGGTTTCGAAACCATATCAAAAACCCCTGTTTTTGAACGCACGTTTCCTACAATCCCTCTTCCTCCTTTGGAGAAAATAATTGCGACTCACAACCACGGTTTTGTGGAGAGGGTGTTTGAGTTTAGCAAAGAAAGCGTAGCTAAAATCAAAGGCAAGGCCAATTCGGAAGCAGGCACCAACAAAATATCATCTTTGCAAGCGCTCTCTGCTCACTTATGGCGGAGCTACACGCGCTGCCGTCGGAGTGCTACTGATAATCAAATTCGAGTAGCGGTATTCGTGATGATCATGGGTGCAAGAGGAAGAATCCCATTACCGGATGGCTACTTCGGGAATGCGGTTTTTAGTGGTGTGACTACTGCTCCGAAGGCAGAGCTTTTGCAGAACGGATTAGACTACGCAGCGTTAAAGATCAACAACCTGGTTGCACAACAAACAAAGGAAAGTGCAATTAAAGAGATTGAAGAGTGGATTAGAAACCCTTTACCGCCCCCCACGAATACGACTTTTTCGTTAGTCGTGATCACGGGTTCGCCTCGGCATGATGTGTATGGCAATGATTTTGGATGGGGGAAACCCATTGCTGTCAGATGTGGAATGGCAAATTTTGAAGGAAATATGACAACTTTCCCGTCGGCCACCGCAGGTGGCATCGAGGTACATGCTTGCTTGACACCGGAGACATGCCGGCAAATGGAAAACGATGCAGACTTCATCGAAGCTTTCTTGTCATAATTAAATTGAATAATTCACAAGTTTCACATCCCTTTTACAAGTTTGTGTGGTGCTTCCTCTTTTCATTCTTGGAGTGGTTGTGGATTTAATCATTTTTCAATTAATTTCTTTCAACTATCACGTTGTTGAAATTGAAAAGATCAGCTGGGCAGCGGTTATTGCACAAAAACATGCATATACATATCTATTTTTCTTTTCGATTTGATTAAATATGTGCTCCAATCATTCGACCCATTTCTAACTCCCTCTAACACATATACAATTTATACGGTGTGAGTGTTATATCATAATCTCAAAGTCAGCACACTAAGTGAGTAGTGAGCTGATAGGATCAGATAAGATAACTTAGGCCGAAATCAGATGAGTGGAATGGTTTCAATCAGCTGAGGAGGTGATGCTTAGATTTCAGCACAGTTGGTCAGATCAGCACAGTACTGGATCAGCACAGTACTGGGTCAGCACAGTACTTCAGCAGAGTGTACCAAGATCAGTACTTCAGCAGAGTGTACCAAGATCAGTACTTCAGCAGAGTGCTATCAGATCAGTATATCAGATCAGTAAAAGATCAGCACAGTAAGAAGTCTATCAGCAGAGTTAGCTTTTGATCAACAGAATAGAAGAGTTGAGTATCAGATCACTAAGTAGTGTTCTGATCTTTATGGAAAAGTCTTCTGATATGAAAGTTAGTTAGTTTAACTAACTGTATTACGGTTACAACAACTTGAGGGCATAAATACCATTTTAGTTGGGCAATAACAGAGCACATGGGTTGTTACAAGCGGTTGCAAACGGTTGATAACTACTCAAAACAGTTCCTAACAGCAGCAACTACCTTTGGTCTTTATATACTCTTGTTTGTGTACATTGTAAAGGTTGGATTGAGAGATTTAGTACGTTATTGTATTCTTTGAGTTGTGTGAGTTCACGAGTGAAGTGAGGAAATATCCAATTCCGAGTGAATGAGTGTGTAAACATTCTTTATCAATCAAAGAAGTACTAGTCTGGTCTAGTGGATGTAGATCACATTGATCGAACCACTTAAATTCTTGTGTGCTGTTTGTCTCGTTTATTATTTTTCTGAATTACTATCCTAGAGCAGTTGTTTCTTCTATATTCAAGTGTTCTACTTGGTTGGAGACGTCTAATCGACCGGAATAAACTTGACAATTGGCGCCGTTTGTGGTAACCTGAAGTAGTTGCAGATCTAAGATGGGGAATTCTACCAAGTACAACATAGAGAAGTTTACAGGCACGGGAGATTTTGTGCTGTGGAAGGTCAAAATGCAGGCCCTCCTTGAACAACAAGGATTGTTCGAGGCTCTCGAAGAATCCGAAGAGATTGCAGAAGAAACTGCAACAGCTGCGGCTGAAAGGAGCAAGTTGCTCAGAAAAGCTCGAAGCACGATCCTACTCTGCCTTGGAGGTAAGGTCTTGAGGGAGGTTGCTAAAGAGAAGTCAGCGAAGGAGGTTTGGGATAAGCTTGAGAAGCTATATATGGTGAAAACTCTTGCTAATCGACTCTATTCGAAACAGAAGCTGTATACCTTTAGAATGGGAGATGACAAACCCATTACGGAGCAGCTAGATGAGTTCAACAAGATTCTTGATGATCTGGAAAATTTGGATGTCAAGCTTGAAGAAGAGGATAAGGCTCTGATCTTGTTGAGTGCTCTGCCTAAGTCCTTTGAAATCCTAAAGGACAACATCTTGTATGGTAGAAAGGAAGCAATCACATTGGAGGATGTGATCTTGGTTGTCAAGTCCAAGCTGTTGCATAATAAGACATCTCAAGGAGATAAAAGTAGCAGTGCAGAAGGATTGGCAATCAAGGGAGGACAGGAGAAATCTGTCTCCAAGAAGGGGTCTAGTCAACCCAAGGGAGCTGATAAGGGAAAATCAGCAGTGTCAAATCAAAGGGAAGTAGTGTGCCACCACTGCAACAAACCTGGGCACTATAAGAGTACTTGTTTCAAGTACAAACAGCTTATGAGAAAATCTGGTCCTAAGAACCCTGTTGATAAGAATCAAGCAAATCAAACCCAAGATGATAAGGAGCAGAAAGGCTATGAGTCAGCTTAGTCCCTATCCATCACTTCCACTAAAGAGCAGCAAGATTGGATTTTAGATTCAGGGTGTTCTTTCCACATGACTCCAAGAAGAGAGTGGTTTCATGATTTTAAGCATCAGAATGGAGGTTCTGTGTTGTTAGGGAATGATCACACTTGCAAAGTCAGAGGTGAAGGTACAGTACACTTGAAGATGTATGATGGAGTAGTGAGGATTCTCAAGAGGGTCATGTATGTTCCTGAACTCAAGAGAAATTTGATATCTCTTGGTATGCTGGATTCATTGGGCTATAAATTCTAGTCAGAAGATGGAGAGCTCAGAGTTTCAAAGGGGAAGCTTACTGTTCTTAAAGGTGAGAGAAGAAATGATCTCTACTTTCTTAAGGGGGGAACAGTTATTGGCAGATCAGATGTGGCAAGGGTGCAAGACAACTCAATGTTGTGGCACAGAAGATTAGGTCATGTAGGAGAGAAGGGCCTACTTGAGCTAAGTAAGCAAGGATTGCTAGGTAGTGACAAGATCACAAAGCTTGATTTGTGTGAGCACTGCATTCTTGGGAAATCCAAGAGATTGAAGTTTGGAAAGAGTTCACACTCTACTAAAGGAATTTTGGACTATGTCCATTCACATTTATGGGGGCCAGCTAGGAATCAGACCAGAAGTGGTGGGAGATACTTCATGTCTATCATAGATGACTACTCAAGAAAGGTATGGATCACTATCCTGAAATCCAAGTCAGAAGCATTTGAAAAGTTCAAGGAATGGCTCACTGAGGTGGAGAATATTTATGGAAAGAATCTCAAGCATTTGAGAACTGATAATGGGCTGGAGTTCATATCAGAAGAGTTCAATGTTTTCTGCAAGAAGAAGGGTATAGTGAGGCTTAGAACAGTACCAGGTACACCTCAGCAGAATGGAGTAGCTGAGAGAATGAACCAGACTTTACTTGAGAGAGTTAGGTGCATGTTGAGCAGCTCTGGATTGCCTAAAGTATTTTGGGGGGAAGGAGTGTCAACAACAGCCTACTTGATAAACAGAAGCCCTTCCTCAACTGTGCAATTTAAAACCCCAGAAGAGTTATGGTCTGGCCATGCAGCTGAGTACAGTAATTTGAAGGTGTATGGTTGTTCAGCATATGCCCATGTCAAGCAAGATAAGCTTGAGCCTCGAGCCTTGAAATGTGTGTTCATATGGTATCCTTCAGGTGTGAAAGTATACAGATTGTGGTGCCTAGAAGCTGGAATGCAGAAGTGTATTATCAGCAGAGATGTAATTTTTGATGAGAATAGAATGCCATTGAAAGAGGAGGCAAGCTCCAGTACAGCACACAACAAACCAGATAAGACACAGGTGGAGGTGGAGCATGGTGACATCAGAACACTAACTGAAGAGCAGATTGATCCAGATGAGGAGGAAACTACTCATAGTGATACTAATCTTCATGACTACCAGCTGACTAGGGACAGATCAAGAAGAGAAGTCCACCCACCTAAGCGGTATGGTCAAGCTGACATAGTATCTTTTGCATTATGTGCAGCCCTTGAGGTGGAGTTTTTGGAGCCTAAAACTTACACAGAAGCCATAAACTGCCATGACAAAGAGAAGTGGTTAGTTGCTATGGAGGAAGAACTGTTATCTCTGAACAAGAACCAGACTTGGGAGATTGTTGAGAGGCCTAAGAACAAGAAACTTATTGGGTGTAAGTGGATCTACAAGAACAAGGTGGAGGCTCAGAGAGGTGGCAAGATTAGGTATAAGGCAAGACTTGTAGCTAAAGGATTTACACAGAAAGAAGGTATTGACTTTAATGAAATCTTCTCACCTGTTGTAAAGCATTGTAGCATCAGAATCTTGTTGGCTATGGTTGCTCAATATGAATTGGAGCTGCATCAGATGGATATGACCATGATTGGGTGTGAGATTGCTCGTTTTTGTGCTCATTATTGCTATGTTATCGTAGCATTTTGATGTGGTTTTGGTCATAATTGTTAGAAATGGTGCTACTAACCTTGTTGTTAAGAAATGTGTTCAAAGTGTAGGAAACAAGGTGAAATAGTCCGTTTTAGAAGGAAAACGAGCATCGGCGCGTGGGAATTGAAGTTCGGTTGGAGGACAAGAAGGAAAGCCAAGGAAAAGTGTTAGAAAAATCAAAGTAGCAGAAGTCACTCGGCCGGCCGAGTGGGATCACACTGGCGGCCGAGTGAGAAAAACTTACAGAAAGTTTCTGGAATGGCCATGTCACACTGGCGGCCGTTTGATATCACACTGGCGGCCGAGTGATATCACACTGGCGGCCGTTTGATATCACACTGGCACCCGTTTGACATCTGGAACCATTTTTGGTTCTGGAAGTCCCTCTCACTCGGTTGACCGAGTGATCCACTCGGTTGACCGAGTCAACTCACGATTTTCGGGGTTTTTTGAGAATTTTGAAGAACTTCAAGGACCCAAATGCTAATTTCGTCTCACACACTTTTGGAAGCTTTAAATAGCTTCAAACTCAGTTTGTAAGAGAACTTTTGTCCCTCATTTATTACAACTCTCAAACCCTAGTTCATCTCTTAGCATAGTTTAGCATTTATTGCACATTTAATTCATAGATTAGCTTCCAAGTTAAGTATTTAGATTGAGTTTTTGAAGATTAAGGTGAAACTCTTTTGTAATAGCTTGGGTATTAGAAGAAACATCAAGGTGACTTCAAACCATACTCTCTTTTGCTATTTAATCACAAGTTTCATGTTTATTTCATTCTTTTGTAATGTTTTAGCCATGGGTGTTTCTCAAAACACCATGGGCTAAGTTTATTTATGCTTTGGGTGTTCTAAAACCATGTGAATATTAAGTTTGGAATTGTTTGAGCTTTGTTATTGCTAATATTAGATTTATTGCTTCTTTTAATGGGTATTATGGGTACTTTGTATGTTAACTTCTATTAATCCATATTTAGATGCATGTTTAGCGTAGACGAGAGTTACATGAACATGATTATATTTATGGTGTGAGTTGTTGGTATGCAAATGTGTTAGTTATACTTTTAATTCGTCGAGAGAGAGTTAATCGTATTAGAACCCCATTGAAGGACATTAATTACTTGAATGGTTGTTTGAGTAGTTGGTGAGGATTGGGACGAAAACCTTATTACCGGGTTTGGGAACACCTTAGATTTAAGGCTATATTACCCGAAGGGAAATGGTTGTCATCCTAGCATTTAGGTGCTCTTAGCAAGACTTAATTGAAGCATTAACAAAGTAAAAGCAATTCTTCTCGATTTCACTAGGTAGGGAACACCCGAAGCATTCTCTCACCCTTGCACTTCTTCGAATTATATTCGTAGTTGTTCTTTGTTTTAATTGTCAATTTCTTGCTTTGATAGTAATTTTCCTCCTCAAGTTGTGTTAATTTCTCTTATTAATCATTTTCTTACTTTTAGTAGTTTAAATTACTTGTTGAAGTTTGGTAGTAACTTAGTTTTATTCTAGAAATCCAAAAACTCGAAACCGTAGTTACATTAGTTATTACGACACATAACTCTAGGGATCCATTGCACAAACCCACCTCCTAGGTCGATACTACTTGGTCGAATACTTCCATTACTACTACGATCCCTTATGCTTGAGGGGAAGTAGTTAGTCAAATACAGTGACCAAAAATTCGTTCAAGTCAATGGCGCCGCTGCCGGGGATATAAATCGAGCTATAAATCGAAGAATGGCGGATATAAGACAAAATCAACCGCCGGGTGCCGTGGTAGATGATGAAAGTGAAGGAGTAAATACTCAAGAAAATCTCCAAGTGGAACATCAAGGAGATGTTCAATTGCAAGGAGGAGGAGGAAATGGCATGCAACACCCACCTAATATTCAAATAGGTGGTGGGTTCAATCAAGGCCACTATGGTGGACAACCTCAAGGGTATCCCCCTAATGTCCAACAAGGAGGGTATCCCCAAGGCTATCCACCATATCCATACCCACATTATCCTCAAGGGTATTATCAACCTCCACCTCAAGGGTATTATCCCCCACCTTATCCATACCATCCACCCCAAGGTGCATACCCTCAAGAGATACCCGTTCCACCTCAACCGGAAAGACAAGAACCTCGTCCTCCAATACAACATGGGAGGCCCATGAGAGAGTACTTTGAGCCTCAACAAAGGGAGCATTATGATGGGATAGCAAGGCCAAATGTGGAGGCCAATAATTTTGAGATTAGTGCTTCTTTGTTGAGAATGCTTAGAGAGAAGCAATTTGAAGGGAGGACCGAGGAAGGCTTTGAAGAAGATCCAAATGAGCACTTGGCTCAATTTTTAGAGATATCCGATACACTCAAACAAAACGGTGTGTCCGAAGATGCAAAGAAATTGAGGCTATTTCCTTTCACACTTTCCGGAAAGGCAAAAGCATGGTTGCAAACAAGCATTCCGTTGGGAGAGGTGAGAACTTGGGAAGACTTGAAGAAGAGGTTTTTATTGAAGTACTACCCTCCTTCCAAAACAATGGAAGCAAAGCAAAATATCTCTCAATTTAAACAAGGAGCTAATGAGAGCCTTAAAGAAGCATGGGAAAGGTTTACCAACCTACTCATAACTTGTCCTCAACATGGTTTTCCATTGGAGCAAACGACTTGTTGGTTCTTTTGTGGCTTGAGAGAAGAAGACCAACATCATTTGGATGCTTGTGCCGGAGGTTCGATATGGCTCAAGTCGGCGGAAGAGATCAAGCAAATAATGGAGGGAATATCGAACAATTCTTTTAAAATGAAGATTGATAGAGGAGGAAGGCATCGAGTTGCTCAAGTTAACGAGGTGGACGCCATGAAAACAATGATCACCACGTTAATTGAGAAGGTAAATGCTCTTTCGTCTAATCAACCAAGTGAAAGCCCATTACCAATGGTTCAAGGAGAGCTTTCGATGAATCCAATGGAAGATGTGAACTACATGGGTAGGCCACAATATCAAGGAAACCATCAACAAAACTTTCAAGGTGGTCGTCCATATCAAGCTCCTCAACAACATCGTTTTCAAGGTGGTCAATCCTCAACACTCCAACCCAATCAAAGTCACCCAATGCAAGGGGGGCCATCCACCTCATTCCAAGGGAATCAAAATCAAAACTTCCGAAGGCATGACAACTTGGCGTATTCTAACCCAAAAGGAGCAATGCAATATCCACCCGGATTTGATCCCGGGGCAAGGCTTCCTAATGGGGAAGGAAAAGCTACTACGGAAGATACACTTTTACGAATGGAAGAGTTGTTCAAGAAAGCTCAAGAGCAACAAGTTAAAACGAATTTGGAACAAGCAAAGATCAATGAACAACACTCAAGGGGGATTAAAAATCTCGAGCATACGGTGGGGCAACTTGCAACGTCCGTTGGAGAGTTGAGCACGGCGGTTAATCAAATGCTAAACAAGGGAAAATTTCCCTCAACAACCGAGATAAATCCCAAAGAGCATTGCAAGGCAATAAAGCTTAGAAGTGGCACCAAATATGAGGGTCCATCCATGCCCTCTCAACCGGGAGATGATGATGTCAAGGAAAATTGTGAAATTGAAGAAGAGTGTGAAGAGGTAGAGATGGGAAAAGCCGAAGAGGAGGAAGGAAATGAGATGGAGTCAAAAGAAAAAAAGAAAGTTGATGGTGAAGAAAGAATACCAAAGTGGAAAAAGATGAAGGAGAAGAAGATTGAGGAAGAAAAGAGCATACCATGTGATGAGTGGGGGGTACCAAAGACAATGGTACCATTCCCTCAAAGATTCATGAAGAAGAAATTGGATGAGAAATTTGCTAAATTTCTTGAGGTTTTCAAGCAACTCCACATCAACATTCCATTCTCCGATGCTTTAGAGCAAATGCCCAACTATGCCAAATTCCTCAAAGACTTGATCTCCAAGAAGAGGCGGATTGATGAACCCGAGCTCGTCAAATTCAATAAGGTGTGTAGTGCTATGCTCCAAAAGAACATTCCACAAAAGATGAAGGATCCGGGTAGTTTTATCATCATGTGTGATATTGGAAATGGGATCAAGAAGAATGCTCTTTGTGATTTAGGGGCTAGCATTAACTTGATGCCCCTATCTTTGTTTAAAAAGCTTAAAAGGGGGGAGTTGAAGCCTACCTCAATTGCACTTCAACTTGCCGATCGGTCAATCACAATTGCTAAGGGCATTGTGGAGGATATTCTAGTGAAAGTGGATAAATTTGTGTTTCCCGCCGACTTTGTGGTGCTAGAAATGGAGGAAGATGAACAAGTGCCTATCATTCTTGGAAGACCATTTTTAGCAACGGCGGGAGTTGAGCTTAATGTGAAGAAGGGAGAGGTAACATTGGAGGTAAATGAAGAGAAAGTGACTTTCTCCATGTATGACTCAATCAAAAATGCTCCAAGTAATGAAGAATGCCACTCTATCAAAGCACTCAAGCTTTGTGTTGAAAAAGGTAAGGGAACGGAGCTAGAGAAATTGTCCAATGTGCCATTGAAAGATCCGAGAGAAGGTAAAGAATGGAAGCAAACACCCAAACTTGAGCAAAATTCAAGTTTGGGGGGGATTGATAAGAAAAAGAAATTTGGTAAGTTGCTTGAATCAAGAGATGATGAAGAGGAAAGAAGAGAGAGTTCAAAGGAGATAAACATTGAAAAAAGATTTGAAATTGGAGATGAGGTAATATGGTGCAACTTTGGAGTGATGAAAATTCTTAGAAAGTTGAAGCTCAAGGGACGTAACACGTTGGTTATGAAGAAAGCGAACTTTGAAGAAAATCTTGAGTTGCCAAATAAGGAAGACGGTCTTTTCATCACCGATGAGCATAATGTGAAACACTATCATCCTCCATTCAAAGAAAGATTGTCAAATACCGAGATCGAAAGAGCATTTTGAACTTTTTTAGTTCCGTCCGGCATAGGACGTTAAACCTAGCGCTAAATGGGAGGCAACCCATTCATTTATTGCTTTCTTTTCATTTTAGTTAGTTTTATGCTTTTTGATCTTTTTGGGTTTGTTTTGTTTAGTAGGTTGATATATGATGTTGGTGCTTAATGGAGCTTGGACATGAACTCTCTATGGAGGAGAAAGGATACAAAGAAGAAGATGGAATGGTGTATGGTGCAAACTCAAAGGTAAACACTCATTTCCAAACTTAGATTTGCTTAGCAAAGTCTAAGTTTGGGGGGGTGTGGTGGTTTTTTACAATTTCATTTGCTCCATTACACATTCGTTTATTATTGTTTGAATGAGCTTGGTCAATTGATTTGGAGAATTTGTTGATGGATGCATGAGTTTACTATAATTGATCTTGTGATGTTTCTTGATGAGTGGGAAATCGATGCATGTATGACTCTATCATGTGATTGCATTTTGTGTGAAGGGCTAGGCTTATGAAAACACTTGAGTTTACCACATTGAGCCGGAGAGACTTTAGCCTTCTTGAATCGAAATATCATTCCGGTTCAATTCTTCTTGAGTGAGTCGTCCACGAATTATGCATTGCTAGAACTTGCTCTTTGACTTGTTTGAAACTTGATTTAGGAGGAAATTGTAAAAAATGATAGGAGGCATTTCTTTGAATTTGAATCACTTGGCCAAATAAATCCCACCAAATGATACATTTTCGTAGTTAGCCTCGTTGAGCCGTAAAACCAATTTTCTTTGGCAAGCTACAAAATGTCACCATGAAACCACATCTTTTGAGCCTAATTGTCCTTATCATTTGTAGAGCTTCAATGTTGGTTGACATGGTGAGGGAATTGAAGTGAGTGGATTTGTATAGATCAAAGTGTATTCAAAAGAAAGAAAAGGGTTGAAAAGAAAAAGAAAAAGAGGAGCTAATGAGCTTGTGCTTAATGTGAAAAATAAAAGGGAAACAAAAAGTCCCAAAAGCTCAAATCACAAAAGTGAAGAGAAATGGCTCCAAAATGTTGGGAAAAGAAGGAAAAAGGGGGTGAAGTTCATTTTGAGTGAAAAGAAAAGAAAGAGAGCAAGTGTTGTGTGAGAGTGAATGAAAAATGAGAGAAATACAACAATTGTTGCTCTACAAGTTGAATGAGTCACTAATTCTAAATTCATCCCACCCCTTCCAAAGTGCCTACATTACAACCCTTGAAAGACCTCTTTGATTGACAATCGATGCCTAAATAATTGGTAGAGAATTGAGTTGAAAAGCAAGCCTATGGTCTTTGTGTTTTTCGTGGATTGACATTTGAGAGCTTACATGCCCAATATACACTTGTGTGTTGAGAGAAACACTTCTTGAGAGAGTGGTGAATCAAGTGTGTTGAATTTGTCTTAGCTTGGATCACAATTTGTCTTGAAAGTGGTAGAGAAATTGCATGTGTTGATGAACCATTCATTGGAGATATTGTTTGATCATGCCTACTATGCATTGTATCCATTCACAAATCCTTCACAATCACCCTCCTTTGGTTTCTTTTTCTTTGCTTGGGGACAAGCAAATCTCTAAGTTTGGGGGGGTTGATTGGGTGTGAGATTGCTCGTTTTTGTGCTCATTATTGCTATGTTATCGTAGCATTTTGATGTGGTTTTGGTCATAATTGTTAGAAATGGTGCTACTAACCTTGTTGTTAAGAAATGTGTTCAAAGTGTAGGAAACAAGGTGAAATAGTCCGTTTTAGAAGGAAAACGAGCATCGGCGCGTGGGAATTGAAGTTCGGTTGGAGGACAAGAAGGAAAGCCAAGGAAAAGTGTTAGAAAAATCAAAGTAGCAGAAGTCACTCGGCCGGCCGAGTGGGATCACACTGGCGGCCGAGTGAGAAAAACTTACAGAAAGTTTCTGGAATGGCCATGTCACACTGGCGGCCGTTTGATATCACACTGGCGGCCGAGTGATATCACACTGGCGGCCGTTTGATATCACACTGGCACCCGTTTGACATCTGGAACCATTTTTGGTTCTGGAAGTCCCTCTCACTCGGTTGACCGAGTGATCCACTCGGTTGACCGAGTCAACTCACGATTTTCGGGGTTTTTTGAGAATTTTGAAGAACTTCAAGGACCCAAATGCTAATTTCGTCTCACACACTTTTGGAAGCTTTAAATAGCTTCAAACTCAGTTTGTAAGAGAACTTTTGTCCCTCATTTATTACAACTCTCAAACCCTAGTTCATCTCTTAGCATAGTTTAGCATTTATTGCACATTTAATTCATAGATTAGCTTCCAAGTTAAGTATTTAGATTGAGTTTTTGAAGATTAAGGTGAAACTCTTTTGTAATAGCTTGGGTATTAGAAGAAACATCAAGGTGACTTCAAACCATACTCTCTTTTGCTATTTAATCACAAGTTTCATGTTTATTTCATTCTTTTGTAATGTTTTAGCCATGGGTGTTTCTCAAAACACCATGGGCTAAGTTTATTTATGCTTTGGGTGTTCTAAAACCATGTGAATATTAAGTTTGGAATTGTTTGAGCTTTGTTATTGCTAATATTAGATTTATTGCTTCTTTTAATGGGTATTATGGGTACTTTGTATGTTAACTTCTATTAATCCATATTTAGATGCATGTTTAGCGTAGACGAGAGTTACATGAACATGATTATATTTATGGTGTGAGTTGTTGGTATGCAAATGTGTTAGTTATACTTTTAATTCGTCGAGAGAGAGTTAATCGTATTAGAACCCCATTGAAGGACATTAATTACTTGAATGGTTGTTTGAGTAGTTGGTGAGGATTGGGACGAAAACCTTATTACCGGGTTTGGGAACACCTTAGATTTAAGGCTATATTACCCGAAGGGAAATGGTTGTCATCCTAGCATTTAGGTGCTCTTAGCAAGACTTAATTGAAGCATTAACAAAGTAAAAGCAATTCTTCTCGATTTCACTAGGTAGGGAACACCCGAAGCATTCTCTCACCCTTGCACTTCTTCGAATTATATTCGTAGTTGTTCTTTGTTTTAATTGTCAATTTCTTGCTTTGATAGTAATTTTCCTCCTCAAGTTGTGTTAATTTCTCTTATTAATCATTTTCTTACTTTTAGTAGTTTAAATTACTTGTTGAAGTTTGGTAGTAACTTAGTTTTATTCTAGAAATCCAAAAACTCGAAACCGTAGTTACATTAGTTATTACGACACATAACTCTAGGGATCCATTGCACAAACCCACCTCCTAGGTCGATACTACTTGGTCGAATACTTCCATTACTACTACGATCCCTTATGCTTGAGGGGAAGTAGTTAGTCAAATACAGTGACCAAAAATTCGTTCAAGTCAGACCACAACATTTCTTCATGGGACTTTAGATGAGAAGATTTACATGAGAATACCAGAAGGGTTGGACATAGAAGATGGAGAAGACAAAGTGTGCTTACTCAGAAAATTACTCTATGGACTCAAACAAAGCCCTAGACAATGGTACTTGAGGTTTGATGAGTACATTTGCTCAGCTGGTTTTGCAAGAAGGTTGTATGACAGCTGTGTTTATTTCAGAAGGGTTGAGAGTTCAGTTACCTATCTTCTGCTGTATGTAGATGATATGTTAATAGCAGTGGAGTCTATTAACAGTATCAATCACGTTAAGGAGATTCTCAAAAGGGAGTTTGAGATGAAAGATCTTGGTGAAGCTAAAGTGATTCTTGGGATGGAGATCAGTAGAGTTGAGGGAGCAATTCAGCTTAGTCAGCCTACCTATCTGAGGAAGGTGTTAGAGAGATTCAGGATGAATCAAGCTAAGTCAGTTTCTACACCAATTGGCCAGCATCAGAAGCTATCCAATCAGATGTGTCCCAAGAACAGCCAAGAAAGAACTCAGATGAGTAAGGTTCCTTATGCCAGTGCAGTAGGGAGTTTAATGTATGCTATGGTATGTTGTAGACCAGATTTAACTCATGCAATGAGTGTAATCAACAGATACATGAGTGATCCAGGCTTAAGTCATTGGGAGACAGTTAAGTGGGTCATGAGATATGTTCTTGGATCAACTGAGAAAGGTCTGAAATTTCAGAAGATATCAGATGAGGCAGAAGCACTTGTGGGATATGTTGATGCCGACTATGCAGCCAATGTAGACACAAGAAAGTCCTTGATAGGGTATGTATTCACCTTATTTAGTACAGCTATATCATGGAGGTCAATACATCAGTCCGTAGTTGCATTATCTACTACAAAATCAGAATATGTAGCCTTGACTGAGGCAGTTAAGGAGAGCATGTGGCTTAGGGGTATCTTGAAGGAGTTTGGTATATCACAAAGAAGTGTGACTGTCTTCTGTGATAATCAAAGTGCAATACATCTTGCAAAGCATCAGGGGTATCATGAGAGAAATAAACATATAGATGTAAAGCTGTATTTTATAAGAGATATTGTAGAGAAGGGGGTGGTCCAGGTAGTGAAGATTGCTACAGAGGAGAACCCTGCTGATGCGTTCACTAAGGCATTGCCAAAAGAGAAGTTTGGCTTGTGTCTTAGACTTATTGGACTGCATTAATTCCTCTGAGGAGAAGACTACTGTTTTTGTGGCAGAAGATCAGTAGTGGAGGCTATTCTTGGAGGAGAATAGTGTTGGTGTTTTTGTTTTTGGTGGAGATTAGTTCGATTATGAGCTAAAGGTGGAGAATTGTGAGTGTTATCTCATAATCTCAGAGTCAGCACACTAAGTGAGTAGTGAGTTGATAGGATCAGATAAGATAACTTAGGCCGAAATTAGATGAGTGGAATGGTTTCAATCAGCTGAGGAGGTGATGCTTAGATTTCAGCACAGTTGGTCAGATCAGCACAGTACTGGATCAGCACAGTACTGGGTCAGCATAGTACTTCAGCAGAGTGTACCAAGATCAATACTTCATCACAGTACTATCAGCACAGTACTATCAGATTAGTATATCAGATCAGTAAAAGATCAGCACAGTAAGAAGTCTATTAGCAGAGTTAGCTTTTGATCACCAGAACAGAAGAGTTGAGTATCAGAACACTAAGTAGTGTTCTGATCTTTATGGACAAGTCTTCTGATATGAAAGTTAGTTAGTTTAACTAACTGTATTACAGTTACAACAACTTGAGGGCATAACTACCATTTCAGTTGGGCAATAACAGAGCACATGGGTTGTTACAAGCGGTTGCAAATGGTTGATAACTACTCAAAACAGTTCCTAACAGCAGCAACTACTTTTGGTCTTTATATACTCTTGTTTGTGTACATTGTAAAGGTTGGAATTGAGAGATTTAGTACATTATTGTATTCTTTGAGTTGTGTGAGTTCACGAGTGAAGTGAGGAAATATCTTATTCCGAGTGAATGAGTGTGTAAACATTCTTTATCAATCAAAGAAGTACTAGTCTGATCCAGTGGATGTAGATCACATTGATCGAACCACTTAAATTCTTGTGTGCTGTTTGTCTCGTTGCTTACTTTTCTGAATTACTATCCTAGAGCAGTTATTTCTTTTATATTCAAGTGTTCTACTTGGTTGGAGACGTCTAACTAATCGGAATTAACTTAATAGTTGTCCTTAAAGTTTGATGGCACAATCCAAATATAAGGATTCCTGAACCATCGCGAGTTCTAATTAGCAAAAACACGTGTCAAATTTATACCACATATAATAAGAGAATTCCTATTTGCCAATATCCTCCTCCACCTGTTTATACGCATTTCATCCGTTACACATTATGCATCTGTTTCTATCATTAGTCTTGTGAAACCCAACCCCTGCACCCAGGTCATGGCCTCATGCATCCCCCAAGCTTAGTCCGAGGGAGTTCAGACGATTGATAATGTGTCATATATGCATTTTGTGATTTAATTTGCTTGTGTCATAATATAATGAAGTTGTTAATTTTAAAAAATATATATATTATATATATTTTTAAATTATTGAATGATCAAGATACATATGTGACCCATCCTCAATCCACAATGCAATTTCAAAATATTATACTCTTATTAACTTTTGAATTTTCTTTTTAATTAATTATTTATTTATTTAATTAAGGTGTTGTACATAGTTGATATGAAATGTAGTACAGTAATTCTTATAATATTAATATTGATAAATTAAATAAATAAATTTATGTTTTATTTATTTACTTAACTTAATTTATTATAGTATTCATTTTAATTTATTCTTTATTTTGGTTTATTTTAGATTATTTAATTTATTTGAAGAGAATGGAGACATTGACATTTATTTGAAGAGATGATTTCCACATGTCCTATATATTTTTATTAAAGTATGTGGTCCGTAGACTAATTAAAGTATATATTTATTATAGTATATATTCATTTTAAGTTATTCTTTTGCTTTTTGCTTTTAGTTAAAGTATGTGGTCCGTAGACTAATTCAAGTAAATCATGTTATGTGGTCCCTAGACTAATTAAAATGTGGACTGAATTCTCTCTCCTTTTTCTTTCTTGTAGCTTTACGATGTTCATCATGATCATGTTATCTCCTCTTTTGCTTTTTCCTAACTTTTCTCAATTATTTTGTTCATATGGAGGTTGTATATATGTTTTGAAAAAAAAGGACGAAATTACAATTCCGAATTGACCTCCATATGTATATACGTTACAAATTTGTGTTTGAACGAATTTTAGATAAAGAAATTAACTCAAACAAACAACAAACTATTCTAATATTAATGCATATATTGACATCTCTAATCCCAATTTCACGTGTACTCTTTTATTTCATCTAAAAATTCTAACATGTAGAAAGATGTGAAATCCATTTATTTATAGCATAGAGGTTTATAGCCCGCCATGAATTGAATAACACAAATTAAAGTTATTTACACATGCATTTTTAGAAAAGAAAAAAAAAAGTTAATTGCGATGGACATAACTAAGAATAGAGTAGAGGGTCTGAACAATGGAGAGAACAAAAATGAGAAAAGCAGCCACGAGGGATAATATCGCCCATGGACTTTTTAGATATGTCTGAAAGAGTTCCATTCGCCACTCGTTTGACAACTTATTATAGCGTTCCCTCACCATTATCACCGTGTTTATAAGCTCGGAATTTGGATCGGGATCGAAAGAGAGATCCTCAGATAATCTGTTGAAAATTGCAGCAACTTCGGCTCTAGGCAGCCTTGAAATGATAATGCCATGCGATTGCAGGAGGGCAACATCCTCAGCACTGTGGACGAGGCATCCCATCAAATACACGTACGACATGACTTCATTTTTTGCAACGTGCTTGTGGAGCTTCTCGAAGGCAATTAAGTTGAGAAATAGCGACTTTGTGTTAGAATCAACCACAATCTGTGGAAGTATTAGGGTTTTATGTGAAAACTGGATGTCAAGTAGGCTTGTGGTAGCACTGATTTTGAATTTGATTCCGGCTTCGTGAAGTTTTGTGGCAGGTGGGACGTATTCAAAAATATTGTAGTTCATAAATAATATTTGACCACGATTTGGTGTTGCGATATTCCAAATTAACCCACGCTTCTCCTACGGTACAAATTAAAAATATAATTTAAATTTAATTTGTGGGTATATATAGTAAATTTATATATTTTTGTTTAGACAACTAAAAAAGGAAAGTAGTAACGGACCTTCTTAAAGTCGTGATGCACGAGGCACCTTCGATACACGTCCAGTATGTTCAACGCACTATCGAAGTAATTATGTGGGAAGTATTCAAGACGATATGATGGTATGAAAGTCGACCTTGCAATATCCGAAACTAACCCAGCCCTTTCTTCCTGCAGTAAATTAATTTTTTAAATAAAATTAGTAATTAAGTAATTAAAATGAGCCCAATTAAGTTAAAGGTGTACGTAAAATGAGGGACCTGAATAGAATTAGGATTAATATCCTCCTTTTTACCACCACGTTGAATGATACGCATAGTGAGAAGAAGCGCCATGGGGAGCTGGTTTTCGAGCAAGAGAATGTCGTGTAGAATGCGATTCTTGTCGTCGTCGTTCTCAAAAACGCGCTTTATTACAGGATTATCATGTTGATCACGACGTGCCACTGTATGAATAACCTCGAGAAGAAAGAGGCCATCGAGAAGCATCATCCGCAGAAATTCCCCTGCCGCACCAGGATATTGAATGGCGTACATGTACCGCTCATCATCTGGCAACCGCCGGTCGTCTTGCCACCGTCGTTCCAGAGCATCGTAGGCGCCTCTCAGCTCCTCCTCCACCGAATTCAGACCATTATATAGTACCTGTGAAAATAGGTATGTGATCACCTATTTATAAGCATATATTTACAATTAGATAATTAAGGTAAATAAAAAGTTATTATTTCTATCAGTACCGCTCTAACTCATCGACTAATTCTTTTTTGGATCTCTGGAGGACGACAGCGAGAGAAGCTTCCTTGGGATTAGGCCATATATGATCCGTCAACCTCGGCCCCAACCCTACCTTTTTCGGCATGTAAACTTGGTTAAACTCTTCTTCTTCATATTGGCTGCGGACACTATAAAATTGCCCGTACATCTTTTTCGTGGACGAAGCCGGCTCCTTCTCCATCGGTCCAGCAGCTACTTCCCCCGAGTAAGGTAATAATTTTTGTAGCTCGCCAGCCCACTGTCTCAATTCAATTATATGGCTACCGTCCTCAGCCTCACCCATTAGGAACAAGAGACAAGAAAGAAGAATTGAATTGAATTGAACTGTTGTTATTGGTTCTCGACAAACTATTGGTACATTATAACCCAACTTATATATTACCACATGAAAGACATAGGATTAAAGTTTTTTTTTTATTTATTTATTTTGGACTTTTTTTTATTTTGATCTAGACGTTTACATTTTTAATTTTAATCCTTTATATTAATTTGTATAAATTTTGAAATTGGTCCGTCACCTGCAATAACAGATAAACTAACAGGTCAATGATGATGCGGTATGTAAACTAAAATAGGAGTACCAAATAATTTGCAATAAAATAAAGTGAATGACATATAGAGAGAGAGAGCTCGACTCATTTGCCCTTACCTGAAGGCGGTTTCCTAAAATGAGATTGTAGAGATGTAAACACACACTCATCTAATAATTGTAAAGAAGGAAATACAAAACAAAATGTATTTCATATATGGAGTGTTACAATGTTTACAATGCTAAAATGCATAAAGTGCAATAATGAATACAAAAGACCCTAATCTATATTTATAGACTAAGTAACAACTAGTAGTTACTAACTAACCACTAACTATTCAAACTAACTAACAAAAGGAAGTTACAAAAGGAAACAATACATGTTTATTGTGTTTAGTATAAGCACACTACTTTATATTATCCTTTACACCCCCCTCAAAATGAGAGTGGATGTCAATCAACCTCATTTTGACAATGTGAGTGATGATAATCTCCAAACGTCGAGAATCGACCGAAAACAACACACTCATCTAATAATTGTAAAGAAGGAAATACAAAACAAAATGTATTTCATATATGGAGTGTTACAATGTTTACAATGCTAAAATGCATAAAGTGCATAATGAATACAAAAGACCCTAATCTATATTTATAGACTAAGTAACAACTAGTAGTTACTAACTAACCACTAACTATTCAAACTAACTAACAAAAGGAAGTTACAAAAGGAAACAATACATGTTTATTGTGTTTAGTATAAGCACACTACTTTATATTATCCTTTACAGAGATCAACGAACTGATCGATTCAGGCTTCAAAATTCTTTAGGGATTATATTTTAATTAATTAAACATAAACAAATATTGTAATCTCGTTTATTGATTGGCAGGAGTTCAAATTCTCTTAGTTACCAATTAATAGCATTAGCAGGTTTCCCAAATCGAAGGGATTTTCTTTTTCTTTTTTTTTTTTAACTGAGAAAGCGATATGATTGAGTGGAGTATCATATACCTTGATATACGTGGAAAGAAAGGAATTAATTAATGATTAAAGCACAAAGGTATATATGTCCCTCTCGAGTTACAGAATATAAAACGAAACACGTGGTCGATGTTGCTTCTCATATATACTGCTGAAACTGAAAGGAAGGGATATGAGAAAATGGGAGTTTTGGTCCCACCAACCAACCAGACACCCTAGTTTTTTTTAGGTCCCATGACTTTCAAATGTAGTCCAATAGGTTAAATTTTGAAAAAAATAGTCTCAATATTGTATAAAATTTGCAAAATCGCCCTAACTCTAAAAATGTTAACGGAAAGATGCACGTGCATATTACGTGGCCGTTAGTCATTAATTTTCATCCCAACTCAAAGTACACTCTTAACAAAACCCTAAAATTGCGCCTAAACCAAAATCCCCAAATTTCTCAGTGAATCTTCCTCACAACAGTAATTTCCGGCGACTTCCCGATCACTCACCTCTCGGCAGTAATTTTCGACGACTTCCTGATCACTCACCGCTCCTCCAACATCGCACCAAAGTCTCGGTTGTTCCGGCATACCCGGTTGTTCCTACAACATCGCACCAAAGTCTCACGACCACCCTCACTGCACCCCGTTGCTAGTAGCACTATTCAATGTCACACCACGCCCCTAGCCCCAATCCCAAACACTAACACGAATATTAAAAAATCAGAAAAACAAAGTTAAGAAAATGGTAAAAAATTGCAGAAAAATGGCGATGAAAATTTACAAATTGGAGATGAAGGAGAGATTGAAATTTGAAATTAACAGGGGCAGGGATCGTCCTTACCAGCCCGTCCGGACAAACTCTAGCTTCGGCAATCGAGTTCAAGTATCAGGCAACCAACAACGAAGCAGAGTACGAGGCTCTGGTCGCTGGAATCAAGATGGCAATGGTCGTGGGCGCCAGAAAGCTGAAATTTTTTTCTGACTCTCAACTAGTGGTATGTCAAATTACAGGCGAGTACGAGGCTCGCGGCGACCAAATGTTGAAATATCAAAGCTTGGTGAAAGGATTTCTCGAGCAATTCGACCAAATCCACATCGAGCAAATCCATAGGGAGGAGAATACGCAAGCAGACGCTTTAGCTCGACTGGCCACTTCAGAGGGGAAGGCAATATTTTCAGAAGCGACAATCACTAAGCTCTCTTCCCCATCAGTAAGTAAAAGTCAAATTTTGCAGGTTGAAGCGTCCAACGACGAGGACTGGATGGCGCCGATCACTAAGTACATCAAGACCGGTGAGCTCCCGGAAGATAAAGTGAAGGCGACCAGGCTGCAGCTGAGGTCGGCAAGATACACTGTTTTCGGCGACCAGCTGTACAAACGAGGTATTTCAATGCCTTTGTTGAAATGCCTCGGAGAAGATCAAGCGAAGATCGTCATGCATGAAATCCACGATGGAGTATGTGGAAATCACACAGGGGGGCAAGCACTCGCTTTACAGATCATGAGATAGGGCTATTTTTTGCCTACCCTGAAGAAAGACGCAATCCACTACGCGCAGACGTGCAAGAGATGTCAAGCCTTCGCTCCCGCCATACACTCACCACCAGACGAGCTCACCTCGGTGTATAGTTCTTGGCCGTTCGCGAAGTGGGGGATCGACATCATCGGACCTTTCCCACCAGCTGCAGGGGGAGTAACTTTCGTCGTTGTAGGAGTCGACTACTTCACAAAGTGGACGGAGGCAAAGGCACTGAAGACCATCACGTCAGCTCAAATGACAAACTTCATCTGGAAGAATATAATTTGCAGGTTTGGCCTACCTCAAGCTATCGTGACGGACAATGGACGACAGTTCAACAGTCAAGACATGCTGGAGTTCTGCTCAAAATGGAACATCAAGAAGCTTTTCTCAACGCCCTATCATCCACAATCGAATGGTCAGGTAGAGGCCATAAATAAAATAATCAAACACACTCTGAAGGAAAAGCTGGATGGATTGAAGGGCAAGTGGGCCGACGAGCTGCACATGGTGCTATGGGCGTATCGGACGACCACGAGAAATTCAACAAGTGAAACTCCGTTCGCGCTCGCGTACGGAATAGAGGCCGTCATACCAGTAGAAGGATAGGTCGCCACCTTCCGAGTGGCAAATTATGACGAACAATTGAACAACGACACACAGCTCGCCGACTTGGACTTCCTTGAAGAGCGAAGACTCACAGCGGACGAGAAGAATGTGGTCTACAAGCAAAGGTCAGAGCGCTACTACAACACCAAAGTACGAGCTCGGTAATTTACAATTGGCCAACTCGTACTTCGACGGGCGACAGAGCAGTCCATAGGCATACTTGGCCCGACTTGGGAGGGTCCGTACCGGATAACGCGCACGTTTTCAAACGGATCGTACGAGCTAGAAGATCTCAACGGCAAGCCGAGCAAGTACCCGTGGAACGCGATCAAGCTCAAGAAATATTATTAGTAAGTATTTCAATTTCGTACATTTGTATAGTTTGTATCTAGATTCATTTTCAATACATGTCAAGTTCTAAGCTTCATCAAGTGTTAGACAAATTTTAGAGTTTTTTAGATAAGGCTCTGCGTAGCCAACTAGAAACGAGTTCAACCGACGAATGGTTAACTCTAAACACATACGAACGTAAACTAACGAAAGGTAGAGGTCCGGAAACGAGTTCAACCGTCGAATGGTTCACTCTAAAAGATACTCGTTCCTAAGATACTTACGAATTAGTGACGACGACGATCACTATAAACGAGTTCAACCGTCGAATGGTTAACTCTAAAAGACAAGTACTAATTCCTAAGATACTTGCAAATCAGTGACGACGACGATCACTATAAACGAGTTCAACCGTCGAATGATTAACTCTAAAAGACAAGTACTCGTTCCTAAGATACTTGCAAATCAGTGATGACGACAATCACTATAAACGAGTTCAACCGTTGAATGGTTAACTCTAAAAAAGACAAGTACTCGTTCCTAAGACACTTGCAAATCAGTGACGACGACGATCACTATAAAATATAAACGAGCACTAACAAATGAAAGGTTTAACTCTACAAGTAATAACATAAATTGAAAGCAGTGACGAGAACGATCACTCAAAATAAACGAACACACATCATAAGCAAAAAGTTAGTTCATATTAAAAGAGCCTTACAGGTCGAGTTTACAAAAAAGGCCTCTGAAGCTGAACACTACAAAAAGGCCCTAGAGGCCGAGTAGATTAAAAAATATATATATATATATATAAAAAAGAAGTTGACGAGCAGTTTTAAGCTTCCTGTGCAGCCTCTCCTCCGACCGGAGCATCTTGCTCGCTAGTATCGACTACCTCAATAGGAGCATTCTCCTCGTCAGCTTGGACTGGTGGGAGGTCTGGCGGACTCTCAAAATAGACTTTCATCGCCAAAAGGCGAGGAAACATGAGTCCCATGTTCACCAAGTCGAGCAGGGGGAGAGTGGAGCCTTCTGCGGGTTCTTCTTCAACAAGAAGATTATCGATAAAGCCACCGAACGGAGTCACGTCCACATCTGGATGATTTTCTTTGAAGTGTCGGACGAGCTCGTGAGCAGTAAGAGCTACTGCGTAAGCGGCCCCAGATTCAGCGAGATAACCTTTGTCATCTTGATCCTTCTTCACAGCGAGCAGCTCTCGCCGAAGAGTGGATAGATCATCCTCAGTAGAGGTGAGGCGGGATTGTAGAGTGGTCGCCTCTTCGTGACCAGCAGCGAGCTCGCGGGACATCGCCTTTTCTCATCCTCGGCAACTTGGAGGCGAGCACGGAGATCCTCGATCATTTGAAGATCTTCCTGATCTTTCTTCCGAACAACCTCAAGTTGGGCCTCAGAGTCGGCCACCTTTTTCTCGAGGTCAGTGGTAACCTTGGTCAGCCGGGGAGCGCCACATCCTTTTCTTCATTGCCTTTCCGAAGATGATGGATTTGAATGGAGAGTTGCTCGGTCGCAAGAGTTAGGCGACTAGCACCGACGACGATCAGTCTCGCGTTCTCGGCGGAGTTTTGCGCATCGAGCTCCTCGATGTATCTGGTGGTTAGCGATCGGGGTAAGTTCTTCATGGCCCTGATCGTGACCTGGTCCAGCAATTCATCATCAGCCGGGTCCCTCGACCGGTAATAATTGAGAAGGTCCTCGTTGAATGGTTCGGGACATGGATGATCGACAATCCTGATAAAGAGTAAGACAATCAGAAAAAGGACACTTATAGAAATATTCAAAGGCATTATCTGAAAACTTACTTGGCAATCCGAGCAGGATTCCAACTGAGTAAGGTAATGTCCTCGGGAGCCCTTTGCTCGGCCGACGAGCTCGTCGCAACCTCCCGCGTTCGTCTGGTCGGGCGAGGAGGAGATGGCCTTTTTGGGGGTGGCGAATACCCCTCAGCGGAGATCTCCTCGGAGAGATCCTCTTCTTGCCGGCAGCAGGGCGATGACCCACTCGGGTCGTTTTCGCAGTCTTTTTTGGAGGAACCTCTGTGGCCTCCAATCGATCTTTCCTTTTGTTGGAGCCCTCAACAATGGCACGCTCGCGGCTGGCCATCCCTGCTCGCAGAGTCTTGTTCACCATCAGTTGGTCGAGCTCGACGATCGGGGGAAGATAAGTAATGACTTTCACAGGAACGACTACTGGATACGACGCTTAATTTGTGAACAGTCTCAGTGATTCGGGTGGAATTTACACGTTTTCGAGGCACATGTGAAGCGTATTTTGATGTGGATTTCATTGATTTATGCATTAATTATGATTTTTTGAGCCAAAATGAGAGAAAGGTTGTGTTTTGTCAATTTTATAGGAAATACGATGGAATTTGGAGCAAAACACCAACCATACTTTACTGGATCAGAAAGAGGATTGCACCGTTGGATTCGTCTCGAAAAACGGAGTGGAATGAAAAAAAGAATCGAGTCAATCGGAGGTTGGAAGCTCGAAATACAACAGAACGAAAAATGACATGGCCGGGTAGAAACCACATGGCCGGGTAGAATCCGACCCGGCCGGGTCACTTCAGCTCGGCCAAGGGCAGATTTTGAGGGAGGTTCGTATGTTGCCTGGGTGAAACCCACCCGGCCGGGTGGTTTCAACCCGGGCAAGGCCCCAACATTGTTTTGGTTCGTGTTTTGGCCGGGTGGTATGCCCGGGTGGGAGCCACCCGGCTGGGTGACATCATTCTCGGGGGTTTTTGGCCATTTTCTCCATTTTTGAGGGACCAACTTGCAATTTTGGCATCCAAACCCTTCCCCAACACTATATAACTTGCAATTTCGTTGTTTATTGGTGACACATTGTTAGACAATTTTAGGAGTAATTCAACATTCAAATTATCGATCACGTCTACTTAGAACTCGATTAACAAACTACCACTTTTACGCTTAACCTTCTCGTGGGATCGATCTCGTGCTTATCACGCTACAATAGACGTCGTACACTTGCGGTTGTTTATTTAGTGTTGCATATCACGTGAATCACTCAGTCTCACACAAGTCTTTGTCTAAACCTAATTAAAATTATACAGTATAATTAATTTTGATGAAATCGAGATATTTACTCTATTATACTCCCTTCTATTCAAATTATAAGTTACAATGCACATATATTAAGAAACTTATTAAATTCTCATTTACCCTTAATTATAATTAATGATTGTACTTCTCATTAAATTAAAAGAAAAACACATTTATTGATCTGAATAAATTTAAAAGAAACACAATTAAATTTACATTGAAATATGGTAATAATAAATTTCATAAAAATATCATCTTCAGGTAAACACAAGGAACAAACTAAATGCAGAGCATTGAATATAAATTCCTCTGTTTTATTCTCTGTATATTTCTTAGTTTTTATGCATAACTCGAAATCTTCTTTCGTCTTCGTCTTCATTTTAAATGGTGTAATAAGGTTTGTTTTAACATTGCGGATAAAGACACAGTAGAAATTACAATGAAATTAACAACTATTTGGGACGGACGTATCTAAGAACAGAGTAGACCGTCTGAATAATGGAGAGAGTAAAGAAGAGTATTGCAGCCACGACAGACATTACAGCCCATGGACTTCTGAGATATGTCTGAATCAGATCTTTCCGCCACTCGTTCGACATCTTATTATAGCGCTCCCTCACCATTCGCGCCATGTTTTTAAATTATTAATTTTTCCTAAAATATAAACAAAAAAATTTATTCAAATCAATTGCAAATTAATCAATTCTCCCTTCATCTCAGAAAAAAATTGCACAATTATCATATTTGGATACTTCGTACTAATTTGCACACTTTATACTAGACAATGTTGATATGATAATGCCATGCGATTAAGAAATACAGGTAGGATGTGACTTATATTGTTAGCAACATGCTTATATATGCTTGTGAAGCTTCTCGAACGCCACTACTGGTTTTGTGGCTGCAGGTGGTCTATACGTATTTAAAAATATTATAGTTTTCCAAATGTTCCAACTCTTGTACGAGTCGATTCAATTTTCCAGGTATGATTAAGTAACGATATATATTATGGTCCTTCCTATTTTTAAAGTACTGATAAAGTAATTAAGTGTAAAAAATAAAATATCATAAATAGTAATTATATATAAGTGAATATTTTGAGGGCACGATCAAGTTGTGAGAAAGTTTATTTTTTGTGTTAAAATTAATGTGAGACGGATCAAAAATAAAAATGTTAAAACTAACCTGATAAAGAGGAATTAAATACAATTTTCCGATCCCCTAATTATTAGTCTCAAACTCATTAAAAATTACTAGTACTTAAATTACAAAGATTACAAGCTGCATGATACCACTATATGATCAACAATTGATTTTCTTGGTAATCATAATATTATTGTTGGACATTGCTAACTCGTAATTAAACCCAAACAAACGGGAAACTGATGATCAACTTGAGATCTCTAGCTAGCTAATCCAAATATAAAAACCATGCACGCACAATATTATATATATCCATTTGAGAAAGACGTAGGTAGGTAGCTATTTGCGATTGTTGTAACTAAGAAGAGCGTAAACCGTCTGAACAAGGGTGAGAATAAAGATGAAGAAGGCGCCGAAGAGAGAGATTACAGCCCATGGACTTTTGAGATATGTCTGAAAGAGGTCCTTCCGCCACTCTTTAGTCAACTTATTATAGCGTTCCCTCACCATTAGCACCATGTCTTTAAAATCGGGATTGAGATAGTCGGGATGGAGAGAGATATTCTCAGATATTCTGTTGAAAATTGCAGCAAGTTGGGCTCTTGGAAGATTAGAAATGATAATGCCATGCGATTGGAGGAGGGTAACGTCCTCGGCACCATGTATGAGGCATCCCATCAAATACATGTACGAGGTGACGTTATAATAATAATTATTATCAGCAATGTGCCTGCTGTGAAGGTTCTCGAAGGCAATTAAGTTGAGAAACAGCGACTTTGTGTAAGAATCAACCTCAATCTCTGGAAGCATTAGCGTATTATTTGAAAAGCTGATGTAGCGATCAGTATCAAAATCACTGGGTATGATCACGTCGAATGTGATGCCAGCCTCGTGAAGTTTTGTGGCAGGTGGGATGTATTCAGAAATATTGTACCTCGTCAGACGACCACCATGATTTATAGGTTTTAAGATTTTACTTATAATTAACCCACCCCAACGTGTCTCCTGCATGGTCGATATGATCAACAAAAATATTAATTTAATTAAAATAATTAATTTGCATGTGGATTAATATTATTATTATTATATAGTAAATTTATATATAATTATAGCTAGCTAGTAGCACCTTATAATTGATCACTTTATACATGCGGCAGCTTTGATACAGGTCCAGTATGTTCAATTTATTCTCCAACTCATCTCTTGCAAGCACACTTCCATCATGTCTCGTTTGTATACCAAGTAAAATTGTAATATATTGTTCAAATAAACGCATTTCAAACTGTACGTGAAAGTAAATTAAAATTAGAAAATAAACAAACATTATTCCAGCTTAAAATATTAGAAAATAAAGAGAAAAGGTAGATATATAGACATAGTGAATGTTTCCAAAAAAAAAAATACTCCATATTTTTAACTTAGGAAGTATGGATGAATGAAGAGTGAAAGTAGGTACGTACTGACCTCAATGGATTGATCAATGTATTGAAGATTAAGATCCGTACAACCATCTTGAATCCTAAGCAGTGTGAGAAGAAGGTTGATGGGGAGCTGGTTTTGGAGCAAGAGAATGTCGTGTAGACAACGTTTCTTATCCTCGTCCTTCTCAAGCATGTGCTTTATTACATGATTATCGTGGCGATCAGGATATAACACTGTAACAATAACCTCGAGAAGAAAGAGGCCGTCGAGAAGCATCATCTGCACAAAGCTGGCATGATGATCTTGGTGCCACCGTTGGTCCAGAGTATCGTAGGCGCTTTTCAGCTCCTCAGCCACCGAATCCACACCTTTATAGTAACGCTCCAACACATTTAATAATGACTCCTCAGAGTGTTGTTTGTTTCTCCGGAGGACGACAGCGAGAGAAGCTTCCTTGGGATTAGGCAATATATAATCCGTCAACCTCGGCCCCAACCCTACCTTTTTCGGCATGTAAACTTGCTTAAACTCTTCTTCTTCCTCTTCGCTCCGCCCACTATTATTAAGTTCCAGCCCGTACATGATCTTTTTCCTCGACGGCACCGGCACCATCGTACGTCCAACCCCTTGCTCCTCCCGCTGGTCCAGTAATATATTTTCTAGCTGGCCAGCCCATTCTCCCAATTCAATCCTAGTACCCTCCATTGATCGAGAACAACAACAATTATATATATATTACTAATTTAATATTGAAATTGGTTTCGAACAAACTTATATATTAATTCATAGTTCGACTGTACTGGTTGATTGGTTTATATAGCTTCTCCACAAACTATATATATATTCGCAAATATATATGAATCACAATATTTTACCCCTAGCTTCTTTTACTGAGAAAGCGAATATACTTTGATATATGTGGAAAAAAGGAATTAAATAATGGTTAAAGCACAAATGTATATATATATGTCCTCTTGTTTCAGAATATATAAATTGATGTTGCTTCTCATATATACTGCTGAAACTGGAAGGAAGGGATATAATTTGCTTTTGATACCGTCTCACGATAAAACAAAATATAATTTAGATATGAGGCTTTCTTAATTTGTGTTAATTTGAACTGTCTCACCGCAAAAGTCTTTAATTGTCATTATTTAGATTCTAAACCTCATTAAAATTATAGATTAATAATTAATTTTGATAAAATCAAGATATATATTTACTCTATTATATTAACATTCAAATGTTAGTTTTTTTACATGGCAATTTGATTATATATATGAAAAATTAATTCTAAACCGCAAGTTGACATAAAGTAGGCAAATTCGAATATGTGGTAGGCCAAAAGGGAAAAACAAAGAAAGATAAAGAAGAAGTGGATAGAGTACTTACCTACTTCGTTCGGTAGCTAATGATGTATTAATGTATTTATTAAACATAGTTAAATATAAAATCAATAACACTTTTATGAACATAATTCACATGAACTCCATCCTATTTTGATTCATTTACAAAATAAATCTAACAAAACTTTGTATATATTCCTGAGGTGAGGAAGTTTTTTTCTTTTCTTTTTTTTAGAAAGAAAAATGCATTATGAGCAAACAAGACACGAATTAAGAAGGTTATCCACAAAGTTTGAAGGCTCGACCCAAGTATGAGGACTCCCATAGTAGATTTCCATCAATTTTAATATTAAACTCAAATATATTAATTGTATCTAGAAAATATGAATCATTTTTAAATATGTAAATTAAATTTTATAAAACCGAAAATAAAATCGTCTTCCATTATAAACGGATTAAATACAATATCCTTCAATCTCCTCCATAAAATTAAATCTTATACTCCCTCCGCCCGCTTATAAGCTTTCCATTTTACCATTTTGGTCCGTCCGCCTATAAGCTTCTCATACCCTTTTTGGTAAGTACTTTTTCTTACACATCACTTTATATCTTACTTTTTCTCTCTATCTCTCTCATTCTTCCAATCACATCACTTGTACTATATTTATTATTTAATCACTTTTTTTAATTTTTGTGCCAAAAAGTAACGGAAAGCTTATAGGCGGACAGAGGGAGTATATGAAAGTGTGCGTGCACGTGTATACAGAGTGTTGACTGTTGTGTTGGCACTGTCCAGACAACAATTGAACATCGGAAATTAAAATAACACTTTGCAAATGGAATTATTCAAATTTTGTGTAGATTAAAAATAATCTACACGAGTCACTTATATTAATAAAATATCAGTGAAACAAATCAACAACCTTGTAAGGTTTTGAACAACTACAACTCCAATGAGTTTGAAAATATTACTAGAATTTACGAAACTATCTCCCTTATAGATCTAACATAAAACTCTAGTAAATGAGACAATGATTTGCATAGAAGGGGCTCTTATATTCTTATATGAGATCATCTTACAATGAGACAGAACATAATTTGGATATGATGCTTTAACACTTTTGAAAGAATTAAGTGTTAATTTGTGAACGGTGTTGTGATGAGACCGCCTCACACAAGTCTTTGTCTAAACCTAATTTAAATTATACAGTATAATTAATTTTGATGAAATCGAGATATTTACTCTATTATACTCCCTTTTATTCAAAATATAAGTTATTTTTGACTAATACACATATATTTAAAAAATAATTAAATTCTAATTTTACTCTTAATTATAATATTTGATGTTTGTACTTCTCATTTAAAAAAACATTTATTGATTAGGATAAATTTGTAAGAAATACAATTTTTTTGAAGTCTCGGGTTTTCGGTCCAAGGACCGACTAATTCCGAGGGACCAATCCCACCGTCCACTTGCGGGGGTCCCGTTTTGCGCCCTGTATGGACATGACCCCATAGAAATTGTTTGCACCTTAGAGGATTCGAACCTGAAACCTAGAGAGGACCATACTTCTAAGTTCCAAGCCTACTAGGCTAACTCCTCTGAATTGTAAGAAATACAATTAATTTGCATTGAAATATCAATGTAGCAAATTTCATAAAATATCATCCTCAGCTGTACAAGGAACAAACTAGATGCAGAGCATTGAATATAAATTCCTCTGTTATTTATTCTCTGTATATTTCTTAGTTTTTATGCATAACTCAACTTCTTCGTCTTAAATGGTTATCAAGAGAGTAAATATACATATTAGTTAGTCTTTTTATTAGTTTAGTAGTTATCCTCTTAACTGCTAATTAGTTACTTTAGGTGGTTATTGTAATTAGTATATAAGGGGTCTTTCAACCCTTGTAAAACAGAATTCATTCTTCAATTTCAGTTTTCTCTTTCAGGAAGAATGCGTTTATCCAAATTAATATTTGGTTTCATAGCTTAATATGGTATCAGTATAGCGGTTCCGATCATCCACCGCTTCCGCTCATTTCCAATTTTGGCCGCCTTTCTCTTCTCCGACAATTTTCTTTTCTTTCTGGGGAACAATCGTTTTTACTCCCATTTTTGAGAATCTGTCTTCATTAATTAGGGCTTTTACCCCCTTCTTTTTCGCCATCGTTCTTAACCATCAATGGCGCTTGATCCAACTTCTTTAGACCCAGCCAAAAATCCCCCTTTCTCTTCTCGCCCTGCATCACAACGACAATCCTGCGGTTGCGATTGCACTCGATCCCCTAATTGGTTCAAATTTCGTCTCTTGGAGTCATGCTATTAAGCGAGGCCTAAGCGTCAAGAACAAATTGCCCTTAGTTGACGGTTCGCTGCGTCAACCCGTTGAAGACGATGATCCAGCCATCTTCGGAGCTTGGGTTCGTGCCAATGACTTGTTCCTGATGTGGATTCTCAACTCAATCTCTCCAGAAATCAAAAACACTCTAGAATATTTCTCCTCCACGCAACAGGTATGGGATGAATTAAAAATTCGTTACACTAGTTCTGACGGCACTAGGGTATACCATCTTGAGAAGAGCCTTAGTACCATAGCCCAGGGTAGTCAATCTTTGGTTGCATATTATAATCAGTTTAAGAGTTTATGGGATGAATATCTCAGTTTCAGGCCTATCTTATCTTGTTCTTGCAATGCTTTAAAAACTTGTGAATGTGATCTTCCTAAGAAAATTTCAAACACCCAAGAACAGGATGTTTTTATGAAATTCTTGATAGGCCTTGATGATTCTTACTCTACTCTTTGCAGTCAATTGCTTCTATCATCCCCTTTCCCCCATTGGCTAAGGTCTTTTCATTACTTCTGCAAGAAGAGTCTCAAATGAATTTGAACATCCCTCATTCTATCACTCTTGATTATGTGGCTATGCTTTCTAGGCAATCTAACCCAAAATTTTTCAAAGAAAAGAAAAGGCCTCTCTTATGTAGTCACTGTGGTGGCACCACACACACTGTAGATAGATGTTTCTATTTGATTGGCTTTCCCCCTGGTTGGAAGGGACCTAGAGGCCCTAAAATTAAGAGTGAGAACACATCTTCTACTAATTTGGCTTTTCCTCCTCCTATAAAAGAAGACCTTGTTACCTCTAATCCTCTAGTCAATCAAGACTTGTTTGAACAATTCTTGAACTATACTAAGACACAGCAGAGTCAACAAGCTCCTTCTTCTCCTCATGCTGCAGTTGGGGTCTTTGTTCACCAATCTGACCATCTTCAGGATACAGGTACACCACTTTGCTTTAACTCTTTAAGCAACAATTCTACAATCTCCACCTGGATTTTGGATACAGGGGCCACAGATCATATGACCTCTGATTTTAACCTGTTTTCTTCCCCACCTTCTAAGTCTAATATAAAAATCAGCCTGCCTAATAATGCTATTTCAACAACAACTTATATAGGGAATATCATTTTAAGTGATACTCTAGTTGTTATCCATTTCTCATCTAACTAGATACTCTAGTTTGTTCTGTCAATTTTCTGTCCTCACACTGTGTTTTGCAGGACATCACAACCAAGAGAGTGATTGGTACTGCTGAACAAACTGGAGGGCTCTATATTCTGAAGATTGCAACATACCCTGTACACTCTGCTTCTTTTTCCAGTACTTTTGATTTGTGGCATTATAGATTAGAGCATATTTCTGATAAATACTTGTCCAATATAGACCAGTTGAATGTAAAAGGTAGAAACAAGAAACATGTTTGCAATATATGTCATTTGGCTAAACAAAAGAAGAAATCCTTTCCTATTAGTACCTCTGTTTTTTCTTGTGCTTTCCACTTAATTCATTGTGATGTATGTGGCCCCTTTTCTATCATTTCTCACTCAGGCCACAAGTTTTACTTAACTATTGTAGATGATTTCACTAGATGTACTTGGATTTATCTGTTGAAACACAAATTTGATGTTAATATCTTTACTTAATTTTTCCAACATGATCCATACTCAATTTGATGCTAGAATTAAAATATTGAGAAGTGATAATGGCACTGAGTTTCTTCTTCATGACTTCTATCACAACTTGGGCATTATTCATCAAACCTCATGTGTAGAAACCCCTCAACAAAATGGTTTGGTGGAAAGAAAACATCAACACTTACTCCAAGTGGCTAGATCTCTCATTTTTCAATCTAGCCTACCCCTTAAATTTTGGAGTGACTGTGTTCTTACTGCTGCTCATTTGATAAACAAAACACCCATGCCTATAATTTCACAAAAGTCTCTTTTTCAATTACTGCATAATAAAGTTGTGGATTATTCATATATGAGGGTTTTTGGATGTCTTTGTTATGCTAACACATTGACTGCTCATAGGCATAAATTTAAACCTAGAGCCACTAAATGTGTGTTTTTGGGATATCCCTTTGGTACAAAGGGTTACAAACTCTTAGAGTTAGACACTGACAAGATTTTTATCTCTAGAAATGTAAATTTTGTTGAACATGTGTTCCCCTTTTCCACTGCTCCCTTACTTCAGATTTTGCATGATAACAATCCTAATATGCATTTTTCTTCCATTCCTTTATCTGTTGATGATGATCAATGTTCTGAAAATTGTGATATTCCTGTTTGCATAGATCAGTCACATTTGAATAATTCTCAGGATCATACTAACATTGATACTACTCCTCCTGTTTGTAATGAACCTATTATTGATCAACCCATCAGAAAATCTGAAAGGCATAGACATCCCCCTACTTATCTTGATGTTTATCATACCAACTTACCTTCTTCCATTAATACCAGCAACCCCAATGCTAATGTTTTGATCAAGAAAGACAAACTTTATCCTATTTCTGATTATTTGTCCACTAAGAACCTTTCCAAATCTTTCCTCTCATACACAGCCAATATTTCTCAAGTTATAGAACCATCTTCTTATAAATAGGCTATGAAAGACACTAATTGGCAAAAATCAATGGACATAGAGCTCCAAGCCCTTGAAAAGGCCAATACTTGGACTCTTGTCTCTCTTCCTCCAAACAAAGATACCATTGGTTGTAGATGGATTTATAAGGTCAAGTACAAATCTGATGGCCACTATAGAGAGATATAAGGCTAGATTAGTGGCCAAAGGTTACACTCAACAAGAAGGTATTGACTATTTTGACACTTTATCCTACACCAACTTGATGTTAACAATGCTTTCTTACATGGAGATTTAGTTGAGGAAGTTTACATGTCACCCCCTCCAGGGTATCACACTCAAAACAAGGTCTGCAAACTAAATAAAAGCTCGTATGGCCTAAAACAAGCTTCTAAACAATGGTTTCATAAGTTGTCTGATTCTCTTATTTCTGTTGGTTACATTCAATATGTTGCAGAAAACTCCTTGTTCACTAAAACCACTGCTTCTTCATTTACTGTAATACTTTGCTATGTGGATGATCTTATTGTCACAGGAAATTCTCTACAAGATATTATCTTCATTAAAGAATACCTGCACAATCAATTTACTATTAAGGATCTTGGCACTTTGAAATATATTTTTGGTATTGAGGTTGCCAAGAGTCCAAAAGGTCTACATTTGTGTCAAAGAAAGTATACTTTGGATTTGTTACATGAATTAGGCTATTTAGATAGCAAACCATTTTCTACACCAATGGATCAAAAACAAACTTTCATTGATACAAACGCACCTCTTCTCACTGGCCCTTCTTCTTACAGGAGCATTGTGGGAAAGCTATTGTATCTCACAATAACAAGACCTGACATTTCTTATTATGTTCATGCCTTGACTCAGTTTATGAGTAAACCTAATACAGACCACATGACTGTTGTACACCGTTTACTTAGATATCTTAAGAGTAATCCTGGTCAAGGCATTTTCTATTCATCAATTAATAGTTTTAAACTTCATGCTTTTTCTAATTCATATTGGGCAAGATGTCAAGTAACAAGGAAAAGCATCACAGGTTATGCAATATACTTGGGAGATTCTCTCATTTTCTGGAAGTCCAAGAAGCAACCAACAGTCGCAAGATCTCCAGTTGAAGCAGAATACAGAGCTCTTGCTACCACCACATGTGAAGCTCAGTGGATTTTATACATCTTAAAGGATCTGCATATCAATCATACTCATTCAGTAGCCATGTACAGTGATAGTAAGTCAGCTCATGCCATGGCACATAATCCTTGCTTCCATGACAAGACCAAACACATTTCAATAGATCGTCATTCACTTCACAAGAGAGAAGATACATCAAAGAGTAATCAAGTTGATCCACATCTCTTCTGAAGACAACTTAGCTGATATTATGACTGAACCTTTACCACCTTCCTCCTTCCACTTGTTCAAAACCAAATTGGGCCTTCCGAACATCCATGCTCAATTTGAGAGGGGTATCAAGAGAGTAAATATACAGATTAGTTAGTCTTTTTATTAGTTTATATAGTAGTTATCCTCTTAACTGCTAATTAGTTACTTTATTAGGTGGTTATTGTAATTAGTATATAAGGGGTCTTTCAACCCTTGTAAAACAGAATTCATTCTTCATTCTTCAATTTCAGTTTTCTCTTTTAGGAAGAATGCGTTTATCCAAATTAATATTTGGTTTCATAGCTTAATAATGGTGTAATATGGTTTGTTTTAACATTGCGGATAAAGACCAAGTACAAATTACAATGAAATTAACAACTATTTGGGACGGACGTAACTAAGAACAGCGTAGACCGTCTGAATAATGGAGAGAGTAAAGAGGAGTATTGCAGCCACGACAGACATTATAGCCCATGGACTTCTCAGATATGTCTGAAACAGATCCTTCCGCCACTCGTTCGACATCTTATTATAGCGTCCCCTCACCATTCGCACCATGTTTTCAAAATCGGGATTGAGATGGGCGGGATCTAGAGAGCTATCCTTGAATGTTTTGTTGAAAATTGCAGCAACTTGGAGACTAGGCAGTCCTGAAATGATAATGCCATGCGATTGCAGGAGGGCAACATCCTCGGCGCCATCGACGAGGCATCCCATGAAATAAACGTAGGAGATGACTTCATTGTTACAAGCAACATGCTTGTGAAGCTTCTCGAAGGCCATTAAGTTTAGAAAGAGCGAATGTGTGTTAGAATCAACAACAATCTGTGGAAGGATTAGCGTGTTATGTGAAATGTTGATGTAGGGTTTGCTTCCATACGGAACAGTTCTGAATTTAATGCCAGCCTCATGAAGTTTTGTGGCAGGTGGGATGATTTCAGAAATATTATAGTTATTCGAAAACACCAAGTTTTGTACGAGTTGAAGAGGATTTTCAGGTTTGAATGCTGTAACGATTTTACTAATTAATCCACCATACCAACGCATCTGATCCTGAGGAATTGAAAAATTCATTTAATTAAATTTGTGGAATATATATATATGGATAGAAGTCAATTTAGTCCAATAATTTTCTACCTTTTTTGAAATAGTCCCAAAAGAGTTAAATGTATCAATTTAGTCTCATCTTTTTTCAATTAGTTTTGTTTTGATCCCGAAAAAGTTGATGTGTCAATTTAGTCCCATTTTTTCTTGCAATTTGTTTTGTTTTGATTCTAAAAAAATTAAAGGTGATTAAGCATCCCGTTACTTTTTGGTACATAAATTAAGAAAAGTGATTAAATAATAAATATAGGTTAAGTGATGTGATTGATAGAAGGAGAGAGATGGAGAGAAAAAGTTTATAGACGGACGAACCAAAATGATAAAATTGGAAGCTTATAGCCGGATAGAGAGAGTTTATTTAATTTTTTTTGAACCAAAACAGAACAAATTGCAAAAAAAAAAAAAAGACTAAATTGATACATTTGACTTTTATTTATACCAAAACAGAATAACTTACTAACAAATGAGCTTAAAACTGATACATTTAACTTTTTTAGGACCATTTTAGAAAAGTTATGGAACTAAATTGATTTATAGTAAATTTATATTAATAGCAGCAAGGTACCTGCTTCTTGAACTTGTAATACACGAGGCACCTTCGATACACGTCCAGTATGTTCAACGCATGGTCCAACTCATCATTAAATATGCGTGTCAACATAAATTTCCCCAGATGATTATATGATGGTATGAATACCGTTGCAATTATATTCGCAATTAACTCACGCCTTTGTTTCTGTAAAATTGTGGAATAGGGAAATCAATCCAGATATGCGGTTCGATTTATCTGTTCCACCTTTCGTGTTCCATTGTATTCCACCCTACTGGATTTTTAGCACGTGTCACCTTCAATATTATAGGATGATAATTACTTTTTAATGTGACACATGTCAATCATATCCACATAGTAGAATAAGATGTGAAACACCAAAATTGGAACAGGTGATCTCATCAGTTAGCCTAGGTTAAGGACACTACAAGAAAACACGTTGTTTGCGACGAAATTTTAAGTAGTCGTAAAAATGATGGTCGCAAATATGTTGATGAAATATGATTGTCGAATTGAAGTATGGATGGATGAAGAGTGAAAGTAGTGACCTTGATAGATTTACGATTAACCTTTTCACCACGTTGAATCGTACGCAGAGTGAGAAGAAGGCCGATGGGGAGCTGGTTTTCGAGCAAGAGAATGTCGTGTAGGCAACGTTTCTTATCCTCGCCCTTCTCAAGCATGTGCTTTATTACATGATTATCATGGCGATCAGGACGTCTCACTGTATCTATAACCTCGAGAACAAAGAGGCCGTCGATAAGCATCATCCGGACAAAGGCATCATCTTGCTGCTGCCACTTTTGGCCCAGAGCATCGTAGGCGCTTTTCAGCTCCTTAACCCTCGAATTCACACCATTATAGTAACGCTTTAACTCATCCTCCAACTCATTTTTGGATCTCTGGAGGACGAAAGCTAGAGAAGCTTTCTTCTGATTAGGCAATATATGATCCGTCAACCTCGGCCCCAATCCTACAATGCTCGGCATGTATTCTTCCGGTATGCTGCCACTATTAAGTTGCTCGTACCCGCACATCTTCGTCGTGTTCCTCCGCGGAGGCACAACTCGCGGGGGAACTGGTTCCCCCGTGTTCGTCTTCGGTAATAATTTTTGCAGCTCCTCAGCCAATTCTCCCAAATCAATTGTATGGCTACCGCCATCAGCCTCATCCATTTCTTCCAATTCAATTGTATGGCTACTGCTCTCAGCCGCCTGATCAGCCATTCAGAAGAAAAAGAAGAGGATCAAGACAATTCTATATTAAATTGAGGATGAATTAGCTAGATATTAGAGTTGGTTATTTTGGAACAAACTTAAATATTACTAGCTCCCTCCCTTCTTAAATAAACTTCACATGTGGGAAGACGTATTCGATCAAGGACAGACTAATTTGAGGGGACCAATCCCACCGTCTATTTAATTGCGGGAGCCCCGTTTAAAGTCAGAGTTTTGCGCTTTGTATGGACATGGTCCCATAAAAATTGTGCGTCATCGTTTGTGAAATTTCAACAACTTTTAAACTTAAATAAACTTCACATGTGGGAAGACGTATTCGATCCAAGGACAGACTAATTTGAGGGGACCAATCCCACCGTCTATTTAATTGTGGGAGCCCCGTTTAAAGTCAGAGTTTTGCGCTTTGTATGGACATGGTCCCATAAAAATTGTGCGTCATCGTTTGTGAAATTTCAACAACTTTTAAACTTAAATAAACTTCACATGTGGGAAGACGTATTCGATCCAAGGACAGACTAATTTGAGGGGACCAATCCCACCGTCTACTTAATTGCGGGAGCCCCGTTTAAAGTCAGAGTTTTGCGCTTTGTATGGACATGGTCCCATAAAAATTGTGCGTCATCGTTTGTGAAATTTCAACAACTTTTAAACTTAAATAAACTTCACATGTGGGAAGACGTATTCGATCCAAGGACAGACTAATTTGAGGGGACCAATCCCACCGTCTACTTAATTGCGGGAGCCCCGTTTAAAGTCAGAGTTTTGCGCTTTGTATGGACATGGTCCCATAAAAATTGTGCGTCATCGTTTGTGAAATTTCAACAACTTTTAAACTTAAATTGTGCGTCATCGCTTTGTATGGACATGGACTTAGAGTGTATGGACGTGGGCATTAAATGGACTAGGTGAAAGGACTTTTTTTTTTTAAGGTGAAAGAACATAGTTTCAATCTACGGACAAAGAGTGATTTGACCTCATTCAAACAGGACTAAAAGTGCAATTTTTCAATCAATTTTCTTGTTTACTTTTCCTACAATGGGTGATATATAAAGGCAATTGGATGGCTTAAGTCTCCCTCATCACATGGACAGCTAACTTGGAGTAAATGGGTGGGGCTCCACGTGTTCTCCTCCTCATTAATTTACCATGGACGGCCAGTAGGCTAGGTAGGTGAGCGTGGGTCATATGTCTTACCCCTCTGATCACTGTCATTAGTACTCATTCGGTTATATTTCTTTTAATCTTTGTGTCCAAAGTTGATGGGTAGCTTTTAATCTTTATAATTAAAGTGCAGAACGAAAAGAACACAAGAACTTATATTGTTTTAGAGTGTCAAGGTGCACTGGTCAATTTATCAACACTTGATCCATATAATATACTCCCTCCTATTTAAAATATATGTCATCCTAAGCTCATGCACACATATTAAGAAAATAATTAACTTCTCATTTTACCCTTAATCATTGCTTGTAATTCTCATTAAAAAAAATACATGTATGTAAATATTTATTGATCTTAAGGGTAAATTTGGAATAAATGCAATTAATTTGCATTGAAAAGTGCAAAACAACTTATATTTTGCAAAGAAAAAAACGAAAGGTCAAAACGACTAATTATATTTTGAATAGGAGGGAGTAGTGTCTAGTTCACCAATCTTCTTCTTCTCTTGATTTATTACAACTTTACCTTACTCTTTGTTGGTCCCAAAAAAAAAAGGAGTGTGACTTGTAGGGGGAATACACGTGTGTATATTTTTCAAAACTTTTTAATACAAATTACACAAGTAATCAAAGTCAAACTAGATGTTCAATGTTCAATTGGCCAAGTCCTATGAGTATTTGAACAAGACTTAAACAATACTCTCTCTATACGCAAAATTATGATATATCCTCTTATACTCCTTAAAAAATGCTTTAAAAATTAAATTTTATTCACGCTAAACTCAGGTTGTCCAACTTAAATGAAAATAGTTTTCTTTTCCTTTCCCGACAGGTGAGCAACAAATGCTTAATTAATTTTCTTGTTTGCTTTTCTTTCAACAGGTGAACAATATATATAAAGACCATTGAATGGCTAAGTCTCCCTCATCACATGGGCAGCTAACTCGAAATAAATGGGCGTGGGGCTCGACGTGTTCTCCTCCTCATTTACCTTGGACAAGCTAGTAAGGTAGGTGAGCGTGGGTCATCTTTTTAGTCCATTAGATTACCACGATTTTGATGTACACACCATTACCGCTTTTTTTTTTTTTTTTTTTTTTAATTTAGTAAATTATCAATTTTACTACTGCAGGTTTCGAAGCCGGTAAGTCCATGTTTTATTTTACTTTAATTTTCTGTATTTTTTATTACACACATATCATTTTATTCTTATCAGAGTACCAGTGGTACTCAAAGGAGTGGGTCACACACAGTGGTTACATGATAAAATTAAAATACAGAGGCACCAAGTCATGTAGATGAAGCAGCTATAATCTAGAACTCGCACATCAATCGTGAAAACAAAAGTGTGAGTATTAGGGTTTGATCAGCGTTAACTTTGGTAATTAGGTTAAATGTCATATATGAAGAGTTACAAGGAAATTAGTTACATATATATATACAAATCCTATAATTATGGTAGTAGGTGATTTATATCCTAATAAAAAGGAAAATGGACGTTCTTTGTGTTGTGAGAAAATACTTCACGACATGACTCTGAATTCATCGAAGATTTTCTCGGGCTTTGGTTCCTCGGTTGCAAAGACTTTCCCATTTCGTGCCATCCAAATGTAATTAAGGGACAGTGATTTGTTGCAGTTCCTAATTCCATTCAAATTATTTTTTTTCCACAACTTGTCGTAGTTGTTTTATTCAATTTTTTAGATGGGAAAATGAGTGAGTGCTGGTCCGTGGGGGAAGAACAGACCTGCGATTGGATTTGGTAATTAAAACTGAGGGCCGATTATTTTTTTTACTGAACAGAAGTCGACCCACTACTTTTGTTATCTGATCCACCCGCCACGTTTTAATTGAATCCCAAATTAAAAAATAAAACTGGAACATGGAGTTACCCGGTAACTGGAACAAATTAAAAAAATTATGAATCTTAATTGAGTAAATTTAAAAATTGATAATGGTGTGGAATAAAATTAAGATCATTGTGACTTAATGGACTAAAAAAAAATCAATATCCCTTTCATATACATATAAAACAATGAAAACGTACTTGTAACTTAGGCCTAATCCAATTTATATTCTTTAAGTTTTTACTTATTCAGTCCGATTTACATCATTTTTGCCGAAAATTGAAATTCCGATCAAATAGTCCAATTTACGTCATTTAAGTTTGAAAATTAAAATTTTGATATTTAAAAATTCTGAAAATCTAATTAAAATTTATAAATTGTGTAAAATAAAATAAAAAGTTTTGAAATTCTAAAAAAAATAAAAAATTCTACAATTCTGAAAAATGTGTAAATTAAAAAAAAATTAAATTTCATTAAAAATTAATCTTTAAAATCTAATTAAAATTTATAAATTATGTAAAATAAAAATTAGAAGTTCTGAAATTCTAAAAAAAAATAAAAAACCTACAATTCTAAAAATCTGAAAAATGTGTAAATTCATTAAAATGATTTTTTTTAAATCTCATTAAAAATTAAAAATCTAATAAAAATATAAAATTCTAATAATAAAAAATCTATAAATTAAAATTTAAAAAAAATTAAAATTAAAAATTCTACAATTCTAAAAATCTCATTAAAATGAATTTGAGACGGTACCACAGTCGATCAAGGCGTGGAACTTACACTCAACCTTGGTGGTGTGTTGGAAACCTCGTGGGACCCAAGAAATTTAAAAGCTCGAGCAAAACTTTAATAGCGAACGAGTCTGAATCTTCTGGAATTTTTAATGAAATATTAATAATTGTTATTATTCTTAAAAGATTTTTAGAATTTTTAATTTTTATCTACACATTTTTAGAAATTTTAATGATATTTTAGAATTTCTTAATTATTAAAATACACATTTTTCGATTTTTTGATTTTTAGTATTTTCAAAATTTTAGATTTTTTTTTTTTTACATATTGAGTAATTTTTAATGAGAATTTTAGAATTTTTAATAAGATATTTTGAATTTTAATTTAAAAAATTTATAATTTTAATGAGATTTTCAGATTTTTAATGATGTATTTTTTTTAGAATTTTTAATGGGATTTTTATAAAAATTTTATTATTAATTTTTTATTTTCAAATTTAAAGGATGTAAATTGAACTATTTGGTCAGAATTCTAATTTATTCCTCACATTTCGGTTAGTTTGAAAATTTTACGGCAAAAATAACGTAAATTTGATCAAAAATAAAGTAAATTGATAAAGTGAAAACTTAAAGGATATAAATTGGATTAGACCTAAGTTACGTGACGAAAAATGACAAATCACGTTCCTTTTTTTCATTTTAAGTGCGAAGTTAAAATATATAGAACTATCAAAACATAAAATTATGAGAAACTTAAGCTAATTAATTAAAATGCATCTCTATTATTGTTTGTCACTTTTAATCTTAAATATTTTTAAACTTTTTTTTTTTTACTATAATTACTACGAAGTACATTTTTTTCTAAACTATCACAATGTAATTAATTTCAGTTTGAGTTTTAATATAATTCCTTTTTTACTATAATTCCTTTTTTGTTTCCATTGGTACTTCATCCTGCTTGAGTTTTAATAGCACAAACTAAAGCATACTGTAATATTTTATTTGATTATATTTCCTCCCTACGGTGGGATTGTATATTCAAAATTGATTTTTACTTTTTATGGATTAAAAAAGTCTTGTATATATTCGTTGTTCTACTCTCCAGCTGTAAAATGAGTTGACAAGTCAATACTATAATTTCTTCCATCAATGTAGCTTTTAATTGCCACCCACTTTTGGTCCAATTTAAACATCACCCACCCCTCCCCACCCCCACTAGCTAGGCAAAATAATAGGGAAGGATTAAATTTTCCCAATTGATTCCAAATGGGCCTAAAATTAATCATCCACGGGCCATTTTGAAATAATTTGACCAAGTCGATTTATAAATGGGCGCGGCTAAAGGCACCCAAGGATCCTATGAGGACACCCACGCGATGAGGACACCCACCAAATGGATGAGGACACCCACGTGGAAAATACAAAAATACCCTTTGTCCTATTAAAACTCTAAATCATCTCCCCATTCTCAAAATTAACAGTACACCCACACTCATTTCCTCCGCCTTCCTCCACTCTCTTGAAGATGCCGGCGCCGCCGCGCCACCGCCGCACACGCCACGGCCACCGCCTCCTTCCACGCGGCCACTCGCACAGTGCCGCCGCCCGTTCGCCACCCCTCCGTCTCCACTTCGCGGCCGCGACCTCTCCCCCTCCCCTTGCCTCGCGCACGCCACCCCTCCGTCTCCACTTCGCGGCCGCAACCTCTCCCCCTCCCCTTCGCGGCCGTTCGCGGCCGCAACCCTTCCCCCTCCCCTTCGAGGCCGTTCGCGCCCCCTTCCCTTCATCGCCTTCAGTCGGCCGGTCGAAAGGTAAGTTTTTTTTTTTTTTTAATTTTTACAGAAATTAGGGTTTAGAAATTTTAGGAAAATGAGGGTTTTTAGTAGTTCGGGAATTATTTTCGAAGTGTTAGTTTTGAAAACAATTTCGAACAACTTGAGTTTGTTTTGGAAAAAATTTCGAACAAGATGTTAGATTTTTTTTTTCGGACAAATTTGAGTTGTTTTGGAATTTTTTTCGAACATATTGAGTTTGTTTTGGAAAAAATTTCGAACAACTTGAGTTTGTTTTGGAAAATTTTTCGAGCAAAATGTTCAATCTTTTTTTTCGTACAAATTTGAGTTGTTTTGGAATTTTTTTCGAACATATTGAGTTTATTTTGGAAACAAATTCGAACATATTGAGTTTGTTTTGGAAAAAATTTCGAACATGTTTGTTTTGGAATTTTTTGGAACAGTAGTTGTTTTGGATTTATTTTGTTTCAATTTTGAAGTTTTTTTTTTGAAGAATGTTGTTTGTTTTGGTTGTAGAGAAGATAATTATGTGAAATAGAATGTGTGGGTGTACTCATCTTTCGTTTTTTTCATAAATTTTACCTAAGGGTATATGGGACATTTCACATGTCCTGAAGGATTAAAAAAATGTTTGGTGGGTGTACTCATAGGAAATCCGGGTGCCTTTAGCCGCGCCCTTTATAAATTTTACAACTATATCCGTAATTGAACCAAGGAAAGAAATTCATAGATTTATTATTGAGAGAATTATACTAAACATTAATTACAAAAATTGGATCAAACATTTTTCAGTATTCTTATTTAAACTATTCGATTTAAAATTTTATGAAAAAATTTTGTATAATATTTGAAAATAATATAAGACATGAGACAATAGGGATCTAATTGAGAAATGGAATATGAGCTAGAGTAGATTTTTAAAATTATATATTTATATTGGATCTAAAATTAAAGATAAAAAAAGTTACAGTCTTTTTTTTGCCATAAATAAAGGTGTGGTCTTTTTTTTTTTTTTTTGTTACTTAACTAAGTTTGGGCCGAAAAATGGGCCTCAATCAGTCCGAAAATTGGGTTGATTGGATTAATTGCGGTCCTCTTTTTGCAATCCTTCTAAGTTGCGGTCCTCATTAAAATTACTTAAATTACAAACATTAATATTACAAGCTAGCTACTTAAATTACAAACAATTGAGCCTCCATGCATAGGGGTGAAAACGGATCGGATATTTTCCGACCGATCCGGAACCGTATCCGGTCGGATACGAATTCGGTATAAAAATTTAGTATCCGGGCGGATACGGATAGTTGACTTCGGATTCGGATTCGGAATACATAATATCCGACCGTATTCGAGTTTTCCCATATTTTATCGGATATTATCCGGATAATAAATCCAGATACCCGAATTTTTTAATATATTTTATTTTATATTTTATATTAATTTTATTAAAGCTCTATTATAACTTATAACTGAAAGTGTGGTGGGGTGGTGTGTAAAAGTGTTTAAGTATAAGTAGATAAATGTTGCACAGAATGTTGAGACAAATAGCGCAACACTGACTCTAACAGAATATCAGAAATTAAGATTCACAGCGGAAGACTTGAAACACTAAAAACAAACGAGACACAATGGAAATACTTTTAACATAGATTTTATAAATAAAAATCTATGTCTGCCTTATGGCGTAAAATCAATACTTATCTTCAAGTACAAATGTTGTGTGAAATGTTACAACAATAACTTTCACAACGAAACTATAAACGAGGCAGGTGCCAAGTCTAGAAAACGAACTAAGTGTATAAATTATACACTGTCGAAATGCCTAGTCTATCTAATGATTACACTCTCAATAGATAAGAAGACACACAGTCATACGGGTGGTATACAACGTATGAACTAAAATGTAGAACTATTGGCCACAATTTCCTAACAGGGATGAACGCTCGGTCTAGGATATTGATCGAATAGAACACACTGAATTATGAAGCCTTCAATGCGTATTTATAGTGTGGGATACGAAATTCTAGAGGCTTCCACATTGAGGTCCTATTTTTTAGGAAACTCAACTTCCACAACTTCCATGATCTTTCTAGATCCTTCTAGCATGCTCCAGGTCGTTCCAAATGCATCTAGGTTGTTCTAGCATGTTCTCCAATGTTCTGGAATCTTCCAGGTTCCAGATCCTTGTAGAAGCTTCTAGATCCTGCCAGAAATGCGACAACATTTAGGTCAACATTTAATGTAGCATTTCAGAAAAGACTTAGAAAAAATCTCGGAAGGTCAAATTAAGATGTTGTTGATAATGTTAAGACATTTAAGAATTAACAACATCTACAATCTCCCCCAATTTGACCTTTCGACTACAACACACCTGATGCACATATATTTCTATACATACTCAGTTTTATGTACTTAGTTGAGGTTGACATCATTGCTAAGCACTAGTCAAGACAATACCTGTTGTAATCGTTGGATCAAATCAAATGAAGATCAAGGATAATTTCATAATGATCCGTGCCAAAGGATCAAAACTATTTTATCCAAAATAGAATAAGTATAAACTATACACTTACTCACAACATAAGTAACTATACTAAGACAATAAGTTGAACTGGAAGAAATTCACTTAGAATCTAAGTTTGACACTAACAAAACAAAAAAAAACAGAGCAAAACATAATAAAAACAGACACTAATACTATACACAACCTGCAATATTAGACACATGATAATCTGCAAACAAATTAAGCAAGGCAGTAAACAAATATCAAGTGGAACCATTAAGCAAGTTGCAGTAATAAACATCCTATCATCTAGAAAAAATAAACAACAAGTGTATCAGATATTCAGAATACTTAAACATTAATTACAAAGGTAGAACTGAATAAATGGCTTATATTGCTGTGGTAACAGCTGCAGCATCATCTTCCTGCACCATAGCCATTGTGGGTTTCAGATCTCCCCATGTCTTGTAGCTTGTCCCTGTTCATCAATGTTCCTGTTCATCAACTTCATCCACAAAGTAAATAGATGCAAGATGTGCAACTACATCAGTAACAGCAGCATCTCCTCCAGCATCAGGTACAGCACCAGCATCAGCAGCAGCTGGAACTCCATCTTCATTTATCTCCTCAATGACCACATTGGAGTTGGATGGTGGTGGTACTCCCCCTGTTGTAGGTGAAAGGAGGTTGGTCCACCTGTCCTTTAGGAACTGGAGTTCATCTATTGTTTCCTGCAAGTGTTGGAGTTGGAGTTTGATGAATTCCTGTGAAAGATACACATTACCAGAAATGTTGACACGAATGTTCTCAACATTTGGGGGTGCATTTCTCTGATGTGTTCTGGAAGGGCCTGGTTGAGCAGAAGTAGAGGGTCTGAAAGATCTCTGTGGACTATCAGTACCAGGAGCAACTATGGGCAGATCAATGATTCTGTCCCCAATCAATAAGGCAGGAGCAATAGCAAGCAGTGGCACTCTCCCCCTCGAAACATCAGTCTTCTTAGCAGTGAAGCCATGGTGCTTCAGATAGTTTGAAATCAAGACTGGATAGGGCAGATTTCCTTTCCCAGTAGTTTTCCCAGTAAATTTCCTCATATGGTGAAAGATGGTATGTCCCAGATTGAACTTCTTAAGTATAGAAATCCTATACATAAGAATGGTTTGGTCTCTTGTGATCTTAGTGGTGTTGGTAGTGGGAATCCAATTGTATATGATCAGCTTATACAAAACAGAATGTAAGGAGGTTAAGTGTCTAGCTAGCATCTTTCTAGTCCACTTAGTCTTTCTACCCCCTGTGATTGCAGTAATCACAACATCCATATCTGGATCATCATCCTCATCAACATTAGGAGTGTGCAAGAACTCATTAATAAGTTCTGGAGTGAATGGCACATCCCTCCCCCTAAAATTAACAGTACCATAAGACCTAGAACTTCTTTTTCCATAACTTTTCTTCATACAGGCATAGAATTCATAAGACCAGTTTGTAAGAAAAGCTTCACCAAATGTAACAGCATTCAACAGATTTCTATCCTCTAAGAACTTAATCATCCCCTTACTATCAAAATCAGGCACATTAATTCTTTTCTCAATCAACAGCTTCCTCTTAGAGTAAATTTCCAACATTTTCTCAACATAATTAGAGTGATCAGAGATACCTTCACTGTCTTCCTCAGAAGGTAGTTCCTCATCAGGATCAGTGTCTCCATCATGTGCAGAGGAGCTTTTGGATGAGCTCTTTGCTTCAGCAGATGAGCTCTTTGCCTCAGAAGATGAGCTGTCCCCATTTCCACCATCATCATGTTCTGGTGTGGACTCTTTTGCAGCAGCAAATGACTCAGCATTCTTCTTAAGAGATTCTTGCATGTCTCTTAGGCAAACATTGAAATCAGAATCAGAGTCTGATTCAGCAGGTTCTTCTTCAGGGATCATCTTGGCCTTCCCTTTCCCTTTAGGATCAGTAGCAGCTTTCTTCCTTCGTTCAACAACAGCTTTCTTTGGTTTTTCAGCAACAGTCTTTGGCTTCTTTGCAGCAACAGTGGCAACTTCGGTTTCTTCATCAGAATCAGTGAACACTTGAATGGGTTCACCAGCATCAGCTCCAGCTTTCTTCTTCTTCCTCATGGATTCAGAGTAATCCACACGAGTGAATACACGGTACGATCTCCTTCTTTGTACAGGGCTTCTCTGTCTTTTCCCTTTCTGCGCATTTTTCTTGAAGGGAATATGAGCAGACTCTTCAGAAAGTGAGAGAGATGAGTTTGTACCACTGTCAGAAGCTTGGGCGTCCTCCATTTCTTCATCCTCAGAATCGGATGCAGCAGCAGCTTCTCCTTCAACAACGGTTTCGACATGTTCCTCCGTTGAAACTGGAACAGTAGGATTAGGGCTTTTTGTTGCAGCAGTCATTTGAGCAGTTTGATCGGCCAAATAACTTGAGATATCCACAGTGATATCTCCGAATTGCATCACGGGTAGATGCCCGGTAGTTCGAAGAGTTGCAGACACTTCTTCGACAGCTTTTGTAAACTGTTCAACGGTCGAATCTTGTGGGATTTGGGTAGTTGTTGGAACAGGAGCGGTTGTTGATGGGGTTGCAGAGACATTGGAGTCGGCATTTGAGGAGTTGGATTGTTGCGAAGCCATTGAAGCAAGAATTTCGAGAGAGTTTTGGGCAGTTTGTTTAGAAGTTTCAGAAACAGAGTGTGAGTGAGAGTGAGATTGAGGTTGGTTTCCAGCCATTAAAGGGACGGTTTGAATTTCGAGGCACGAGGTGGGAGAGTGTATACAGCAATTTTGGGAAATACACGGCCAAACACAATTTCTACAAGAAGTGTACTTAACAGAGCTCGACAATCAGCAAATTGGCAACATAAATCACAATTAATTGAGTTTTATGGAGAGAATGTATGTGTAGTTGGAGGTTAACACGATTAATTCCAGAAATAATGTGATAGTGCTCCACATTTTTAGCCACAACCTTGATCATGGTTTAATTAGTGGGAAAAATCCATCTTATTAATTAATTAAATAATTAAGAAATTTCTAGAATAAAGACTAAGTCCAAGCATAATCTGAAAAATAAAAAAAACGTGGGTTAGTTATATAATTAAATAAATAAAATAAATCTCAATAAATAATTAAATAATTACAACTTATAAAAATAAATTCGAATCAGGCAATGTTGTGCTCAAAACTGTTACAAACACCTCAACACGGTTTTTACATGAATTTGCTTCATTTGTGTTGCACCATAATTTTTTTTTTCTTTTTGTGTTATAGCATCTAATTTGTATTGATCCATTGTTCCTGTAGAGTACATCGTAGTAGCGAACTCCGTGCCCCATACTTACTTAATGGATTACAAATATATTGATGTTTTTACCAAAGAATCACCTTTTGAAAAGAAGGCATCGTAGTAGTGAACTCCGTGCTCCATAGTTACTCAGTGATTTGGTACATCTTTTAGTATGCTAATAACATTCTCATTTTTATGCATTTGAGAGGTGTAAGACATGTTTATTTTTGCACTACAAGGTTCTTAGATTCGTAGATATTTTACAAAGGAATTATTTAACTAAGTAAGAAATAAATTCAACTTATAAAATTTTACAACCCATGATGTTGTCCCAAATGCTGACGCATTTGTGACAACATCCATCCGAATTTTTCAGATAGTGCTCATCCTAAGAGATTTCCTCAAAATTGAGAATCTCTCATGGTCTAATGCCTTAGTAAAAATGTCAGCATTTTGTTTTTCAGTAGGTATATACTCCAACTTAACAATATTCTTCTCTACTAAATCTCTCATAAAGTGATGTCTTATGCTAATGTGCTTTGTGAGTGAGTGTTGTACAGGATTCTTAGAAATGTTAATAGCACTAGTATTATCACAAAAAATTGTAAGTATACCATTCTCAATACCATAGTCATGGAACATCTTGCTCAGCCACAAGAGTTGTGTACAGCAGCTTCCAGCAGCTATATACTCAGATTCTGCAGTAGATTGTGAAACACAATTCTGCTTCTTGCTGTGCCATGAAACAAGATTGTTTCCCATGTAGAAACATCCTCCACTCGTACTCTTTCTATCATCTATATCTCCAGCCCAATCAGCATCACTGTAGCCTATCAGAATGTTGTTGGTGTCCTTAGTATACCAGATTCCAAGGTCACTTGTACCTGCAACATACTTGATAATCCTTTTCACAGCATTCAGGTGAGATTCCTTTGGATTAGCTTGGTACCTAGCACAAACACACACACTGTACATAATATCTGGTCTACTAGAGGTTAAATACAGTAAACTACCTATCATGGATCTGTAAAGTGTTGGATCAACATCTGTTCCAGCACTGTCTTTGCAAAGTTTCAAAGAAGATCCCATAGGAGTTTTCATTGGTTTTGAATTCTCAAGACCAAATCTTTTAACCAAGTTCTTAGCATACTTACTCTGGGAGAAGAAAATACCATCACTGCATTGTTTGATTTGAAGACCTAGAAAATAATTCAAGTCTCCAACCATACTCATTTCAAATGTTGCAGTCATTGCCTCAACAAATTTACTCAACATTTTATCACAAGTAGAACCAAACACAATGTCATCAACATATATTTGAGCAATTAGTATATCATTTTCAGTGTGCTTAATGAACAAAGGTCTATCTGCCTCTCCTCTAATAAATCCATATTCCAAAAGAAAGTCAGTAAGCCTACCATACCATGCTCTAGGAGCTTGTTTAAGGCCATATAATGCTTTCTTAAGTTTATATACATGATCAGGATACTGTGGATCTTCAAATCCTATAGGTTGTTCAACATATGCTTCTTCATTTAAAATGCCATTTAGAAATGCAGCCTTTACATCCATTTGATGAAGTTTAATATCAATAAAACATGCAATAGCTAGCAGTAATCTAATAGATTCTATCCTAGCAACAGGTGCAAAAGTTTCATCAAAATCAACTCCTTCAACTTGGGTGTAACCTTGTGCTACTAACCTAGCCTTGTTCCTAACAATATTACCAGATTCATCAGTTTTATTCTTGAATATCCTCTTTGTTCCAATGACATTAGTATGACTAGGTCTAGGAACAAGTGTCCACACTTCATTTCTTTCAAACTGACCAAGTTCTTCATGCATAGCATTAATCCAGTTTTCATCAGTTAAGGCTTCTTTAGCACTCTTAGGTTCAATTTCAGATAAATAGCATTCAGCATTTACAACATTACACATAGAAGACATGCATATTGTTCTTACCACATCTACCTTGTTTGATCTTACTCTTCCTCTTGTTTGCACTCCAACTGTAGCATCGCCTATGATCTGGTCAGAAGGATGACTTTTGCCTATTCTTGAAGAAGGATTCGTTTTGGGAATGTACTGATCATTCTGTGAATTTACAGCTGACTGTTCTGTAGATGTTGACCCAGATGTGTTAACATTTGGTGCAACATTTTCAGACTTCAGTGTATTCTCAGAAGTGTCAGTAACCTGTGATACATCTTCTTCATCCTTGTCATCTGTAAGACCTTTATCATCATCAAACACAACATTAACAGATTCTTGAACAGTGTTAGTTCTAAGGTTATATACTCTATAAGCTTTACTATTTCTAGAATAGCCTAAAAAGAAACCTTTATCGCTTTTAGAATCGAACTTATGAAGTTGATCCCTATCATTCAAAATATAACACACACAACCAAATACATGAAAATATTTCACACTTGGTTTTCTGTTGTTCAAAATCTCATATGGTGTTTGACTTGTGCCAGAACGAATAAAAACCCTATTAATAACATGACATGCAGTATTCAATGCTTCTCCCCAAAATTTCTTAGCAAGACATTTGGATGTTAGCATAACTCTAGCCATTTCTTGTAAGGTTCTATTCTTTCTTTCAACAATTCCATTTTGTTGTGGAGTTTTAGGAGATGAATATTCTTGCAAGATACCCTTCTTATCACAGAAATCATTAAACATGCTGTTTTCAAATTCCCTACCATGATCAGTTCTAATACGGCCAACTTTCAAGTTAAACACATTTTTGAACCTTTTATAAAGAATTTTAAATGCAGCAAATGCTTCAGATTTGTCTCTTAAAGACTCTACCCAGGTATATCTAGAAAAATCATCTACCACAACTAAGGAATACCTCTTTCCTCCAATGCTTTCAGTTTCCATAGGACCCATCAAATCCATGTGCAGTAATTCAAAGCATCGATGTGTAGTACAATGTGACAGCATTTTGTGTGACATTCTTACCTGCTTACCTTTTTGGCATGGTCCACATACAGTGGTGTTGTGAAACCTCAGTTCTGGAATTCCTTTTACTGCATCTGCTTTGATTAGCTTTTTCATTGCTCTGTAATTTGCATGACCCAATCTTTGATGCCATAGAACATTTTCATCATGTTTTGACAAGTTACACATATTTGTTCCAATAAGATAGCAATTATCAGCTGACCTAGTACCAGTCATGACACAAACTTCATCTTTATTAAGAACATAACATGAATCTTTATCAAATTTCACATGCAAATTATCATCACAAAGTTGACTAATGCTAATCAGATTTGTAAGTAAGCCATCAACATGTAATACATTTTTAAGCTTAGGAAAACCTTCAACATTCAAAGTTCCTTTACCAACAATCTTTCCTTTAGAACCTCCACCATATGTAACACTACCACTATTCAAGGTCACATAATCAGATAAGAAATCAATACGACCTGTCATATGTCTAGAACAACCACTATCAAAGTACCATAAATCAGGTAGACATGCTTTTAAGGAGGTATGAACAACATTACAGGTAACTTTTGGTTTCCATGCAGATTTCAAAAACTGTTTACCAGGATGTGACAGTTTCTTATGCAGCATTTTCATGTTTTTCTGTTCTTCAAACAACTTTATACAGTAAGGACGAATATGACCAATTTTGAAACAGAAATGACAGATATACTTCCTTTTAACCTTGTGAGACTCTGTTTCTGCAGATGTTGACCCAGATGTGTCAACATTTGCCTTAACAAATTTCACAGGTTTTCTAAATTTATCAGAAATATAAGCAGTAGTACCATCATAACCTAAACCATGATTGTTAGACTTACCAGTAGCTATAGCATTATTTACCTCAGAAGCACTCTTGGAATATTTCTTGAAACATAAAGTAGAATTTATCAGTTTCTCCTTTAAGTTACAGATTTCCAGATCTCTTTTGGTAAGAATAACTTCTAGCTTGGTGATTGTGTCTGTCAAATCCTCATTCCTTTTATTCAGAGAATCAAGGGTGAGTTTCTGATTCTTCTAATCATCCAACATCTTTTGGTATTCATTGTCATCAGTCCTTTTTCCTGCATCATCAACTAAACCATTAAAACAGTTCAAATCTGGGTGACTCTGTTCTGATGTTGCTGTAGATGTTGAAGCATCAGGTACAGCATCAGAATCTGTTTCATCCAGATCATCATCTGAGGAATCATTATAATCAATTCTGGTAAAATTAGAATATTCATTCTGATTTAATTCATCAAGATCATCATCAGAATCATCACTCAAGGTAGCACTAAAATTCAGTTTTTGCTTAAGTCTAGTATTGGCACATTCATTTGCATAATGGCCATAACCAGAACAAGCATTGCATTGAACTGATTTTTGAAATTCAGGATCATACCTTGGTTTACCTTCACTCTTTGATAGTCTTGGTGTGAATTGACCTTTCCTCCTTTCTGGTTGAGGTGTTGATGTGTTGATTTGAATCTTAGGCTGAATATTTCTATTGTTCACAGATTTCTTAAGAAACTTATTAAAGTGCTTAGTGAGCAAGGCAATGTTGTTAGGATTGTTGAGACATTCATCAAGCAATTCTTCATCAGAATCAACTTCAGTAATGATAGGTTGAGACTCAGAAATGTTTGATGTTTCTCCTTTAAAAACCACAACTTTCTTATCAGCATCATTTTCATCAACTTGATTAGTGTTTATTTCATATGTTCTAAGAATACTCACTAACTCATTTTGACTTAATGTATCTGTATTTTTTGCCTCTTCAATAACACAAATTTTAGCATCAAATCTTTTAGGAACAGATCTTAATATCTTATGAACTACTCTAACATTAGAAATAGGGTCACCAAGAGAATGTGATTCATTGATTATCTCACTTAACCTTTCATTGTAGGCTGAAATGGTTTCATCTTCCTTCATTCGGAGATTCTCAAATTTTGTCCCCAACATTCGAAGCTTTGTCCTTCGAACACTGTCTGAACCCTCACAATGCTCTTGCAACCTGTCCCATGCATCTTTAGAAGTAGAACAGTTAGATATAATTTTAAACATTGAAACATCAACAGAAGTAAAAATAGCATTTAAAGCTTTAGAATTGTAGCTTGCTGTTGTTATTTCATCAGCCGTCCAATCAACTTCTCTTTTGAGTTGAACTTCACCATCTGCGTCTGCTGGTCTTTTTAGAGCTTCCCAACCTGTAAGTACAGTCCTCCAAGCACGTTCATCAATTGACTTGATGTACATACGCATCTTAGGCTTCCAATAAGAATAATTCGAACCATCTAAAACGGGTGGCCTAAGTGCAGTGGATATGTGATGTGTTTCCATTGCTAAACTAAACTAAAAACACACTTGACCAAAGATCTAACCTAGTTTCGTCAGGTATCAGCTCTGATACCAACTGAAAGTGTGGTGGGGTGGTGTGTAAAAGTGTTTAAGTATAAGTAGATAAATGTTGCACAGAATGTTGAGACAAATAGCGCAACACTGACTCTAACAGAATATCAGAAATTAAGATTCACAGCGGAAGACTTGAAACACTAAAAACAAACGAGACACAATGGAAATACTTTTAACATAGATTTTATAAATAAAAATCTATGTCTGCCTTATGGCGTAAAATCAATACTTATCTTCAAGTACAAATGTTGTGTGAAATGTTACAACAATAACTTTCACAACGAAACTATAAACGAGGCAGGTGTCAAGTCTAGAAAACGAACTAAGTGTATAAATTATACACTGTCGAAATGCCTAGTCTATCTAATGATTACACTCTCAATAGATAAGAAGACACACAGTCATACGGGTGGTATACAACGTATGAACTAAAATGTAGAACTATTGGCCACAATTTCCTAACAGGGATGAACGCTCGGTCTAGGATATTGATCGAATAGAACACACTAAATTATGAAGCCTTCAATGGGTATTTATAGTGTGGGATACGAAATTCTAGAGGCTTCCACATTGAGGTCCTATTTTTTAGGAAACTCAACTTCCACAACTTCCATGATCTTTCTAGATCCTTCTAGCATGCTCCAGGTCGTTCCAAATGCATCTAGGCTGTTCTAGCATGTTCTCCAATGTTCTGGAATCTTCCAGGTTCCAGATCCTTGTAGAAGCTTCTAGATCCTGCCAGAAATGCGATAACATTTAGGTCAACATTTAATGTAGCATTTCAGAAAAGACTTAGAAAAAATCTCGGAAGGTCAAATTAAGATGTTGTTGATAATGTTAAGACATTTAAGAATTAACAACATCTACAATAACATTATTGGGCCTTATTAAAAACTAAAAAGTGGTGCACAAAAACTTATATGGAATATTGCATACATGCATTTCAGTCATTCACACACATGTTTTTTATAAATACACCCACAAGCTTAATTCACACACATTTTTTATAAATACACCCACAAGCTTAATTCACACACATATTTTTTATAAATACACCCACTGACAGCTCAATTCACACCCACGTTTTTTATAAATGCACCCACTGACAGAAATTGAACATGGTCGTCTTCTCCGAGCAGTTTTCGGTCACCTCAGGCCGCGGTCGGACGCTGCAATTTACGATGACCTTAATCCTTAAATATTTTATATTTCTTTAAATATTCTTTAATACTAATTATTATGGGTCAATGTTATTTTGTATTACGTGCAATAATATATCTTACTACATGCAATACTATATGTTACTATATATTATAATGTGGGTTACTTAATCAATAAAAAAAATATAAAAATATAAAAGAATCAGTATTACTATATAAAATTGTGTTATTGCTACATGTAATAATTTATTTTACTACATAAAAAATTATATGTTACTACATACTACAGTTTGAATTACTACATTGAATAGACGTTTGTTACTATATGTAACTTTATCAAATTATCTAATATTTTTTGCATCATCCTACAATAACACCTTTTGTATTACAACATGATTATTGTGTTTACTACATTCGATAATATATGTTACTACATATTATAATGTGAGTTACTACATCAATAAAAACACTAGAAAAAATGTGTTACTAAATAAAAGAATTTGTATTATTATATAAATAGTTTGTGTTATTACTACATAAAATAATGTGTATTACTACATATTACAATTTGAATTACTACATTTAATATCCCGCGTTCGACAATAAAATAAAAGATAAAAAAATCACAGAAACGAGTAAAATAAACGGATTAAAAATTTCGAATTAAGTTGTTAGTGGGTGTATTTATAAAAAATGTGTGTGAATTAAGTTTGTTGGTGTATTTATAAAAATTGTGTGTGTGAATTAAGCTCGTGGGTGTATTTATAAAGAACATGTGTGTGAATGACTGAAATGCATATATGCAATATTTCATACAAGACTAGCCCAAAGTGGTGATGTTTACGAAGGATATATTTTGATGATTTCATGTTTGTTGATTTTTTATGTGTTCCAATCACATTTTGATAATTTTCATTTGAAATATATTATCCGATTATAGTTATTCGAATCCGGCCCGGATTCGTCCGATATCCGTTCCGTATCCGTATACCGAATATTCCGAATTCGTATCCGACTCCGAATTCGAGAAAAAAATATGGTTTAGGATACGGTATAAGCACTATCCGTCCGTATTCGATCCGTTTTCACCCCTATCCATGCATGAGTAGGCTCGACATTAATTTATTGTTGGACATTGCTAACTGATAAACCCAAACAAACGAGAAACTATTTTAATGCAATTAAATTAACATGAGATTACATTAATATCGATCATATCTTGAAATAATTAAGATGAGAAAGACGCGTACGTACGTAGGTAGCTATTCGCGATTGTCGTAACTAAGAAGAGCGTAGGCAGTCTGAACAAGGGTGAGAATAAAGATGAACAAAGCAGCCAAGAGAGAGATTACAGCCCATGGACTTTTGAGATATGTCTGAAAGAGATCCTTCCGCCACTCATTAGTCAACTTATTATAGCGTTCCCTCAACAATAGTACCATGTCTTTAAAATCGGGACTGAGATCGTCGGGAGAAGAAGAGAGATCCTTGGATATTCTGTCGAAAATTTCCGCAACTTCGTCTCTAGGCAGATTTGAAATGATAATGTCATGCGATTGCAGGAGGGTAATATCCTCGGCACCAAGGACGAGGCATCTCATCGAATACATGTACGAGGTGAAGAGATAATTATTATCAACATTGTGAAGGTTCTCGATCGAAGGCAATTAAGTTGAGAAAGAGCGACTTTGTGTAAGAATCAACCTCAATCTCTGGAAGCATTAGCGTATTATATATTATGTGAAAAGCTGATGCTTTTATCGGTAACACCGAGTGTGATGCCAGCCTCGTGAAGTTTTGTGGAAGGTGGGATGTATTCAAATATATCGTAGCTCGTCAAGTATTGTGTGAGTAGACGACGACGGTTTATAGGTTTGAATGCTGTAAACATTTTACTAATTAACCCACGCCAACCACCTATCTCCTGATCAACAAATTTAATTAAATTTGTGGAATATTAATATATATAGCCAGATTAGTAATTAAATTTATATTTATAGCTAGCTAGCTAGCTAGTAGCACCTTCTTGATCATATATATAGCAGCTTCGATACAGGTCCAGCTAGTACGTTCAATTTATTCTCCAAGTCACTTGCAAACAATATATCTAATTAATATATCACCAAGTCTCATTCGTAGACCAATTATGAAAATGCAACATCAACAAATAAATCACGCCTAATTTTATCCTGCAGTAAAGTTAATTTGAGTGTAGCTAGCAGTGAAAGTAAAATAAAATTAATGTTGAGAGAATTAAGAAAGTCATTGCAAAAAAGTGTGACCGGTGAATTTTTTTTGTCGGTAATAGGACGGTTGCTAATTAATATATACCAACGAATTTATATATAGTGGCCGTCGGTAAAAAAAACACTATTAATTATTCCTTAAAACATTAGAAGAAGAAAAAAATATAATTAGCTAGCTAGGTAGATAGACATAATGAATGTTTCAAATTAAAAGGCGGCTAGGGAGTGAAAAATGAAGTATATATGGATGGATGATGAATTGAAGAGTACGTGAAAGATGAGTAAGTACTGACCTCATCAATGGATCCACTTTGAATCCTACGCAATGTGATAAGAAGGTTGATGGGGAGCTGGTTTTCAAGCAAGAGAATGTCGTGAAGACAGCGTTTCTTATCCTCCTTATTCTCAAGAACGCGCTTTATTACAAGATTACGATTATCGATATTACTAATATCAGTAATACAACTTATTAGTGTATCAAAAGCCTCGAGAACAAAGAGGCCATCGATAAGCATCATCCGGACAAAGGCATCATCTTGCTGCTGCCACCGTTCTCGTAGGCGCTTTTAAGCTCCTCAGCCACCGCATTCACACCATTATAGTAACGCTCCAACACATTTAATAATGATAACTCCTCCTCGTATTTTTTGTTTCTCAGGAGGAAGTCAGCTAAAGAAGCTTCCTTGGGATTAGGACGTATATGATCCGTCAACCCTATTGTTAGAATGATTTTCATTAGTGACCATAATTAGGTCATAGTTTAATTTATACAAGAGTCGACACTAATTAACTAACCACTCAGTTTTGATATATATATATATATATATACCTACAATGCTCGGCATGTAAACATTGTTAAACTCTTCTTCTTCCTTTTCGTTCCGTTCAATATTAAGTTTCAGCCCGTACATCATTTTCCACGACGGCGCCGGCTCCTCCATCGGTCCAAATACTTTCCCCGTGTAAGCTGATAACTGTTTTCGCAGCTCGACATCCCATTCTTTCAATTCAATTGTATGGCTACGCTGCTCACTCTCACCCATTCGATCACAATTATATATTAATATTGAATATTGGAATTAAGATGAATAAGCTATATATATATAGGGGTTGGAATTCGTTTGGAACAAACTTAAATATTAATTGGTTCAAGTGTACTGGTTGGTTTATATAGCTTCTCCACAAACTATATATATATTCGCAAATATTAATCACAATATTCTTAAAACTTTATACGCGTCCACATTGCGCGTCACTAAGTAAATCAATTAAAATTTAAAGTGCATGTCTCATAACTTTCTTGCCAAATTTAAACTTTTCTTTTTATTACTTTGAAAATATTTCATTCATTTCAAAAAAGTTCACTATAATTTAAGATTTAAAAATAAATAAATAAATGAATTATGAACTGACTTTTTAAGACAGAGGAAATATTTATTTTAATTTGGGACTTTTAAAATGAATTTCAAGTTTTAACCGCAATGTAAAATTGGATTAAAAAAAATGCAATGTAAATTAATACTACCTCCGTTACCGGACTAGGATTAAATGGACGTGGGCACCTCGGCCCAAGGGCACTAAATGGACTTGGTGAAAGGACATAGGTTAACTACAAAAAAGGGCCTGCATATCGACTGAATTTTTTGTTCCGTCGGTAATACGTACAGGCGGAATAAAACGGTTGGTATTATTGACGGAATCAGTCTCCACGACCCGGGTTATAATTCCGTCGGTAATTTATTTCTTAAAAATAATAAAAATTTAAATAATCCGTCGGAGATTTCCGTTGGAGATTCCATCGGTAATTCCGTCGAAAATTTTATTTCCAATTAATTTTTTTTTTTGTAAAATTATTGATTCGGGCGGAATTTACATGTTTTAGGGGCACATGTGAAGCGTGTTTTGATGTGGATTTCATTGAATTATGCATTGAATATGATTGTTTGAGCCAAAATGAGAGAAAGGTTGTGTTTTGTCGATTTTGTAGGAAATACGATGAAATTTGGAGCAAAACACCAACCATACTTTACTGGATCAGGAAGAAGAGTGCACGGTTGGATTCGTCTCGAAAAACGGAGTAGATTAGCCAAAGGAATCGAGTCAATCCGACATTCGAGGCGGAAGATATGCACGAAACGAGAAAAGGCCGAAATCGAAGAGCAAAGCAACTCGGCCGAGTGACTCAACTCGGCCGAATCTGAAACTTTGGACATCACTGCACACTCGGCCGAGTGAGCCAACTCGGCCGAATCAAGTTGAGTACCATAGCTCCTGGAATTGAACATCACTCGGCCGAGTAACCCAACTCGGTCGAATCTGCGAATTTCAACATTTCTGCACACTCGGCCGAATGAGCCAACTCGGCCGAGTCAAGCCAAAGCCGTAGCCACTGGAACTTCAAGACCACTCGGCCGAGTGACCCCAACTCGGCCGAGTCTCAGCTAGACAAAAGCGTGGCACGCTTCTTAAGTGATCCGCTCGGCCGAGTGACCCCAAATCGGCCGAGTCACTCCAATCTCGGTGTTTTTTCCACATTTTGGCTATTTTTGAGGGACCAACTTGCAATTATGCCAATTAAACCCTTCCCAAACACTATATAAACACCTTTTCTTGAAATTCAAGCCATTCTCCCCCAATCCACACATATTTAATTTGGAGGTGTTTTGGCCATTTCTCTCTCAATTCTTCATCAAATCAAGGAAGAAAGGATGCAATAGCTCCCAAATTCCATTCCCCACCACATTCTAGACTAAGCTTTCTCTTTCTTTTCCTTTTTATTTAGTTATTTCATTTGGATTTTGTAATTTCATTATGCTAGTTAGTAGCTAAACACTTTGTGGTTCTAAGGCATTGTAGATACTTGGATTGAAGTTTATGATTACTTTCTTGCTTTAATTGGTGTTTGTCTCTTATTTGTATGCTTAATTATTCATTGTAAAGCATGTTGTTATTGGCCATGATGATTTGCTTAATTCATTGTTAATTGGGGTAAGATCGAGAGATTTATTCCATTTAATCGTATGCAAGCATGCAACCCGGTATTATTATGAGCTCGAGAGAGGATTAATTATCGGAGAGGGAATCGAATGATCTTTGGGGCTAGTTTAGGTAATACAATATTTGTGAGGTAGAGATACGAACTTATATTGTGTTTTCCTTTGAGTTAATTAGATCGAGAGATTAATTAATTCTTCTTGTGTGATCACCCTATATGAGATAACTTTAATGACCATTTAAACGAGTTAACATTCATAAACGGACATTTAGGTGTTACAATTGCCTTGGAACCCAATTTCTCTTAATTGATTTTCATTCGTTTTTACTTTCTTTTATTGATTCGCATGCTAGTAGATCGATTTCCATTACTCTTTATTACTTATTTGTGACACTTTGGTAGGTAATCTTAGAGTAATCCACACCATTCAAATTATCGATCGCGTCTAAATAGAACTTAGTTAACAAACTACACTTTTACGCTTAACCTCCTTGTGGGATCGACTTCGTGCTTACCACGCTACGATAGACGCCGTACACTTGCGGTTGTTTATTTTAGTGTTGCATAACACGTGAATCAATTATTAGTATGAAATTTTATATTTCCGTCGGAAACTCCATCACTATTACCGACGGACCATGCCGACGTATAGTTTTGGGGATCCACGCTCTCCTAGGTCCTAGGTCGATACTATTTGGTCGTATACTTGCAATACTAACGAACCCATATATACGTTTTTTAGTAAGTTGTTTTTGTGCTTATAAATTCACAAAAATACGAAAAAAAAAAAAGTCAATATCGTATCGGTATGAATTTTTTCAATTTTAAAATTTTCGGTATTATTAATGTGTGATTGGTATACCGAACCAGCCCTATTTACTTTTACACATTAATTTGAGACAAAGTTAAAATTAATGCTTTTATTTTCCCCCTTTTCTTTTCCTACAGGTGAGCAACGTACAAATGCTTAATTAATTTTTTTTTTACTTTCCATACAATATATAGGTGAGATATATATAAAAAGACAATTGGATGGTTAAGTCTCCCTCATCACATGGATGGAGTAAATGGGCGTGGGGCTCGACGTCATGTCCTCCTCCTCATTTACCTTGGACAAGCTGCTAAGGTGCGTTATCTTTTAGTACTCAAAAACGTGCAAATTATCATCATGGAACAGAAGGATTAATAGTTTTCAATGTTATTGCAAAAAATCCAAAACAATTAATTAAGGGTTACATGAGAAGTGAATATTTTTCTTCATATAATGTGCATTGATATAGAATGACTTACATTTTGAATATGAGAAAATGTAATCTAATCATTTCATACTTGATAATAATATAATATTGTTTTTGTCCACAATTACATCACTTTATCTACTTTTTTTTAAACATGTGCCAAAAGTTTAAGTATACTTTTGGTGAACAGAGAAAGTACTATATTACATACTCAAAAAAATTGAGAAAATTTCAGTTTACGTTCTGTAATTTAAGTCTAATTCAATTTATATCCTATAAATTTTCATTTTTTTTAATTTCACTTACAGGACCTAAATTGGTCTATTTGGCCAAAATCGCAATTTTTCAGCAAAAAAAAAAAAAAAGTAAATTAGACTATTGGACAACATAAAACGTAAATTGAAAAGGTTAAACTTTAAGGAATATAAATCAGATAAGAAGCTCGGAAATGGAAAGGTTCGCACCGTTTGGGCCTTGATTTGGCAGTGTAACGTTTGGTGTATTTGTTTCAAAAAAAAATTATTTTAAAAGATGTAAAATGAATTTTTTTATAAACAAGTTAAAGCAAATATATTTTCTTTTTTACTTTTTATACAAGAGAGCAACAAATGCTTAATTAATTTTCTTGTTTACTTTTCTTACGACAGGTAAGTAAGTATATATAAAGACCATTGGATGGGTTAAGTCTCCCTCATCACATGGACCTCTGACTTGGAGTAAATGTGCGTGGGGCTCGACGCGTTCTCCTCCTCATTTACCTTGGACAAGCCAGTAAGGTAGGTGAGTGTGGGTCGTCTTTTAATTTACTAAAAAAAACACGTTTCTTTTTCATTTCAAGTGCAAAATCAAAATAGAACCAAAAAAATATTTAAAATATACATAGGTAGTTTCAATAGAGGTGTTAGACATAGTAGGTTGGTGAGTGTGGGTCTATCTTTTAGTTCCCATAGTAGTTGGTGGGGTATCATGGAACTTGTGAAAGAATTTTTTGTCAAGTAAAAGTCTGAATTTATAAAAAGGTGGAAAATTAATTCTTGTACATTAATTTTTATTACTTCGTGGGTCTGATTATCACATTTTACCCTTTAGGGAGAAGGCCCATCGAGTGGACAATTTAAATGGGTGGAGTTGCTTCAAGCAGGAATCGAACCCAGGTCGTTTGCCTAGAGACTCTGATACCATGAAAGAATTTCGTCTCATCTAAAAGTTCGAACTTGTAGAGAGATTGAAAATTAATTCTTGTATATTAATTCCTATTATCATGAAAGAATTATATCTCATCTAAAAATTCGAACTTTTATAGAGATTGAGAATTAATTATTGTATATTAATTCGTATTACTCCCTCTCACTCGTGGGCCAGATTATCACATCTTACCTTTTGGGGAGGAAGCCCAACGAGTGGATAATTTAAATGGGTGGAGTTGCTTTCAGTAGGACACATGGGTGTGAGCCTTATGCCTCTGATACCATGAAAGCATTTTGTTTTATCTAAAAGTCCGAATTTGTAGAGAGGTGGGGAATTAATTCTTATACTCCCTCCGTCCCGGGGAAAGCTCCCCATGAGCTCCGGGCACGGAGATTAAGAAATATCAATATAATAAGTAGATGTATTAGAGGTGATGTGATTGAGAGAGAGAAAAATATAATGAAATGTGAGGGAGAATAGTTACCAAAAAAAAAAGGAATGGGTAGCTTTCTTTAGGACGGACGGAAAATGTATGTTGGGTAGCTTTCTCTGGGACGGAGGGAGTATATTAATTCATATTTAATAAAAATTTACACACTTGTCATATTTGGATGTCTAATACTAATTTGCACACTTTATAATCTATCCCCTCAAAATAGTGTTTCCGCACCCTTATATCTTTGACAACGAGAGAGATGTGATCCATGGCTGTATAATAATGATATGAAAATATGTTTTATTGATTATGAAGGAGATGCACATAGGAAATATATACATGACAATATGTAGCTAATAAGGAAAGTTGACTATATTACAAATGATTAGACATGAGATTAGTGATATGATTAGCTTATTAAGAGGATAATGATTTATGATGAATACGCCCCCGCAGGATTGACGTTCCATCTGTAACAGCAGCTTTGGAACGAAGATCTTGGAATCGTGCCTTTGCCAAAGGTTTTGTTAGAATGTCTACTAGTTGGTTTAGAGTGTTCACATAAGCTACAGAAAGAACACCCTTTGAAGTGAGATCTCGGACAAAATGCAAATCAATCGCTATATGTTTCATCCGGGAATGTTGGACGGGATTCAGGGCTAAACGAGTTGCCCCTATAATATCACATAGTAGCCGTGGAGGTGAGGGAATGTTGATGCGCAAGTCTGCAAACAGATAATGAAGCCAACATACCTGAGAAGCAGCTATGGCCAGGGCTAGGTACTCGGCCTCCATAGAGGAACGCGCCACACCACGCTGCTTTCGGGAGCGCCAAGAGACTTTGGTGGAGATTTATCTGACTGCAAGTCGACATCAACTTATATCTGAATAATCGCTTCACCGAGCCCCAAGCCTCAGGAGATGGAGCGGCCATATGCTGTGCAAGACGATTAACACTGAACGAGATGTCAGGACGCGTTATTGTTAAGTATTGTATGCCACTAAGGGCACTACGATACTCATTGGGATCAACGCCATTGATAATTCCATGCTTGTCGAGCCTTTCTCCGAGCACGAAATTCACGACTCCGTGTGGAGCTGTGAGTCATCCAAAAGTTCGGGTCTGGATGGCTTCACCTTCACTTTCATTAAAGAATACTGGTACTTGATGAAGGATGATTTTCAGAAGTTGTTTGTTGAATTCCACACTAATGGCAAGCTGGTAAAGGGCTTTAACCCCTCTTTTATTGTCCTTATTCCCAAAAGGCAGTGTGCATCCAACATCGGCGACTTCCGACCGATCTCAATGATCAATAGTGCGTACAAGATACTTGCCAAGGTGCTCGCCAGAAGACTTTCTCGGGTCATGCACAGTGTAATCTCAAAAAATCACACGACATTTATTCAGGGGGAGACACATCCTTGATGGTGTCTATTAAGTAATAGTTAGGGTAGTTTATCTTGGTAGTTATACATCCTCTTGTTAGTTACAACTACCCTATATATCTTCTTGTAAACCTCTTCTATATATACTGGAATACAAGTCTTGGCTCTCACTTTTGAGAGTCCTTCCATTCTACATGGTATCAGCCTAACCTCTTCCGGGCCTATCTTTCCCCCTCCTTCTCGTCTCTTCTTGATCGCCCTTCTCAATGGCCGACCCACCGGCGACCACCTCCGTCTTTGACGCCACCCTAACCCTTCATGCTATGACTCATCTTGTCACCATCAAGTTAAAACCCACAAATTTTCCAATGTGGTATCGTCAAGTTCATCCGCTTCTTGTTACCCAAAAGTTTTTGCCCTACGTTGATGGCTCCTCCCCGGCCCCTCCCACCACCGTCATCACCGATGGTACGTCCTCTCCTAATCCGCTCTACACGACTTGGTACTCTCGTGATCAAATCGTGAGTGTTTTCTTGACGTCCACCCTCACCGAGGAGGCCATGGCGGTGACCGTTGGCTGCTCGACCTCGCTGGAAATCTGGAATGCCCTCGCTGAGGCATTCAATCAGCCCTCCAAAGCCCGTGAATTACGGCTAAAAGATGAACTTCAACTTATCAAGAAAGGTTCAAAATCTGTTTCTGATTATGGGGCCGCCTTTAAGTACCTGTGCGACCAGCTTTCCTCCATGGGCTGCTCTCTTGATCCTACAGACAAATCTCATTGGTTTCTTCGTGGCCTGGGTCCAGAGTTTCACGGTTTTTCCACCACTCAAATCCACATCTCGCCTCTCCCCTCGTTTTCAGATCTGCTCGCCAAGGCTGAATCCCACGACCTCTTCACCCGCAGTCTTGAAACCCCCTCCACTTCGTCGCAGTCGCCTGCCTTTCTTGCTCGCTCCTCGGCATCCTCTCTGTTAGGCCGTCCTCCTGCTCGCCAGCAATTTGTTCGTGGTCGCCCTCCTGCTCGCGGCTATGCAGGACGTGGGCGAGGTCGTGCTCGATCATCTCCTCGCTGCCAGATCTGCAGATTTGATGGTCATTATGCTCCAACCTGTCCCCAGCGCTATGAAACCTCTGCTTCTCGCCAGGCGAACAACGTTGGCTCCTTTCCTCGAAATGATTCTGCTCATCTCACTAATCTCTCAGACTGGTATGTTGATACTGGGGCCTCTTCGCACATGGTTCCCTCCTCGGCCGCTCTTGATTCATGCTCGCCCTACACTGGTTCTGATAGAGTCGTCGTCGCAAACGGTAATATCCTTCCAATTACTCACACTGGTACTCATCTTTATAATTCTGATCTATTTTTTTCCAATGTTCTTGTCGTTCCTTCCATTACGAAAAATCTTCTCTCTGTAAGAAAATTGACCAATGATTTTCCTGTTCGTCTTATCTTTTCTAACAATTCCTTTGAAATTCAGAATCGGACTACAGGTTTGACTCTTGCTCGCGGTAGACTTGATCATGGTTTGTATGTTTTGGAAAAATGTCACTCTAGCTTTGCTTCCTCATTACGTGCTCGCTCGAACCTTAGTTCGTTTGAATTATGGCATAGTAGATTAGGGCATGTTGCTTTTGATATTGTAAATGTACTTAAGCGAAAAGGACATATTTCCACCACTTCTTTGCTTCCTAAGCCTGTTATTTGCTCGGCATGTCAAAAATCTAAGAGTACTCGCCTTTCCTTCTCGCTGAACTCAAAACGTGCTACCTCTGTTCTTGATATCATTCACTGTGACTTGTGGGGTCCCTCGCCTATTAAATCTCATGATGGTTTCCGTTATTATGCCCTGTTTATTGATGATTACTCGCGATTTACTTGGTTCTATCCCCTCCGTCAAAAATCTGAATTTGTCTCCACCTTTGTTAACTTTAAAAGTTTGGTCGAAAACCAATTTGATCGTAAGATAAAACGCTTTCAATCGGATGGTGGAACTGAATTCACCAACCATAAACTTCGTGACATTTTTCTCTCTTCTGGAATTATACATACTATGTCATGTCCCTACACTCCGGCCCAAAATGGCCGAGCAGAGAGAAAACACCGGCATATCACTGAAATGGGGCTTGCTTTACTGTTTTCATCCTCCGTTCCGACCACCTTTTGGGTCGAGGCCTTCTGTACGGCCGTCTATCTTATCAATCGATTATCTTCTCCTATTCTTAACTCCAAATCTCCTTATGAAATGCTTCTATCCACTCCTCCTCTATATGATAATCTCCGTGTCTTTGGATGTTGTGTTTATCCCTGTCTTCGTCCATATACTACTAACAAATTCTCTCTTCGCAGTATTCCTTGCGTTTTCCTTGGATACAGTTCTCGCCATAAAGGGTTCTGTTGTTTTGATCCCTGCTCACAGCGCATGTACATTTCTAGGCATGCTCGCTTTGATGAGTCCCTTTTTCCATTTGCTGCAAGCGGACCATACCCAGATTTCTCCTCTCTTGATATTGCTACGTTTGATAGCTCTCTCCCCTTGCCGCTCTCTTCTTCTCCTTCTATGACTGGTCGCCCCAATGATTCACCTGATTCTCCCTGCTCGCTATGTCTGCAGCCTGATATTACGCCTCCGACCATCCAACCAACTGCTCCTCGCCCTCCTCCTCCTGCTCCTCGCCCTCCTCCTCCTGCTCCTCGCCCTCCTCCAACTCATGGCATGCGAACAAGATCTCAGGATGGCATCTTTAAAACCAAACATCCCTTTGATTCCTCCCTCATCACCACCACATCCTTTCTCACTGCCATTCATACTTCTCCTGAACCCAAAGGTTTCTCCTCGGCGGCAAAACATCAGCACTGGTTGACCGCCATGGACGAGGAGCTCAAGGCCCTTCACAAAAACAACACTTGGGACTTGGTTCCTCCTCCCCCCGACGCGAACATTGTTGGCTCTAAATGGGTATATCGAACAAAGTTTCTTGCTGATGGCACTATTGATCGTCACAAAGCTCGGCTGGTCGCCCAAGGCTACACTCAAATTCCTGGTTTCGACTATGATCACACCTTCAGCCCGGTCGTTAAGTCCTCTACTGTTCGTATTATCCTCGCTCTCGCCGTCATGAATAACTGGTCGCTCCATCAATTGGACGTCAACAACGCTTTTCTTCATGGTCTCTTAGACAAACCCATTTACATGAAACAACCACCTGGTTTTGTTGATCCTTCTCGCCCTCAGCACGTTTGCAAACTCAACAAAGCCCTATATGGCTTGAAGCAAGCTCCTCGCGCCTGGTTTCAACGTTTTTGTGACTTCCTTCTCGCCCTTGGTTTTGTTGAGAGCAAATCAGACACCTCCCTGTTCATCTATATGTCAGGTCGTACCTCTCTTTTTCTCCTCGTTTATGTTGACGATATTATAATCACTGGAAATGATCAGTCTTTTACTACTCGTCTTATTACCAGGATCAATAAAGAGTTTGCCATCAAGGATCTTGGTCGTCTAACATTCTTCCTTGGCCTTGAAGTCACCTACACTGATCGCGGCCTCTTCCTCGGCCAGTCTAAATATGCAGCCGACATCCTCACTCGTGCCGACTTGCTAGATTGTAAGCCTGTTGCAACTCCTCTTTCCACCTCTGACCTTCTTCGCCTAGATGGTACTCCCTTCTCCGATCCTACCTTGTTCAGGTCACTTGTCGGCGCCCTCCAATACCTCACCATTACTCGCCCCGATCTCGCGTTTGCGGTCAACACTGTTAGTCAATTTCAAGCAAAACCGACAATTGACCACTTTCAAGCTGTCAAACGCATTCTTCGCTATGTTAAGGGGACTTCGCATCTTGGCCTTACCTTCTCTACTGGTCGCCCAACACTGCTCGCCTACTCAGATGCCGACTGGGCTCGATGCCTTGACACTCGTCGTTCCACTTTTGGTTATGCTATATTTTTTGGCACCAACCTTGTCTCCTGGGCGGCCAAGAAACAACCTACGGTCTCCAGATCGAGCTGTGAGTCCGAATATCGAGCAATGGCGACCACTTCATCAGAAATTGTCTGGATCTGCTCGCTGCTGAAGGAACCTAAAGCTCTTCCCACTACTACGCCTACTCTACTCTGCGACAACAAGAGCGCCATTTTTCTTTCTCAAAATCCAGTCGCTCACAAGCGAGCCAAACACATTGACATAGACTATCATTTTGTTCGAGAGCTCGTCACCACTGGTCGCCTAGTTACTCAGTTCGTGCCTTCTCAATACCAATTGGCCGACATCTTTACAAAGAGCCTTGCTCGACCTCTTTTTGAATTCTTTCGACACAAGCTCACCGTCTCTTCGCTCCCGCTTCGCTTGAGGGGGAATATTAAGTAATAGTTAGGGTAGTTTATCTTGGTAGTTATACATCCTCTTGTTAGTTACAACTACCCTATATATCTTCTTGTAAACCTCTTCTATATATACTGGAATACAAGTCTTGGCTCTCACTTTTGAGAGTCCTTCCATTCTACAGTGTCCTTGTCCTCAATGAGCTCATTGACGAGGCAAAGAAGAAAAGGCAAGAGAGGCTACTATTTAAGATAGACTTTGCAAAAGCCTTCGATTTAGTTAATTGGGCCTCTTTGGATGATATGATGAACAACATGGGTTTTTATCCAATCTGGCGAAAATGGATCGTCATGGAATGTATTACCACTGTCTCGGATTCAGTCCTCATCAATTGCAGCCCTACAAACGAATTCAAGCTCGAGCGTGGGTTGCGACAAGGAGATCCACTCTCCCCGTTATTGTTCCTCATTGCAGCTAAGGGTTTGAGCATTTTGATTAACAGGGCCTTAGCCGCAGGGCTCTATGATGCTGCCTCGGTTGGCTCGAAAGGTTTTACAGTCTCTCACTTGCAATACGCTGAATCGCTGATGATACATTTTGGTGGGAAAAGCTTCGGCCGGCAAGCAACATTTGGGCCCTCAAGTGCATATTAAACAGCTTCGAGAGTGTCTCGGGCCTTAAAATCAACTATTCAAAACAAAAATATATATATACAAAAATATAAATTTAAAAGTAAGTTCAAAAAATTAAAATAAAAATAAAAAATAAAAAATATATATTTAAATATAATTTCAAAAATCAAATTAATTTATAACCCCTAAATAATTTTAAAATACAAAAATCAAATTAATTTATAACTCTATAATCTAAAAAATCAAATTAATTTATAACCCCAGTAAATTATTTTAAGATTTAATTAGACAACATTTTTTTCTTATACTCCCTCCTATTCAAAATATATGTCATCCTAATCTCATGCACATATATTAAGAAAATAATTGACTTCTCATTTTACCCCTAATCAATGCTTGTAATTTTCATTAAAAAAAAATACATGTCTGTAAATATTTATTGATCTTAAGGGTAAATTTGGAATAAATGCAATTAATTTGCATTGAAAAGTGCAAAACGACTTATATTTTGCAAAGAAAACGAAAGGTCAAAACGACTTATAAAATGAATAGGAGGGAGTATTATACTACAATAAATAGTTGAGCTTAACTTTAAAATTGATTGAAATTTACTATGGGACTAAAAGTGTATGAAAAAGGATCGAAAGTGATATTATTCTATTCTCACAGGACCGAAAGTGATTTGACTTCATTCTTACAGGACCTAAAGTGAAAATCATGCAAACTCTAAGCCGTTACACTAACGAAATTTTTTTACAGGACTAAAAGTGTCTATAAAAGAACCGAAAGTGATTTGACCTCATTCTTACAGGACCAAAAGTGAAATTTTCCCTTTAATTTACTCAAAAAAACACGTTTCTTTTTTATTTTAAGTACAAAATCAAAATAGAACCATAAAAACTTAAGCTAATTAATTAAAATGTACATAGGTAGTTTCAATGGAGGTGTTAGACATAGTAGGTAGGTGAGTGTGGGTCTATCTTTTAGTTCCCATAGTAGTTGGTGGTAGTAGGCAAAGAGAGTATGATCAGTAGAGGGAATTAGACATAGTGAGTAATAATCACAAATTAGGTAAACTAATTTGATAATTAAATATAATGTGAACAAATAAATAGATCAGTTCAGGCGCCAATGTCAATTCTCAAAAGTAGTGGTCTTTTGAATTCCTTCTCCTCCGATACCACTTGATGGTCCCAAAAGAAGTGTGACACGTGTATATGGAAGGAGGGGGGAATACACGTGTTGTGTTTTTCAAAACTTTTGTAAACAATGCAAACACAAATAATCAGAGAATCAGAGTTGACAGATTAGTTATCGAGAGGAATTTTTTTGTGAGTGTTATCTCATAATTTCATAGTCAGTTGATAGGATCAGACAAGATGACTTAGGCCGAAATCGATCAAATGAGTTGAAGGTTTGAATCAGCTGAGAAGGTGATTCTTAGAGTTTAGCACAGTTGGTCAGATGAGCAGAGTAGATCAGCATAGTACTTGAGTACAGTACTTCAGCAGAGTACTTAAGCACAGTAAAGATCAGCACACTAAGAAGTCTATCAGAAGAGTCAGCTTTTGATCAACAAAACAGAAGAGTTGGGTATTAGAAGAGTAAGTAGACTTCTGATCTTTTATCGGCAAGTCTTCTGATACGAAAGTTAGTTAGTTTAACTAATTGTATTACAGTTACAACTACTTGAGAGCATAACTACCATTTCAGTTGAGCAATAACAGATCAACAAAACAGAAGAGTTGGGTATTAGAAGAGTAAGTAGTCTTCTGATCTTTTATCGGTTTAACTAATTGTATTACAGTTACAACTACTTGAGAGCATAACTACCATTTCAGTTGAGCAATAACAGAGCAAGCGATTGCAAACGGTTGCTAACTACTCAAACAGTTCATAATAGCAGCAACTACCTTTGATCTTTATATGCTTTTAAATGTACATTGTAAAGATTGATTTTGGATTTTGGATTGTAATACGTTTTGTAATCTTTGAGTTGTGTGAGTTCACGAGTGTTAGACATAGTAGGTAGGTGAGTGTGGGTCTATCTTTTAGTTCCCAAAGTAGTTGGTGGGGGTACGGCAAAGATAGTCTGATCAGTAGAGCGAGTGTTAGACATAGTAGGTAGGTGAGTGTGGGTCTATCTTTTAGTTCCCATAGTAGTTGGTGGGGGTACGGAAAAGATAGTCTGATCAGTAGAGGGAGTTAGACATAGTGAGTAATAATCACAAGATCAGTAGAGGGAGTTAGACATAGTGAGTAATAATCACAAATTAGGTAAACTAATTTGATAATTAAATATAATGTGAACAAATAAATAGATCAGTTCAGGCGCCAATGTCAATTCTCAAAAGTAGTGGTCTTTTGAATTCCTTCTCCTCCGATACCACTTGATGGTCCCAAAAGAAGTGTGACACGTGTATATGGAAGGAGGGGGGAATACACGTGTTGTGTTTTTCAAAACTTTTGTAAACAATGCAAACACAAATAATCAGAGAATCAGAGTTGACAGATTAGTTATCGAGAGGAATTGTTTTGTGAGTGTTATCTCATAATTTCATAGTCAGTTGATAGGATCAGACAAGATGACTTAGGCCGAAATCGATCAAATGAGTTGAAGGTTTGAATCAGCTGAGAAGGTGATTCTTAGAGTTTAGCACAGTTGGTCAGATGAGCAGAGTAGATCAGCATAGTACTTGAGTACAGTACTTCAGCAGAGTACTTAAGCACAGTAAAGATCAGCACACTAAGAAGTCTATCAGAAGAGTCAGCTTTTGATCAACAAAACAGAAGAGTTGGGTATTAGAAGAGTAAGTAGTCTTCTGATCTTTTATCGGCAAGTCTTCTGATACGAAAGTTAGTTAGTTTAACTAATTGTATTACAGTTACAACTACTTGAGAGCATAACTACCATTTCAGTTGAGCAATAACAGATCAACAAAACAGAAGAGTTGGGTATTAGAAGAGTAAGTAGTCTTCTGATCTTTTATCGGTTTAACTAATTGTATTACAGTTACAACTACTTGAGAGCATAACTACCATTTCAGTTGAGCAATAACAGAGCAAGCGATTGCAAACGGTTGCTAACTACTCAAACAGTTCATAATAGCAGCAACTACCTTTGATCTTTATATGCTTTTAAATGTACATTGTAAAGATTGATTTTGGATTTTGGATTGTAATACGTTTTGTAATCTTTGAGTTGTGTGAGTTCACGAGTGTTAGACATAGTAGGTAGGTGAGTGTGGGTCTATCTTTTAGTTCCCAAAGTAGTTGGTGGGGGTACGGCAAAGATAGTCTGATCAGTAGAGCGAGTGTTAGACATAGTAGGTAGGTGAGTGTGGGTCTATCTTTTAGTTCCCATAGTAGTTGGTGGGGGTACGGCAAAGATAGTCTGATCAGTAGAGGGAGTTAGACATAGTGAGTAATAATCACAAGATCAGTAGAGGGAGTTAGACATAGTGAGTAATAATCACAAATTAGGTAAACTAATTTGATAATTAAATATAATGTGAACAAATAAATAGATCAGTTCACGACTTCACGTGCCAAAGTCAATTCTCAAAATTAGTGGTCTTCTGAATTCCTTCTCTGATGCAACTTGATGGTCTCAAAATAAGTGTGACACGTGTATAGGGGAGGAGAGGGGGGAATACACGTGTTGTGTTTTTCAAAACTTTTTCAAACAATGTAAACACAAATAATCAGAGTCGACATGTTAGTTGTCAAGAGGAATTTTTTCGGTCCAAGGCTTAAAACTATCAATTGAAGACTTAAGATTTTAACACCGTTAACAATTTATTTAATGAAAGCTGACGAAGCAATTAGGTGTCCAATAATACCATGTGACATTTAATTTTAATTAAATAAAAGAAAATTGTTTCCTTCTTTCTCTTCCATGGTCGCTGCTACTCTGCCTTTCCATCCCTGTTTCTCCTTCCTCTGTTACCGAGGTGTAAAATTTGATTGTCATAATTTCCACATTTTACAGTAGATAAATTTAAACTTTATTAGCAACAATCATTAGGCTTAGCAACCATTATCACATAGAACAAACTTTAATATTGTTAATTAATTAGTACATCAATTTTTGTCGGTTAACAAGTTTATCTTGAATTTCTTCTACTTTTGATCATTTTGCTGATGCAAATGCTGATAATACACGTATCGGGTCAGATGACTCATGTGTTCATATTGCATACTACAGCATCGGGTCAGATGACTCATGTGTTCATATTGCATACTACAGCGAGTGGTCAAGTCTCTAAAAGGAAAAAATAATCTTTAAAGCATTTTATCAAACACATGATAGGCAGAAGAAAAATATACAATATCTTGAAATTTCTGAACAATTAACCATTAACATTTCTTCATGACACATATATAAATTACGTCAACATTTGTTATAGGATTAGCACTCCAGCAAAAATAAAAAATAACAAAGCCTCATTACGTCAACATTTGTTATAGGATATACAATACTAGCGTCTAGGGAAGTTGAAGAAGAAAATAGAATCTTTATTTTTTAATTAAGTTAGATGTTGCATGAATATATTATGTATCACTTAATTCTCTCGTCAGCTTCCGTTAACTAGTTTGCTAACGGTGTTAAAATTTTATGCCTTCAATTGATAGTTTTATATGAATCGAGCCTTATATAAATACAATTTTTCTTTTAGACCTTAAATCGATAGTTGACTTATCATTCTAGCCTTAAATCGATAGTTGACAAAATGGTCAAAGACCTATGAAAGTACATATTTTAACAAATCTAAATCAAATATACAAACTATATGCGGAATTATGATAGACCTTTTTTTACCCCTAAAATAACTTAGTAAATCACAAGTGTTACTCACACCAAAAAATATAATCTGAAAAATCAAATTAATTTATAACCTCAATAATCAGTAAATAAATATTTAAAAATACAAAAATAAAATCAAGTCAAATATATATATATATATATATATATATATATTGATTTGAGATTAGTTTAAGATTTAATTAGATAACTTATTTTTAATATTATATATAATCAATTATTTTTTATACAATTGTTTTTCATTGATTTGAGATTAGTAAATTAACATATTTTATATACGTTTGGTGTTATTATAATTTTAATGATATTATCAAAATTGATTATTTTATAATGTTTTTTTAAATTTAATTTAGATTTATTTTATTTTTACTGGTTTTTATTTTAAGTTTTGGATTTCATATATATATATATATATATATATATATATATATATATATATATATATATTTATTGACAGTTATCAATTTTATTTTATTTTTTTCAAAAATGTTATTTAGAAGAAAAAAATTATTTAGATATTATAAAATTTAATTTATGTATTTTAAAATGATTCATATTTTTTTTTGATACAATTAATATTTGAATTTTGCATTATAATTATTAATTTCATAATTGAGTTTAAATTTTAAATTGATGGAAATTCACTATGAGACTAAAAGTGTATGAAAAAGTATCGAAAATGATATGACCTCATTCTTACAGCATCAAAAGTGAAAAAAATCACCCAAATTTTTAGCTGTTAAAACTAACGGAAAATTCTTACAGGGGTAAAAGTTTATTTAAAAGGACCGAAAGTGATTTGACCTCATTCTTACGAGACCAAAAGTGCAATTATCCCATAATATATATAAAGACCATTGGATTTCTATGTCTTCCTCAATCACATGGGCAGCTAACTTGGATTTAATGTGCGTGGGGCTCGACGTACGTGTTCTCCTTCTCATTTACCATGCATGGCTAGTCAGAGGCGGGCCTGCCGTGGGGACCAAAATGAAAAAAAATCTACTACCACATTCACATAACATGCGTTGGAAATTATAATTATAATTATAATGTGGTAAATGAGAATAACTTTTCTTGAGCTAGATATTTTTATTTGTATTTGGTGTTTAGTTGTAAATTATAACTTACATTTTTTTCTCTCTTTTATAAGTACTATTTATTTATCATATTATAAAAATTAAAGAAATTATAATTATAATTATAATGAGTTGACAAGTCAATACTATAATTTCTGCGTGGGGCCCTGAGACAAAAGCCTACTGTTTCTTCCATCAATGTATTGTGGCCACTTGTCTTGGATCTTCTCTTTCGAACACAAATGTAGCTTTTAATTTCCACCCACTTTTGTTCCAATTTAAACCTCACCCCACCCCACCCCACTATGTAAATTAATACTCGTAATCCTACCAATATAGCTACATTTAACTCTATACATGAGATCATCGAAAAAAAAAACTTTACACACGAAAATAAATGTAGCTTTTACACCACAAAATATTGCCCAAAAGGCATCGGCAAATGGCATCGGCAGGCCGATCGATGCGAAAAGGGGACGGCATTTAATGCCCGATGCAAAATGGCATCGGCAGTGGGCCCCGATGCCATTTGGTAACGGCCCCCCGATGCAAAATGGCATCGGCAGTGGGCCCGATGCCTTCCCCGATGCCCTAATTAAATATAAAACCCCCCTCTTCCCTCTTCCAGAACGTTACAGCCGTGCCCTCCTCCCCCAAATTGAAGGTTCGCGTTTTTTGGCCATCCCCACTCAAAAATCACCTTCGTTTGCGGATCGAACTCGATTTTTGGCCATTTGTGTTCTACATTTCGACGGGAGCATTTCTACGGTAATTTTTTTCGTTTTCATTGGTTAAATTTGAAGTTATATGTGTATATATAGTTTTAGTATATATATGTATATATATGCATATATGTTGTATGTATATATAAAATTGTTAGAATTGTTAATTTTTATGCATGCATGTGTTAATTGTAAGAATTTATAAATTGTTAATTAATTATGTTGTGTTTATAAGCATGTATTTATATGTACGTATGTTTTAATAATTAAGTTATATGAATTTATTTGTTAATTAGAGTGTTAGAATTATATTTGTGTTATATGTCTATATATATGAATTTATTTGTTAATTAGGGTGTTAGAATAATTATTAGAATATAATTAGAATTATATTAATTGATTTTAATAGAGTTGGAAATGAGACGTTGGTTGTTTGTGTGTTTGTAGACGTCGATTGACATGAATTATTCAATTCGTAGTTGGATGTATAGTCCAAGATTAGTGAATGGGATTATGAACCCTGGATTTGTTAGTGGAATAAATGGATTTATTGAATTTGCTACTAGTAATCCGAATTCGATGTGGGAAGAAAAAATTAGGTGTCCTTGTTCGAAAGCTAGATGTCGAAATCAAACTTATAGAGATCCTAATGAAGTTAAATCTCATTTATATCGAAATGGTTTTACACTGAATTATTATAATTGGATTTATCACAGGGAAGAGATTTGGGGTCCACGTCCGTATCAAAACACTAATGAATATGCGTCAACTTCAAACGACGTTGACCTAGCTGGACCTAGTTCGTACCACACTATGGTAGAAGAGTTAATGGGTGGCCCAAACATTGATTTTGGAATCGACGTGGAAGAGGAGGCACTTAATGAAGAACCCCCTAACGAGAATGCGGCACAGTTTTACGACATGCTTCGTGCAGCGGACCAAGACTTGTATCCTGGTTGTGAATCTCATTCGCAGTTGTCATTCAATTCCAGATTGTTGAACATTAAAACGGAAAACAGATTGTCTGAAAGGGGATACAATCAGGTTGTTGAGTTGATTCGTGAGATTTGTCCTCCCGAAAATAAGGTTCCCAAGAAATTTAACGACACCAAACATTTGATGAGTGGGATGGGTCTTCCGGTAGAAAGGATTGATTGTTGTGCACAGAATTGCATGTTATTTTGGGGTGCAGACAGCGAACTAGATTTTTGTAAGATTTGTGGTCGATCACGGTATAAGCCGAGTAGGGTTGATGTAGATGGTCGGTTGAAAAAGAAACGCCCGGTTAAGGAGATGTTCTACTTTCCGATAATTCCTCGTTTGCAAAGATTGTACATGTCCAAGGCCACTGCGAAGGATATGACATGGCATGCCTCGTGCGCTTCTGATGACTCTGGTGTTATGCGTCACCCGGCAGACTCGCTGGCTTGGAAGCATTTGGACCGTTCGTATCCTAATTTTGCATCTGAAATTAGGAATGTGAGGTTGGGCTTGAGCACAGACGGTTTTGCACCGTTTGGAATGACGGGAAAACAATATTCGTCATGGCCAGTTATACTTACTCCGTACAATCTACCCCCGTGGTTATGCATGAAGGATCAATTCATGTTTCTTTCGATTCTCGTACCCGGGCCTAAAAGTCCAAAGGACAAACTTGATGTGTTTTTGCAACCACTGATAGCAGATTTGAGATTTTTATGGGAAAATGGGGTGCAAACTTACGATGTTGCTAGAAAGCAAAACTTTTTGATGCGAGCTGCACTTATCTGGACCATTAGTGACTTCCCAGCATACTCAATGTTGTCTGGTTGGAGTACAGCCGGAAGGCTTGCTTGTCCATATTGTGGAGAGTACACCGATGCATTCTATTTGAATAAAAGTCGAAAGCAGTCGTGGTTCGACAACCACCGAAAGTTCTTACCACCGAATCACACGTGGCGATCGAATAAAACTGCATTCATGGCCGGAGTAGTAGTCACAGATGATCCACCGCCTATTCGAACGGGTGCAAGTCTCCTATACGAAATTGATCATTTGGGATATAGAAAGGTTACAGAGGATTGTGCTGAGGCTCACAACAAAAAACTTTCTAGAGGGTGGAAGTGGAAAAGCATTTTCTGGGAGTTGCAGTATTGGAGTACCTTGTTGATACGACACAATTTAGACGTGATGCATATTGAGAAAAATGTGTTTGATAACGTTTTCAACACGGTGATGAATGTGGAGGGGAAAACAAAGGACACGTCTAAATCAAGAGATGAGCTGAATGATTATTGTCGTCGTCCCTCTCTCAAGAAATGTCCACATACATCAAAGTATCCTAAGGCTTCTTTTTCGCTTGATAAGAAGCAGAAGGATGTTGTTTGTAAGTGGATAAGTGAGTTGAAGTTTCCAGATGGATATGTGTCTAACATGTCCCGTTGCATTGACTGGTCGAAATTGAAATTGTATGGGATGAAGAGTCATGATTGTCACGTGTTTATGCAGAGACTACTACCGATTGCTTTTTACAAAATTCTGCCGCTCACTGTGTGGAAAGCAATCACTGAGCTTAGTCTATTTTTTAAGGAGTTGACTTCTACAACCATCACAGTTGACAACATGACTCGACTGGAAACAGATATCCCAATCATCTTGTGCAAGTTGGAACGTATCTTTCCACCCAGCTTCTTCAACTCTATGGAACATCTACCTGTGCACCTTGCATATGAAGCAAAAATGTGTGGTCCAGTTCAATACAGATGGATGTATCCATACGAGAGGTAATTTAATTAATTTCTCATACGATTCTTCAAATTATATGAACTTACGATTCTTAAAATTTAATCAGGTATCTTCGCACCTTGAAATTAAGCGTGGGTAACAAAGCATGTGTTGAAGCTTCGATTGCAAATGCCTATTTAACTAGAGAGGCGTCAATGTTTTGTTCTCACTATTTCGAGGACCATGTTACGACAAGGATACACAATGTACCTCGTAATTACGATGGTCGGGACGAAGTACACGAGTATGTCGAGGGCACTTTTTCCATATTTAAGGCGCCTGGCAAACGATTTGGAAAGCCTAAGAAAAGATGGATTTTAGACGAGGAGAAAAAAGTTGCTCATACGTACGTGTTGTTGAATTGTGATGAGGTGCAGCCATATGTTCAGTAAGTCAATCCGACCAAAATGTTTGTCAATCAAATACTTAGTGTTGAAATGTCTTATTAATCTTATATCGATCGTACGTAGGCTATTCATGCAACAACTTCAAGTTCTTCAACCAAATCTCTCGGCCGCTGAATCAGATTTATGACTACAAGATGGATTTGCGTCGTGGTTTGAAGACATTGTAAGTTATCCTAAAATAACGATCGGTGTAAAGTGTTAAGTTATAGAAATTCTCACATTAATTCGGCTTACATATATATATATAGGTGAAGATAAATCACGTCGAGGACAGGTTTTTATACGATCTTTCGGCTGGTCCGTCTGGTCAAGTTCTTACGTACGCAGGGTATTACGTGAACGGGTACAAATTCCACACCATGGCTTATGGTGCATCTAGAGCAACATCAAACAGTGGGGTTTGTATCAAGGGAAAAAACTATGACGCGGATGAGGAAGATTTCTATGGGAAACTCGAGGAAGTAGTCGAATTGGACTATCAGGGGTCTCCTCCGGTCCTGGCGAGACGTCAACTGGTACGGCTTATGGACGATTCACCCAGGAAGACATGAACAATGCTATTGCTGAAGAACGGAGAGTCAATGAAGATAGAGAGCAGCGCTTAGTGGAACAAATGCGGCAGCAGGAGGAGCGCTTACGCAAGGAGTTTCAGGACCAGCTTGCATTGATGATGGGACAGATGGGTGGGATAGGTGGGGAGCCGAGGCCGCCGAGGCCGTCGCACAACGTTCATTATAGTAGCCAGGTTCAGGATCGGGATGATACTGAGGATGATGGTGGTGGTGATGAGGAGTGATACATTTTTATATTACTTTGTTACGTGTGATGTTATTATATTACATTGACGTTGAGGATTAATTTTTATTTTAATTGACGTGAACATGCTAATTATGATTATAATTAATGTTGTTTGTGATATGATGTTATTTTAATTGAAAATGAACTAGAGAATAATTTTATAATAGATGAATTTTTTTTTAATTATATGTATAAGTGAATTCATATTTTTAAATGGATAAGTGAAAATAATTATATATATTTAATGTTGTGAATTGAAAACTAGAATGAATTTAAATGATGTGATTAGAATAAATTTAAATGTATAAGTGAAAATAATTATATTCAATGTTGTATGTAATTATAATGTTGTGAAATAAAAAATTAGAATGAATTTAAATGTTGTAAATTGAAGATTAGAATAAATTAAAATAGTGTGAATAATTGATACCGTAAATAAATTATTTAATTTGAAAAACATAATTTTGTTAAGGTTTTAGGGTTTAGGGTTTAGGGTTTAGGGTCCATTGAAGGATAAGTGAATTCATATTTTTAAATGGATAAGTGAAAATAATTATATATATTTAATGTTGTGAATTGAAAACTAGAATGAATTTAAATGATGTGATTAGAATAAATTTAAATGTATAAGTGAAAATAATTATATTCAATGTTGTATGTAATTATAATGTTGTGAAATAAAAAATTAGAATGAATTTAAATGTTGTAAATTGAAGATTAGAATAAATTAAAATAGTGTGAATAATTGATACCGTAAATAAATTATTTAATTTGAAAAACATAATTTAGTTAAGGTTTTAGGGTTTAGGGTTTAGGGTTTAGGGTCCATTGAAGGATAAGTGAATTCATATTTTTAAATGGATAAGTGAAAATAATTATATATATTTAATGTTGTGAATTGAAAACTAAAATGAATTTAAATGATGTGATTAGAATAAATTTAAATGTATAAGTGAAAATAATTATATTCAATGTTGTATGTAATTATAATGTTGTGAAATAAAAAATTAGAATGAATTTAAATGTTGTAAATTGAAGATTAGAATAAATTAAAATAGTGTGAATAATTGATACCGTAAATAAATTATTTAATTTGAAAAACATAATTTAGTTAAGGTTTTAGGGTTTAGGGTTTAGGGTTTAGGGTCCATTGAAGGATAAGTGAATTCATATTTTTAAATGGATAAGTGAAAATAATTATATATATTTAATGTTGTGAATTGAAAACTAGAATGAATTTAAATGATGTGATTAGAATAAATTTAAATGTATAAGTGAAAATAATTATATTCAATGTTGTATGTAATTATAATGTTGTGAAATAAAAAATTAGAATGAATTTAAATGTTGTAAATTGAAGATTAGAATAAATTAAAATAGTGTGAATAATTGATACCGTAAATAAATTATTTAATTTGAAAAACATAATTTAGTTAAGGTTTTAGGGTTTAGGGTTTAGGGTTTAGGGTCCATTGAAGGATAAGTGAATTCATATTTTTAAATGGATAAGTGAAAATAATTATATATATTTAATGTTGTGAATTGAAAACTAAAATGAATTTAAATGATGTGATTAGAATAAATTTAAATGTATAAGTGAAAATAATTATATTCAATGTTGTATGTAATTATAATGTTGTGAAATAAAAAATTAGAATGAATTTAAATGTTGTAAATTGAAGATTAGAATAAATTAAAATAGTGTGAATAATTGATACCGTAAATAAATTATTTAATTTGAAAAACATAATTTAGTTAAGGTTTTAGGGTTTAGGGTTTAGGGTTTAGGGTCCATTGAAGGATAAGTGAATTCATATTTTTAAATGGATAAGTGAAAATAATTATATATATTTAATGTTGTGAATTGAAAACTAGAATGAATTTAAATGATGTGATTAGAATAAATTTAAATGTATAAGTGAAAATAATTATATTCAATGTTGTATGTAATTATAATGTTGTGAAATAAAAAATTAGAATGAATTTAAATGTTGTAAATTGAAGATTAGAATAAATTAAAATAGTGTGAATAATTGATACCGTAAATAAATTATTTAATTTGAAAAACATAATTTAGTTAAGGTTTTAGGGTTTAGGGTTTAGGGTTTAGGGTCCATTGAAGGATAAGTGAATTCATATTTTTAAATGGATAAGTGAAAATAATTATATATATTTAATGTTGTGAATTGAAAACTAAAATGAATTTAAATGATGTGATTAGAATAAATTTAAATGTATAAGTGAAAATAATTATATTCAATGTTGTATGTAATTATAATGTTGTGAAATAAAAAATTAGAATGAATTTAAATGTTGTAAATTGAAGATTAGAATAAATTAAAATAGTGTGAATAATTGATACCGTAAATAAATTATTTAATTTGAAAAACATAATTTAGTTAATTTGAAAAACATAATTTAGAAATAATATGATATGTTTTGATAAATAATTTAATAAACAACAATTAAAGTTAGAATGAATTGAATTAATTAAAGAATTAAAAACGCAAATTAAATTGAATATATATTAATTGCATTCAAAACATGTCGACTAAAAGCTCTTAGCCTAAACGGCACACAGGGGGCACTTAAAAGCCTTCGAGACCGCGAGGTCACGAGTTCGAACCCTTGAAATCGCGAAAATGGGCTGAATATGCGAAAATGGGGTGGCCCAGCGGTGGGGGGTGGGTGTTGGTGGCCTATCGACCTGGGTTCGAAACCCAGATTCGTCTTTTTTAAATTCTAATAAAAAGGCATCGGCAGTGGGCCCGATGCCATTTGGTAACGGCGCTTTCCCCGATGCGAAATGGCATCGGCTGTCCCCCGATGCAAAATGGCATCGGCAGTGGGCCCCGATGCCATTTGGTAACGGCGACCTGCCGATGTCATTTCGCATCGGTTTTCCCCAAATCCGATGCCATTTAAATGGCATCGAGTATATTGGCATCGGCACACTGCCGATGCCTTTGCCGTTGCCTTCATCTTTGGGGACGGCAGATCCGATGCCTTCCCCGATGCCATTTATCAATTTTTTTGTAGTGTTAATTGCCACCCACTTTTGTTCCAATTTAAACCTCAATCCATCCCACCCCACTCCACTATGTAAATAGTGTCGTAATTCTACAAATATAGCTACATTTAACTTTATACACGTCCTCTTTTAAAAAAAAAACTTAACACACAAAAATAAATGTACTCCAGCTTTTAAGCTGCTAAGGTATATAGGTGAGCGTGCGTTATCTTTTACTCAAAAAAACACGTTTCTTTTTCATTTCCCCACCCCTACGTATAATATTTACAAAAACCCAAGACATCAAAAGTGGCCAAATCAGCTGGCTAACTTACTTTCACATTTTTTTTTGTAAAACCACTAATGTTACTTATTTGAATGTGTAGTTGAATTGAAATTATTAGTTGTGTGCAACAAGAGACCTCGCTCAGGCCACAATATTCATGATTTGTACCAATCGAGAATAAAGACAATATATATTAATACGAGTGTTTGTGAGTGTTGAATTCTCTCACTATAATCAATGTCTGAAACAAATGAATTCCCGGAATGGGTTATCAAGATACGAGAGCGACAGAGGCGGCCGGAGATAGTTGGTTGGACAAAGGGAAACTATTAGACAATATAATAGAATAATATATTATAGGAATAGTATAATATAATATACTATTCCTATAATATATTATTTTATTATATTCTCTAATACTTTTTCTATCCATCAAAAGTGTGCTTAAACTTTTTGGCACATGTTTAATAAAAAGTAGATAAATTGATGTTGGCGTTGTTTATGAATAGACAAATAAGGAAATTCGACCACTTTTAAGCTAGTGGACAGAGACAGTATTATATTATTATCAAGTATGAAATGATTAGATTACTTTTCTCGTATTCAAAATGTATGTCATTCTATATCAATACACATTATATTGACTTCTCACTTAACTCTTAATTAATTATTGAAAACTATTAATCCTTCTGTTCCATGATGATAACTTGCACACTTTTGAGTACTAAAAGATAACGCACCTTAGCAGCTTGTCCAAGGTAAATGAGGCGGAGAACATGACGTCGAGCCCCCACGCCCATTTACTCCATCCACGTGATGAGGGAGACTTAACCATCCAATTGTCTTTATATATATATTGTTCATGCTCACCTGTTGTACGATAAAGAAATTAACAAGAAAATGAAAGCTTTTATATATTGCTCACCAATATAAGTTCTTGTGTTCTTTTATTCTGCACTTTATAAGTTGAGTTTTCATTGGTATACTCACTTCGCTCCGGTGAAAGCTATTCATGAGCTTTGGGAACGGAAATATAACCGAGTACTAATGACAGTGGGAGGGGAAAGACATATGACCCACGCTCACCTATCTAGCTTAATGAGGAGGAGAACACGTCGAGCCCCACGCCCATTTACTCCAAGTTAGATGTCCATCCAATTGTCCTTATATATATCTCTCACCTATTGTAAGAAGAAAAGTAAACAAGAAAATGAAAGCATTTGTTGCAGTAAAACTAACGATTTCCATTAAAAAAACTAACGGACGGGATCAAATTTGGAGTAAAAAGGTTCATTTTCTTACATAAGGACCAAAAGTGATTTTGATATTTTTTTACAGGACTAAAAGTGCAATTTTATAAAAGTTACAACAGGGGTATATTGTGTTTAATATTTTCTTAGTCAACCAATAGTTTGTCGAGAACCAATTTCCACACTCCAATTAGTATATATTTAGCTAATTCATCTTCTATCAATTCAATATAGAATTCCTGATCCTCTTCAATAATAATGGATGAGAGTGAGGGCCGTAGCCATAGAATTGAATTGGGAGAATGGGCTGGCGAGCTACAAAAGTTATTAGCGAACACGGGGGAAATAGTTGGACCGATGGGGGAGCCCGCTGCGGCGTCTTCGATGACGGAAAAGATGTACGGGCTGCCGTTTTATAGTTCCCGCAGCAAACAGGAAGAAGTAGAGTTTAAAGGTGTTTACATGCCGGCAATGGTAGGCTTGGGGCCGACGTTGACGTATCATCTACCATCTGGATGTGATCTTAAGGAAGCTTCTCTAGCTGAGTCCCTCAGGAGATCCAAAAAAAATGAGGATGAGTTATTATTAGATGTGTTGGAGCGTTACTATAATGGTGTGAATTCGGTGGCTGAGGAGCTGAAAAGCGCCTACGATACTCTGGACCAACGGTGGCACCAAGATCATCATGCCAGCTTTGTGCGGATGATGCTTCTCGACGGCCTCTTTCTTCTCGAGGTTATTGACACACAGAAAAATCCTTACAGAGATGATGTTAATCCTGTAATAAAGCGCGTGCTTGAGAATGACGACGACAGGAAACTCTATCTACGCGACATTCTCTTGCTCGAAAACCAGCTCCCTATCTTCCTTCTTCTCACACTGCGTAGGATTCAACGTGATCCTAAGGATATTAATTCTAATTCTGAGGTCAGTTTTTTCAGTCAATTTAATATATATACACTACTCCCTCCTTCCCATGATTATTTTCATATGTGAAATGGCACGCGCTCAGAATAAGAAAAGTGAATTTAGTGGGGTAATTTTATAAACTTTTATGTATACAGTAGTTGACTTTTGTGTATGTGTGGAGAAAAAGTAAGATCATTTGTGTAAATTTGAGGATATTGTGAAGGTGGAGTATATAAATAGTTTTTCATTTTAAGAGTGCGAAAGTAATTGTGAAACGTTCTAAAAAGAAAAGTGCAAAAGTAATTACGGAACAGAAAAAGTATTACTTAATTAATATTGTGAAAAAAGTAAATTGACAATTTTCAAAGGGACAAAAGATTATAATTTTAATTAGAATAAAATACGTACATGTATATATCCTTTTCATTTCTCTCGTCTAATTTATGTTAGACAAAATTGATCATAAAAAGGTATATATGGTGATGTATGTAACAAAAAAAGACACATAACGATGGTTAATCTGTTGCTTAGGATAAGAACCTCCAGTTGGATTAGGTATAGATATTCTTTCTCGATCACACAAACATCTGTAAAAGCACGTCCAAGAGATTTTTGGCGCTGGAACTCCCACGCTCAATTTCAAGACTGGAAAATAGTTCAAGACCGGATATCCGAGACTTCAAAAAAAAAGAACTGAAAATTTCACTGAAAGGGACGAGGAACAATCACAATCAATGGAAAGCTTTTCAAATAGATCAATTTCAAGGTTTTTAGGAGAGGTCACCGGAAACTATAAAATGTTATATTTTCCGATCAAGTAAAGTTTATGTATCCAATGTGTGTGTATATTCGTGATTGTGTGTTTAGATATGTTGTCCCTAGTTAATTAAAGCACAGACGCGTACCTTAGGAGAAAATGTTATATTTTCTCCTTTTTCCTCAACCGTTTCAACTCTAGACTCGGTCAACAGGCCTTCCTAGCTTTGTTCTTCAGTATTCACCCCCGATATTTCGGAGATCACCACCATTAATTCTTCGTGGCTTCTTATCCAGTTCAATCCCTTCTGAAAATACCGGGGTCCACCGAGGCTGACTGGGATGAAGCCATTTGACCCTTGACCCATTAGGAACAGGCACAGAGCTCAATAAACTCCTTTTAATCGTGGATAAGCTCAAGAAGCATCATTATTAAACCTATTATTACATATATTAGACCAAAATAACCTGTCATCATTATATTGGGCTCAATTTAGGACCTAATCACTCAACAAATGGGCTAGATCAATAATAATATACTCAATCAACGATATACAAACTCCTTGTAAAATGGATAATAAACAACCATAAGAGATAACTCATATCCCATCTCCACCTGTCATTTACATATAGGATGACATATTTTGGCCACATCATATGGGTTAGTGATTTTATAAAATATTGAAATTAATTAATTAAGAACATGGAGTATCCAGTTTAGCCAAACAAAATAAAATAATTAAGTAGATGGTCAGGCTGAGCCATATATAGCCCTAATTATTTCAGTTGGTCGAATTGATTTACTTTGTTCACATTCAAATTAACCCAAATATAGGGGTCTGCAAAATACGATTCAGATCCAAAAAAATCGATCAAATCAAGTTGAAATATAAGTTATAGTTCAGTTTTTAGTTTACGTTTTGATTTTCGATTTTGGAAATTAACTTTCAGTCAAGTAGACATGTATATTTTCCCCTATTAATTAATTCCACGTACAATTTGACAGGATGAAAGGTATCTTGATAAGTTAGTTGGGGATATTGAAATCGCACTCCATGACGAATATCAGCAGGGACGCTTCCTAAATTCAAAGCAAAAGCCGTTGAACATACTGGACGTGTATCGAAGGGGCCTCGTGCATTACGAGATCAAAAAGGTGCTGCTATTAATATAAATTTACTAATATATATTCCACTAAATTTATTAATTATTAATTATTAATCTTTTACCCTCTGTTGTTCAGGAGAAGATTAGGTGGGCGGAAATGTGGGATATCTTTGCATTATTAATCATACCTGGAAGGTTGAATGGACTCACAAAAGAGTTGGACAATTTGGAAAACTACAATATTTTTGAATACGTACCACCTGCCACAAAACTTGGTGAGGCTGGCATCACATTCGTCAAATTCAGTAGTGTTCCCTATGGAAGCATGCCCTACATCTACTTTTCACGTAAAACCCTAATACTTCCTGAGATTGTTGTTGACTCTAACACGAAGTCGCTATTTCTCAACTTAATTGCGTTCGAGGAGCTTCACAAGCACGTTGCTAAAAATGAAGTCACCTAGCTCGTACCTGTATTTCATGGGATGCCTCATCCACAGCGCCGAGGATGTTGCCCTCCTGCAATCGCATGGCATTATCATTTCAACACTGCCTAGTGACAAAGTTGCGGAAATTTTCAACACAACATCCAAGGATCATATCTCTCTCAGCGTCAAAGATATAAGTATGGTTATTAAAAACACGATGATAAGGGTGAGGGGACGCTATAATAAGATGTCGAATGAGTGGCGGAAGGAGCTCTTTCAGACATATCTCAAAAGTCCATGGGCTGTAATCTCTCTCTTGGCTGCTTTGTTCATCTTTATTCTCACCCTTGTTCAGACTGCCTACGCTGTTCTTAGTTACGATAATCGCGAATAGCTAGTCAGAACCTGCACGCGCGGGTCTTTTCATTTTTATAAATTGGATGAGAGAACCGGCCACTGTTATGATGTTAATGTTGAATTCTAGCTGCTGCATGTTGGCCTTTAGATTGGTCAGTCTCGTACGTAGTGTCTTTCTTGTAAGCATTTGCTGCCTATTTAATTCATTGTAATTCTCCCCATGTACTGTTGTAGGCTGGGGCACTTCTTGTGCTACCTCCAGTTTATTCTCTTTAATTAATTATTGCTATTTAATTTACTTCTTTAAATAAAAAAAAAAGGGTGTACAACATAATTTGAATTTATTTGATCGAATACATCTAGATTTATTTGTTGTAAACCCCATGTAATTATATTCACTCACTAAAAAACTTTCAACAGCAAAAGGTGTTATATATTATTAGAGTAGGTACCCGAGACGTCAATGAAAAATATATTGGAGTTTAATTATACTAATGGTTACAGTTTGTAGTAGGTCATAGTAGGTCACCAACACGTTCTCGATCTATTGCATTAAACAAAATCTTGGATTTGGGCACCAATCCTGAAAGGTAAGAGATAACAATATCATTTTTTCTTTTAAATCTGATATGATAAAAATGATGTTAATTGGACCAAAAAGGACATAAATTGAATAATTGAAAACTTAAAGGATATAAACTGAAATAGCTCTAATTTATAATTTATGGGACGTAAAATGAAATTTTCTCACAAATAGAACATAAATTAATTTAATTAATATTAATATTATAAGAATTGCTACATTCCATATCAACAACAACACCCTAAATAAATAAATAATTAGAATAAAAATTCAATAGTTAATAAGAGTATAATATATTGAAATTGTGGATGGAGGATGTGTCATATATCATGCTCAATCAATAACTTTAGAATATACATAACATAGTTTTTTTTTAAAATAACAACTTCATTAAATTAATTATGACACATAAGTAAATTAAACCATAAAACGACACATCATCATGAATCATCTAATTAAACTCCCCATTAGTAGAGGAGGGTGAAGCTTGGGGGGTGCATGAGGCCCTGGCTTGGGTGCAGAGGTTGGGTTTCACAAGAGTAATGATAAAAAAATTCAAGAAATGAATATAGAACTCAAAAAACATAAGAAATCCATCCAAATCAAATTGAAACAAATGATAGTATTAGTTAGAGTAGTTGTTATTCTTCACATTTAATCCTTCCCTATTATTTGCAAAGTGGGGGTGGGGTGAGGTTTGAATGGGAACAAGAGTGGGTGGGAATTAAAGGCTATATACATTGATGGAATAAACAGGCTTTTGCCTCAGGGCCCTACGCAGAAATTATAGTATTGACTTGTCATGTAATAATAATAGATGAGCTAACAATATGAAAACTAGCTCGCCGGCCAGCCCATTTTCTCAATTTAATTGTATGCTTCGCCCCTCACTCTCAGCCATTGAGAAGAAGAAGATTTGAATTGAAGATGATTTTTTTTTTTTTAATGTCATGGTATCCGATTCAAGGATCGAGGGGACAAATCCCACCGCCCACTTGTGGGGCCGTTTAAAGTCAAAGTTTTGCACTCTGCACGGACATGATCCCATAGAAATTGAATTTTTAGATGAATTGACTAGGGTTGGAACAAACTTAAATGTTAATGGGATCAATTCGAGTGCGTGCTTGCTTCTCCACAAATTATTTGTCCACTATAATCCCTTATATACTAGCACGTAACTCTATCCTGCATATCTAGATATACAGGTCCAGTATGTTCAATCCATTCTCCAAGTCACTTTTAATTATGATTAAACGAATGCTCCATGCAGTTGCAAAATCATCATATAAATGGCTCCTTTCTTCCTGTAAAGTTAATTTGAGTGAAACTGTACATGAAAGTAAATTAAAATTAATGTTGAGCTAGAGAATATTTAAGAAAGTCATTGCAAAAAACACAAGATGTTTTCCGACGGAAATATTAATAGGATGGTCGCTAATTATTACGTACCAACAAACTTATATATAGTGGCCGTCGGTACATAAGCAAACATTAGAAAATAAAAAGAAATTAAAAGGTAGATATATAGACATAGTAAAAAAAATAAGTAGGTACGTATTGACCTTATAAGTATAACCACTTTGAATCCTACGCAGTGTGATAAGAAGGTTGATGGGGAGCTGGTTTTGGAGCAAGAGAATGTCGTGTAGACAACCACTATGCCAAATAAGCTGATAGACAGCGGTTAAAAACCGCTGTAAATTGGAATCAGTAACCGCTGTGGTAATAAGGGCTGTAAAAAGGGGGCGCTAATATCTATATACAACAGCGTTTATTAACAGCTGTTATTCCATAAAAACCGATGTGGTATGTGCTCAGTTTGAACCCCTTGCAATATTTACGATAGCAGTTTTATTAGTTATGACAGCGGTTATGAACCGCTGTTATTTGAATTTACTACAGCGGTTTTTAACCGCTGTTGTTTGGAATTACTACAACGGTTTTTAAACGCTGTTGTTTTTGAATTTCTACAGCGGTTTTTAACCGCTGTTATTTATTAACAACCGTTGTTGTACTTTCTCTATAACAGCAGTTGTATTAGCTATAACAACGGTTATTAGCCGCTGTTGTATATATCCAATATTTTAAAAAAAATAATGAAATTTTCATTTGCTAAATTAATAAAAATAAAATACAAAAGCTTAAAACATTTATGTATATATATAAATTCAACTAGACTATTACAATAAATTCGTTAATTAGCAATCCCTCCCAACGCACGTATGGTTGCACGCATATAGCTCACTGTACTTTGTCAATTTGAGCTTTCATTTCAGATCAACCCGTTAAACTCTCCATATCTTTATTCTTGTGTCCTTCAAGCCAATTTCAAGTCAAATAGTGGCTCTATCAATGTCGTTATCTCTGATAATGAAGAGATCATCAATCATTAAAAATGATGAGTGTAATTAGCATATAATAAAAATGATAAAAATGATGAGTGTAATTAACATATAATAAAAATGATGGTTGTAATTACTTACATTCTCCGCCGAACGCTTTGCTACTCAGCTCCTAAAGTAAAAAAAAAATGAAAGTAGATACATGAGTATGTTAATTATAAATATTATTCTTATGTACAATGCAAGAATCTTACCTTGAATTTAGTGGACACTATTTTGTAGACAAACTCTCTTATGAGATATTTTTTTGAAGTTTCTCCACTTGGATCCCCACTTACATCAAACACTCTTTCTTCTATTTATGGTCAACATTAAATGCCAACTAAAGTATATACAATAAGTATATAAGATACTTAAAAAAATAAAAAATTCATAAGAGGATGTTAATGTACAAGCACAGCGTTCCATACACGAATCTTGTGTTCCAAAGAAAGAAGGTGCCAAGTGCTTGCTGAAGCTGAAGTATGTGGAATGAAGATGGGAACAACTGTGCGAGTATATGGAATGTCCACACGCGAGTGAGGCGCGAGAGATTATGTGCACAAGGCATTTTTCTTGACGACGCTGAAATTTAGATTTTAAATGTACGGCACTTAAATTTATATTTTAATTAACCGCAAACTCTCACTTAACATATACAGGGGTGGTGGGATGAAATTTATATTTTAATTAACCGCACACTCATTTTAATTAACCACACACTCTCACTTAAAATTTATATATAATATAATATTTAATTAAATTTATGATATATATAATATATATAACTCTGTATTGTACATATTAGATACAAATTTTAAAAGACCAATAAAATTTATATTTACATGACAATAATAAAACCTAGAAATTATTTTAAATAAATATCAAATTTATTTTATAACCATATAATAATTAAAATATCAAATATATTTTATAACCATATAATAATTAAATATAATTATTTTAAAACTTATCCGGATTAAATAAATTTTAGGATATAATCTTCTTTTTTTAATTCAACTCAGATTCTACTCCCATTTTCAGTCTTTTAAAGCAAAATTCATTAAAAATAAAAGAAAAAAAAATGTTTGATATTTTTTTATTGATTTATAAATATTTATCTTAAATAAAATTCTTTATTTTATTTTTATTAATTAATCATATATATTAATTTTAACTGCTATATATAATTTATATATAATTTTTAAGGATATTTACTGTTATAAGTTTTTCTCTTTTTATATATTTATATATAATTTTTAGGAATAATTTATATATTTACGTTTTTCTCTTTTTTATAAATATATATCTCAAATAATTTTATTTTTTATTAATTTGATCAAAATAATATTTTTTTCTTTTTATGGTAGGGTGAATTAAGGATATATGTTGAAAGTCTTGTATTTCCCCAGGGAGTCAACCTTTTTTTTATAAGATATATAGAAAGAGAATGATTAGGGGAATTTTCATACATCTTTCTTTTTTATTTGTTTATGAACTGGCGTGATTTTTTTTTCTAGATTTTTCCTAATTCTTTAATTTGTTTTGTATGTTTTTCTCTAACATTTTAGAACTTCTCATTGATTTCATGAAATCTAACGATCAATTTCCACACCAACAAAAAAAAAAAAGCAATGAATGATCAATTTATTTCTCCTTATCGTGCGACGATCGTGCGACGACGGACAATGGTGGGTGCAATGCAGGCGAAAAATGTGTCTCTGACGGCGACCCCTCTCATAGAAAGAGGGGCTCTTGGGGGAGATAAGAAAAAATATTAGATTTTCTTAATTTGTTTAATAATAATATAATATATATATAGGACTGATATTTTATAGATTTTCTTGATTTTTTTTATTAATAATATAGTAATATATAGGAATAAATATTTTTAAACTTATATCTTTGTTTAAACAAAATTTGTGTTAATCATTATATATTTCTTAATTGATAAAACTTAAAAAATAATAAAACTTAAAAATAAAATTCTTTATAAATCAATAAAATCTTAAAAATATGAAATAATCAAATACAATTTTGAAGATTAATTACAAGATTTATTTTTTTAATTGATTTTTTTAATATATTTATTTTTGAGAATTTAATTGTATTTCATAAAAAAAATCAGTAATTTAAAAAATAAATTATAATATTTTTTTATTTAATTATTTTTAAATATTAATTTGATTATATTCCATAAGAGAAGCTATTACAGCGCATAACTAAAACATATCACAGCGGTTACGAAAAACCGCTGTCTATCAGCGCACAAATGGACCCTATGACAGCGGTTCTGAAAAAAGATGCATATGACAGCGGTTTTTTAATTTTTAACAACGGTTTTAAAAATAACCGCTGTTATTCAACTGCTGTAAAAAGCATAATTTGGCATAGTGAACGTTTCTCATCATCGCCCTTCTCAAGCATGTGCTTTATTGCAGGATTATAATGATAAGGATATATCACCATATGAATAACCTCGAGAAGAAAGAGGCCGTCGAGAAGCATCATCCGCACAAAGCTGGCATGATCTTCCTGCCACCGTTGGTCCAGATTATCGTAGGCGCTTTTCAGCTCCTCAGCCACCGAATCCACACCTTTATAGTAACGCTCCAACACATTTAATAATGACTCCTCAGAGTGTTGTTTGTTTCTCCGGAGGACGACAGCGAGAGAAGCTTCCTTGGGATTAGGCAATATATAATCCGTCAACCTCGGCCCCAACCCTACCTTTTTCGGCATGTAAACTTGCTTAAACTCTTCTTCTTCCTCTTCGCTCCGCCCACTATTATTAAGTTCCAGCCCGTACATGATCTTTTTCCTCGACGGCACCGGCACCATCGTACGTCCAACCCCTTGCTCCTCCCGCTGGTCCAGTAATATATTTTCTAGCTGGCCAGCCCATTCTCCCAATTCAATCCTAGTACCCTCCATTGATCGAGAACAACAACAATTATATATATATTACTAATTTAATATTGAAATTGGTTTCGAACAAACTTATATATTAATTCATAGTTCGACTGTACTGGTTGATTGGTTTATATAGCTTCTCCACAAACTATATATATATTCGCAAATATATATGAATCACAATATTTTACCCCTAGCTTCTTTTACTGAGAAAGCGAATATACTTTGATATATGTGGAAAAAAGGAATTAAATAATGGTTAAAGCACAAATGTATATATATATGTCCTCTTGTTTCAGAATATATAAATTGATGTTGCTTCTCATATATACTGCTGAAACTGGAAGGAAGGGATATAATTTGCTTTTGATACCGTCTCACGATAAAACAAAATATAATTTAGATATGAGGCTTTCTTAATTTGTGTTAATTTGAACTGTCTCACCGCAAAAGTCTTTAATTGTCATTATTTAGATTCTAAACCTCATTAAAATTATAGATTAATAATTAATTTTGATAAAATCAAGATATATATTTACTCTATTATATTAACATTCAAATATTACTTTTTTTACATGGCAATTTGATTATATATATGAAAAATTAATTCTAAACCGCAAGTTGACATAAAGTAGGCAAATTCGAATATGTGGTAGGCCAAAAGGAAAAAACAAAGAAAGATAAAGAAGAAGTGGATAGAGTACTTACCTACTTCGTTCGGTAGCTAATGAGATGAATTAATGTATTTATTAAACATAGTTAAATATAAAATCAATAACACTTTTATGAACATAATTCACATGAACTCCATCCTATTTTGATTCATTTACAAAATAAATCTAACAAAACTTTGTATATATTCCTGAGAAAGTTTTTTTCTTTTCTTTTTTTAGAAAGAAAAATGCATTATGAGCAAATAAGACACGAATTAAGAAGGTTATCCACAAAGTTTGAAGGCTCGACCCAAATATGAGGACTCCCATAGTAAATTTCCATCAATTTTAAAATTAAACTGATCAAATATATTAATTGTATCTAGAAAATATGAATCATTTTTAAATATGTAAATTAAATTTTTTAAACCGAAAATAAAATCGTCTTCCATTATAAACGGATTAAATACAATATCCTTCAATCTCCTCCATAAAATTAAATATTATATATACCACGTCGTATTAATTAATGACTCATAGACTTTTATATAAGTTCGTAAGTCGAACCAAAGGATGGGGTGTCGTCATTGACAGAGTCAGAAATTTTCGTTAGGGTGGTCCGATTAACATTACTATAAAAATGAAATTATGGGACATAAATTAATTTTCTATTTTTTGGGACGTTCTTCGAGAAAGGTAAAATTTACGAGATCTAAATATTTTTTTTCTTCAATTTTAGTGCAAAGTTACAGGGCTAATATTTAGAAAATGCAAAGTTTCAGGACTGAAATTGAGCTCCGTTCAAGTTACATGACTAAAATTGATACCATCGGAACTAAAATTAAAAAAGAAAAAAGATACATAACTGAAGTTGGACTCGACCTAACTTATAGACTAAAATTAATATTTTCTCATTAATAGCATAAGGAGGTTCCCGAGATCGAAGGAATTTTCTTTTTTACTGAAAAATCGATTGAGTGGAGTATCATATACTTTGATAGGAGTATGTGGAATGAAAGGAATTAATTAATGATTAAAGCACAAAGGTGTATCTGTCTTTTGTATTTTCTAACAATGTAAAGTAAATTATACTAATAACAACACTATGCAAATACTAGGGAAGGATAAATTTTTTCAAATTAATAATTCCAAATGGGCCTTCCAAAAATGGGCTGAATCAATGGGCTGAAAATTAATCATCCACGGGCCATTTTGAAATAATTTGACCAACTCGATATAGGGTGGGACTATTTACACCTCCATTTGAGTTTAGAACACTCCCCCTATGAGTTTAATAATAAAATAATGATGTAAAAACCCAAAAATACCCTTTAAGTTATATTAAACTACTAAATGCACCCCCGCACCTTTAAACACTAAACCTAAGCTTTATCCAGCCTCCTCCTCCTCCTCCTCCTCCTCCTCCTCCTCCTCCTCCTCCTCCTCCTCCGCCGCCGCCACCACCACCAAACACCAAAATTTCTCCCTAAACAAAAAAAATTTAACTTAAAAAATTTCAACTTTTTTTTTAAAAATTTCGACAAACCAGTGTCGACCGTATTCACTATGGTCGACACTGGTTTGTCGAAAAAAAAAACTTTAAAAATTTGCTCTTCTTAGATCGACCATATAAACTCTCGTCGACACCCAGTTGTCGACGAGAGTGAATATGGTCGACCTAAGAAGGTCGATCTTTTAAAAAAAAAACTTAAAAATTTCGACAACATAATGTCGACCGTGTAATCTCTCGTCGACGACATGTTGTCGACGAGAGGTTATATGGTCGACATGATGTTGTCGAAAATTTAAAAAAAAAATTTAAAAAAAAAAGTATCTGCTGCAAATTGCAGAAAACCCTAGGTTTCAAAATTGTCGCCGACCAAAATTTACTAGACGGCGGCGGCGATACACTTACCTGGATGGGATGGCCGGCGCGCGGCCGAGGGGAGGGAGGAAGGCCGTCTCGGCCGCACCTGAGGGAGAAGGAGGCGACCGCGGCCGAGGGGAGGGAGGGAAAGGCCGTTGCGGCCGCTGTTGAGGGAGAAGGAGGCGACCGCGGACGAGGGGAGGGAGGGGAAGGCCGTCGCGGCCGCACTTGAGGAAGAAGGAGGCGACCGCGGCCGAGGGGAGGGAGGGAAAGGCCGTAGCGGCCGCGGCTGAGGGAGAAGGAGGCGGCCGCGGCCATGAAGGGACAGGGAGGAAGGGGGCGGCGGCGGCGGCTGCAAGAAAAAATTAGGAGAGAATTAGGTTTGAGGGAGGGTGTGGTAAATAAATTTGTATTATATAGATAAAATGAGAAAAGGGTAATTAAGACAATTTCAAGGGGGATGCATCTATTCTAACAAATTTAAATTGGGTAGGTGTTTTTGCTTTCAATTATTAGTTTTTCCTAAAATATATATAAACAAAACAATTGCAATTAATCAATACTCTCACAGAAATTTAAACACATACTCGGAGTATCATATTAAGATGTTCAATACAAATTTACACACCCCATAAAAAAAAAATATCTTCTTAACATCCACCTTCAAAGGCGGACGTAATGAAGGAACATGAGGCGAACATCATCGGCAAGTTGGACGAGGCATCCTATGAAATACATGTAGGTGGTGGCTTCATTTTTTGTTGCAATGTCCTTGTGAAGTTGCTCGAAGGCTGTTAATAAATTTTTTAAAAACAATAAGGAGGGTAAATTGACAATTTTTTTTGTAGTGACGTCAGTTGTAAACATCACTTTTAAGATCTTGAATAGATCAAAATCACAGTCTATATAATGAGAGTGTACGTATGATAATTTATATGCGAACCACTATAAACATGTGTGTTGTTTATTTGCCTTATTGCTTATTTCGATATTACATATATATTGTTCATATTGTTTTATTGCATATTGATATTTGTCAAAAGCGCACACTGCGTTTTAAGCAAGTTTATGACCTTTTGAATCACACGTTTTAGAAAGAGTCCTTCACACATAACGAGTATATATAATATATATTTGGGCCTCTTACATTTCCGCACCCACGACTAGAAGGTATCTAGATAACTTTTTTTTTGAAGGAAAAAATGGTTTTATTATCTGAGTACCAGTAGTACTCAAGGGAGTAAAACCCTCAAATGTTTTACATATAATGTGTTCTCACACGCATGACCACCTAATCGTCTAAACATCTGTATCTAAAAGAAAGAGATTACATGTCCACAAGGCTTGGTTTTGCGCACCAATCGTTGAAAGATGCCGAGTTAGGACGGCCCCTACGCTGGGAGAGGACGTTCCAGGCTTGTACGCGGACCTCATCGAAGACCTTTTCCGCCTTCGGTTGCTCATTTTCAAAGACTTTCTTATTACGAGCCTTCCATATGGACCAGACGATCATACACCACATACATTCCAGGATTGGGGTCTTTCGTTTAATCCCTTGCAGCAGCCCACCAAATTGCAGAAAATGTTCTGCCGGTCTTGTGTGTTTTGCAGAAACGACGGAGAGCCACGAAAAGGTGAGGTTCCACAATTTTCCCGCGAATTCACAGTCAAAGAATAGGTGCTGTATAGTCTCCTCTTCCTGGCCGCAGAGAACGCATGAGCTGTCGTCTCCATCCGCGAGGATGTGTCGTTTCTTGAGTTCAGTCCGAGTTGCCATCCTTTCCCTTATGGCCTTCCAAGCGAACCCAGAAAATTTGGATGGAGTTAGGCTATTCCAAATTTTGCGGAGGGCTTCTTGCGCAGCTGTGTGAAGGACTTGAGTCGGAGCGGACGGTTCCTGCCCATTATATGCGGATTTTGCCGAGTATGTTCCATCTTTGGACAGCTTCCATTTCCATGAGTCGTCGGTGTGTTCCTGCAAGTTAATTGTGTCTAACAAGAGATTAAGATGGACAACTAAATTTTCCTCCCAGGAGAATAGATTTCTCCTCCATTTTAAATTCCATTTCCAAATGCCATTCACCCATTCTCCACACTCGTTGATCTTAGCGTGTTTGTTAATACAGATGGAGAAGAGCCTTGGAAAGAGCTCTTTAAGGTTTGCTTCATCAAGCCACTTGTCGAACCAGAATGATGTGCTTCCTCCATTGCCTAATGTTTTTGTCATGTTTCTTCCAAACCAGCTGCTGGATGTATTTGAGGACAGCAGCTCCACCATGTTTTTCCACCAGTTTGAGGTTTGGGCCCTGTTCGCCATTGTCTCGGATCCTGCAATCGAATTAAGGTCGTATTTGGAATCGAGTATCCTCACCCAAAGTGAGTTAGGTTCCACCCGAATCCTCCACGCCCACCTGTCAAGAAGAGATTTATTAAAACGATCAATATTTTTCACTCCTAATCCCCCATCTATTTTTTCTCTACAAACATCATTCCATGAGACCCATGGGATTTTTGTAGAGCACACCCCTCCCCCCCAAAGAAAGTTTCGTTGCAATTTGATGATTTCACTCAGGGTTTTTTTTGGTATTTGGTAAAAGGATAGATAATATAAGGGCAACGAGGTGAGCACCGCGTTGAGAAGAATTATCCGCCCCCCTAGAGAAATATGGCGATCCTCCCACGATCTGATTCTGACTTTAATTTTCTGGATCACACCCTTCCAGGCGTCGTGCTTCTGTTGGTTTAAGCCAACTTGTATGCCTAAAAAATTCATCGGGAGAGAGCCTACACCACATCCAAGAAAAGATGCCACCGCATTTTGGATTTCGAAATCCAGATTCAAACCGAGGATGCTGCATTTTGCAAAATTAATTTTGAGGCCAGAAAGGCGTTCAAAATTAATAAGCAGGTTCTTGAGCGCCCAAATGTTTTTTGTATTCGCCTCGCCGACCAAATGTTTGGCTATCAGCTTATTTTGATTCCAGATAACTAAATGTTTTAGATAACTAAATCAGCTGAATAAGCATTTAGTTATTTGGCTATCATCTTATTGTGTAAACACTCGCACTATCAGCTGACATCGTATTTGCAGACGACTTGAAAAACACTCTAGTCATCATATACAGCTGAGTCACCAATTAAGATTTTGCCAAAAGTTTTAAAGTCGATTCACTATTCCCCTGCAAACATTAAACTTTGTACATACTACTCGTTTAGAGGACCTACAATGAAATAATTCCGTCTAATTTAAAGTGGCTAATTTAATAAGGGTGGAGTTACTGAAATATCAATAATCATACACATGCATTTTGAAAAAAAAAAGGAATTACTGAAAAAAAAATTAAATCATTTGCGATTGACATAGCTAAGAACAGAGTAGACCGTCTGAATAATGGAGAGCGTAAAGAGGAGGAAGGCAGCGACGAGAGACATTATAGCCCATGGACTTTTGAGATATTTTTGATAGAGATCCTTCCGCCACTCATTCAACATCATATTATAGTGTGCTCTTACCTTTGTTAATGTGTCGATAAACTCCGGGGATTGCCTGTCGTGGGAGACATTCTTAGATATTCTGCGGAACAAATCAGCAACCTCATCAGGTTGAAGTGCAGTCGACACGATTCCACGCGACATTAATAGGCTAGCATCCTCGGAACTCTGGACGAGGCATCCCATCAAATACATGTACGAGGTGACTTCATTTATAGCAACATTCTTGCGAAGTCGCTCGAAGGCCAAGAAGTTGAGAAACGTCGACTTTGTTGAACCATCGACGAAAATCTCTGGAATCATTAGGGTTGTATGTCGGAGTTGGATGTCAAGTAGGCTTGTGCTTTTACTGGTTGTGAATCCGATCCCTATATCAACAAGTTTTGTGGCTGATGGGATTCTTTCACCGTAAAATTTTCTAGTTTTGTTTACTACCCTGATCATGTTTTTCCTCTTCTTGATTATCAATTTGTGATGCAAGAGGCTCTTTCGATACACGTCCAGTAAGTGCAACGAACCTTGGAACTCATCGCCAATGAACCTATTACGTGTTCCGAACGTGTTCATCGCGCTATCCAGAAACATACAGTAAACGCCCTAACCAAAATTTCGACAATTCTTCATTTTCAGAATAATTTTACACTAAATGTCTTTACTTTTAGGCCCACACGCATGCACAATTATTGATGTGTTTCTATTAATTTTAATCAATTATTGAAAAAACTCATGGGTGAAACGTGACCGGGTTTTTTATTAAGTGTTGTAGTTGTAGTCAATATTTGGACCAAAAAAAGTTGAAACTAAAGGGGTAATAGAAGTCAATTTGGTCTTTTTTTTTTAAAATGGTCCCAAAAGGTTAAATGTTTAATTTAGTCCCATATTTTTGTAGTTTTTTTTCTGTTTTGGTCTCAAAAAAGTTAAATGTATTAATTTAGTTCCATTTTTTTGATATTACATTTAACTTTTTTGGAATCAAAATAGAACAAATCGCGAAAAATATGACTAAATTGGTACATTTAACTTTTGTGGGACCAAAATAGAACAAATCGCAAAAAATAGGATTAAATTGGTACATTTAACTTTTGCGGGATCAAAACAGAACAAATCACAAAAAATAGGACTAAATTGGTACATTTAACTTTTGCGGGATCAAAACAGAACAAATTGCAAAAAAATGGAACTAAATTGTTACATTTAACTTTTTTGAAACCATTTCGAAAAAGTACTCCCTCCATCCACCAAATGTAGTCCCATGGAGGAGAGGCACAAGTTTTAAGAAAAAGGTAGATAAAGTAAGGGTATTATAGGGTATTGTGGGTCCATTGTGAATAAAGTGATTGTTTGTGAATAAAGTTGATGGCAAATTGAATAATTAAGTGAGTGTTGAAGAGTGATAGTTTTAATAAAGTGTATGGACTACATTTGGTGGACAAAAAATATAAGTCAAATGGAACTACATTTGTGGATGGATGGAGTAAAAAGTTATGAAACTAAATTGATTTCTATCAAAACTAAATGAATCAATTTTTCAAAAAAAGGGTAAAAAAGCATATAAGGAAATAAAAAAAATTAAGAGGGAAGAAAGTGAGTGACCTCAAGATCCATATAAAGCCATTGCATATAAACAATATCAAGCAACGTGCGAAGAAGCAAGAGGGGGAGCTGGTTTTCGAGTAATAAAATGTCGTGTAGATAGCACTTCCTTTCCTCGTCGTTTCCAACAATGTGCCTTATGACAGGATTATACTCGTCAGATTTTATTGAACGCATCAACTCCACAAGAAATGCGCCATCTAACAGCATCATCCGAAGAAACGAATTCGTGTCGTGTCGCCACCTTTGGTCGAGTCCATCGTAGGCGCCTCTCAGCTCGCCAACCACCCTTCGTAAAGCGTCGTAGCACTGCTCGACTCGGATGTCGTATTTGTCGAGGAAGTAAAGCAGACACTCTTCCTTCATCTCCTTTGCTGGTTCGTATTTGTCCAGTTCCGCGAACGTTGGCCCCAATGATACCCTGTACGGCTTGTAAACGTCGTCGAAATCTGGTTCGTTGGCTTCTGTCGCGAGTAGTCCGTACATTGACCGACTTTCGTTTCCCTTTGTCGGACGAACTGCCTCCGACCGCCTCCGTCGCTCTCGTATCTCGATAACCCATTCCGGAAATTCATTTGTTTCAGCCATTGATTATAGTGAGGTCTCTTGTTGCACACAACTAATAATTGCAATTCAACGTACTACACATTTAAATAAGTAACATTAGTGGTTTTACTAAAAAATGCGAAAGTAAGTTAGCCAGCCAGCTCATGATTTGACCACTTTTGATGTCTTGTGTGAAAATAAGTAATTAATCCACTATCTTTTGTTTTTGTAAATGTTATATAGGTTGGGTGGGGAAATATACCAAAATTTCGACATATCCATTTTTTTTTACCAAAAAAATATCTAAATTTTCACGTGAAGTTATGTATCACTAATTACCAGAGATTATTTCATTTTATCTCCCATCTAATTCAGAAATTATTTAAGTATTCAGTTTAAATTCTTTAATTAGCATAAAGCAGGTTTCCGAAATCGAAGGAATTTTCTTTCTTTACTGAGAAAGCGCGATTGAGTGGAGTATCATATACTTTGATAGGAGTACGTGGAATTGGAAAGAAAGGAATTAATGATTAATTAAAGCAAAAAGTTAAGTGCTTGTTGAGTTTCAGAATATAAAATGATGTTGCTTACTTGCTTCTCATATATACTAGGGCTGAAACTGGAAGGAAGGGATATAAATTAATATAGGGAAAATTGCGATTTTGGTTCTAAAAAGTGCAATCTTTAACGGTTCACACAACGAGTTAAAGTTAACAAAATTTTATTTTAGGACTAAAAGTGTATGAAAAATAATAGAAAGTAATTTGTCATCATTCTTATCGGACCAAAAGTACAATTTTTCAAATTATATAATATCAATATTGCACATGTAAATTAAAAGTAATTTGCTTAAAAGAGGTCTAACTTGAGACTCTCGACCCTTGACGTTCAACGAGACCGAACATAATTTAAGTATATTGTTTTGATCTTATATATGGTAAAATCATTCTACACAAGTTTTTGTCATGGCTTACATACTAAATCTAATTAAAATTATAAAGTAATAATTAATTTTGATAAAATCGAAATATTTATTCTATTATATTAGCATTCAAATATTGGTTTGTTAACGTCAACAACAAAACCAAGACGAGATTATTTTTACAAGTTCACACGGATTGGGTTCGATTCCTGTCCACCCCTCTACAAGTGGTATGTATTGTGTCACGGGTGGACTCGAGTTTAAATGGCAATCTTTTATATATAAAAGGAAGAAAGTTCTCTCCTATGCTTGACATGTGGCGCTCGTGCTTGTGACATGTGGCTCTCCTATGTGGCACTCTCTCAATTCTGACGTCTAACAGGCTGACAAGTGGCATATAGTGCAAAATGTTTGAGAAAAAGAAAAGAGACCGAGAGACGCAAGGAGAAGTTGGAAAGGTTTTCAAATTTTAAAGGCAGGTCTGCATTAATGAATTTTAAATTAAGAAGAAGAGTGCTGGAAACACTCGTGTTCTTAGTGGATTCCCAAAGAAGGAGAGAGAAAGAATATTGAATGTGGTTTTCCAAAATTTTAAGTATTTCAACGATGGACGGACCTATTGCTCAACTGCTGCAGAACAAAGGTATTAAAGACTCCTTTTTTTCTTTATCTGTTGGTTTGATTTTAGGATCAGAATTATATCTATATGCGTGTTTAATTGTTTTGAGGAGAGATAAAGAAGCACATAGAAATTTGAAACGCACACACAAGTGGAGTATTGAATTTTTTATTCTGCAATCTCCATTAAAGAAGAACAAGAGAAACGCTTTGGAATTTTGTTGGCAAATCTTCTTTCCCTTCTCCTTTAGATCAACGTTGGTTGGTAGTGAGTATGATAAGAAGAAAAGAACTTAACAGGTGGAATGGTTTTTTTTTTTTTTTGACATCATGAAACTTCTCCAACATGGCTATTCACCGCTCACACTCGTCCTTCCTTCGGGTAGTAGGTACACTGCAATTTTTATTCACTCTGAATTCAGTTCTTGGTTTTTATTGATGGACATTAATTTAATTCTTATATTTTGGTTGCAGCCTTTTAATCCTCGATCGATCAATTTTGAGTTCCCAACTGAGTAAGTATTTTTTTATGCATCATGGAGAGTAGTTATTATGCTCAAATATACTTGTCTTTGTTGATTAACTCTTTTCCCATGGAATTATTATTAGATGCCGAGTGTGAATCTTAAAATGTAGTACACCACTAACAATCATAACTTTGAATTTCGTTAAAATCTCATCATTTTGATATGCAAAGGACGTACACATGCTCTATAACTATTTGTTAGTTTCATTTTCCACTGATTGCTATCATCTTTTAATCTCCCTCTGCCCTTTTTTTATTAATAACTTCCAACTCTCTTATTATTTCAGTCCACAGAAATTCATAAAAGAATTAGCTAGGGCATTTTGTGTTGCGCGCATTGGATGCAATAAACAAGTGTCTGTCTGAAGCAATTTGTGACTAAATTATCACGTGGTAGACTGGACGGTGAAAGCATGATTATTGGGCTTACACTCTGGGGATGAGATCTTGGAGACATTCAAATACTACCCTGAAATCAGGTAAGTACTGAGTACTTGCTTATATATGTTTCATGCAAATTTTCTTCAATAAACCAAGAGTATTGTCAGTTCTGTCTAGTTGGAAAAGAAAAGGACACTACTGCCTCTGATTTTACAAATTTGATGGCATGCCAATATGAAAATGTAAATTAAATGACAATTGTCTCATGGATTTTGTGAAAATGGCAAATCTTTAGTTTTGAGAGTCTATTTATTATTTTACATCATACATGCATGTCAAAGTTTTAAAATCATTAAGATGATATCAAGTAGAATAATATGCTATAATGATGTATTTTAGCTGACTTTTTCATTGTGCTCTATTTTGAAATCTCCATTTTACACTCAAAACTTGTTGGAAACTGCTTATGCCGTGTAAACTGCAACCTGCAATATCGAAGATTTCAGATAACAAATATGATAACACAAATAAGTCGAGTCAAGGGAAACCCTTTTCCCGTAGAACAGAATACGCCCAGGATAGTGCTCGACTGTTACGGCGTTCCGTTCCCAAAGGTAAAACGACTTTCACTTAATACGCAGTAGCACCACTGTGTAAGAACTATCGGCGAACATACTTAGTACGAACTGAACACTCTCGGATATAAATCCGTCACAAGAAAGAACAGTGTAAGGCTTTCGGGAGCTCAATACACTGCGTAGGGATGAGAGGAGAGTAGAAGGATTGAGGGGCGAATTTCAGCGTAAGTTTGGAATGAGGGAAGAGTTTGTATTTATAGGCACAAGAAACCCTAGGAGGTTGTTGAGAAAATCGTGGGAATATTGAGAAAATCGTGGGAATATCACGAAAATATCTCTTACGTGGATAAGTCTTGAAGACCAAGTTTGAGACTTCCAGATTATTCTGGAACATTCTTAAAGTAGTTTGAATGGGCCGAGCCCATTCCCCACATTCTCAAACTTCCAAGTTGAAACTCTTCAACTTCAACAATTAATTTCTCACTCACCTTAACTCGGTTTTGAGATATTAAATATACCACGTTCATCTACTCCGCGAGTAGATCGACTATGTCACGTTCAATTATTTCTTAATTAACGTTTAGTCCGTCTAATTAATTAAATTAGGTCAGGGTGTCAAAACCCAATTAATTCCCATTAATTCCAACAATCCCCCACATGAGTGAAAATCGTATCTATACAACATCAGACTCAGTGTTCAGTTCGAGTGAGATCTCTGTGCTTCCAGATAAGTGGTTTTTGGCCTTGAACCTTCCGTAGCCAAACACTATCGGATATACCGGCGGCTTAGTGGACGCGATGCCTTGAACTACTCCTCCATAGTGTATACCTAGACAACAGTGTCAGCACACATCAATCTCGTCTTCGTAACGTTCTCACGTTTTTGTCCGTTTTGACCATGGACGTCCTTTGTACTTCATAAATGTTTGGTCGAAGCGGCCCTCACTTCTCATTTATATAGGTGACTTCCTTTCGAGTATCCCGTTATACTCTAGGAATCATTAAGAGTCGAAGACTCGGCCTTTACCACATCTTACGGGTCGTTAACACTTGAGATAGTGCTGTCCGGAATAGTCATATTTTTCAAGTGTTTTCTCACTAACCTCCACAGCTTCGTTTTCCCATTGAACCAAGTTCTTGGGATCTCCAGTCATCATGGTTGGGTTACCACTGCTTTGGTTTTTATTGTGGGTTTTAGACTCATTCCTTCTACCAGCTTGTTCAATTGATCTCGGTTTATGCTCTTCGTGAGCGGATCCGCTATATTGTCCTTAGTATTGACATAATCAATGGACATCACTCCAGTGGAGATCAATTCTCTAACGGAGTTGTGTCGACGACGTATGTGTCTCGACTTTCCATTGTACATGACATTCGAAGCTCTCCCAATGGCAGCTTGACTGTCACAGTGTACCGTCACCGCAGGTACCGGCTTTTTCCAACATGGAATGTCTTCTAGAAAGTTACGCAACCATTCAGCCTCTGCAGCGGCTAGGTCTAACGCTATAAATTCTGATTCCATTGTGGAATGAGCAATACATGTTTGTTTCTTGGACCTCCACGACACTGCTGCTCCTCCAATAGTGAATACATATCCACTAGTGGACAGCGAGTCTTTTGTGTCTGATATCCAATTTGCATCACTGTATCCTTCGACTACAGCTGGATGTCTTGTGTAGTGAAGCTCATAATCAAGGGTGTACTTTAAGTATCTTAATACCCTTTTCAACGCTTTCCAGTGCTCATGACTTGGATTGTTCGTGTATTGACTCAACTTGTTTACCGAACATGCAAGATCAGGGCGTGTACAGTTCGTGATGTACATCACACTTCCAATGATCCTTGCGTATTCCAGTTGAGCCACTGGTTCTCCTCTATTCTTTTTCAAGTGAACATTGAGTTCCAAAGGTGTCTTAGCAGGTGGATCGTCAAAGGCTTTAAATTGCTTTAGTACCTTCTCCACATAGTGAGATTGTGTCAAGGAAATTCCATTGGACGTTTTCTCTATCTTGATTCCAAGAATCACATCTGCTAATCCCATGTCTTTCATGTCGAAGTTTCTACTTAACATGTTCTTTGTATTAACTATGATATCGTGATTGTTACTCATGATTAACATGTCATCGACATATAAGCACACAATAACATATCCATTTGGTGTGTCCTTCACGTATACACACTTATCACATTCGTTAATTCGAAACTCATTTGACAACATCGTATTGTCAAATTTCAAGTGCCACTGTTTAGGAGCTTGCTTAAGTCCATACAGTGATCGAACGAGTTTGCACACCTTTTTCTCGTTCCCAGGAGCAACATACCCTTCAGGTTGCTCCATGTATATTTCAGCATCCATCTCACCATTAAGAAACGCCGTCTTAACGTCCATTTGGTGTATTTCGAGATTGTGCAACGCAGCAATGGCGACTAACACCCGAATGGAGGTGATCCTTGTCACTGGTGAGTATGTATCGAAGAAATCATACCCTTCCTTTTGTTTATACCCCTTTGTAACAAGACGAGCTTTGTACTTATCAACAAATCCATCTTCTTTGTACTTTCTTCTAAGGATCCACTTGCATCCTAAGGGCTTACAACCTTTGGGGAGGTCAACCAGCTCCCATGTGTGGTTTAAGAGAATAGACTCATATTCACTTTTTATGGCTTCTTTCCAGAGTTGTGCATCTGGTCTTGCCATAGCTTCTTTGATAGTTTTAGGTTCATCTTCCTCCAAAACATAAGTAATGAAGTCTGAACCAAAATCTTTATCAATTCTAGCTCTCTTACTACGTCTCGGTTCTTCACTCTCTTGAGTGGAAGGACTAACAGTGTCGTTTGTTGCTTCGAGAGTTATCTTACTTGAACTCGCTTCCTCTTTCTCCTTAAGAAGAAAGATGTTTTCAAAGAACACTGCGTTCCTTGACTCAATTGTAGTGCCTTCTGTCATATCCTGTACTTCAGATTTGTGAATCAGAAATCGATAGACACTACTGTTTGAAGCATATCCTATAAAGATACAATCGACGGTTTTAGGGCCGATTTTAACTTGTTTAGGAAGCGGTACTTCAACCTTGGCCAAACACCCCCACACTTTGAGGTATTTGTATGAAGGTTTTCGTTTCCTCCATATTTCATAAGGAGTTTGATCCTTTGTTTTATGAGTAATCTTATTCAGAATGTGGTTAGCTGACAGAATGGCTTCCCCCCACAGGTTCTGAGGTAGACCGGAGCTGATTAACATTGCGTTCATCATCTCCTTTAGTGTTCGGTTTTTCCTTTCCGCAACACCATTAGACTGAGGTGAGTAAGGGGCTGTCGTTTGATGTATAATCCCTGATTCAATACATAATTGTTCAAACGGAGCTACGTACTCTCCACCTCTATCACTACGAATTGATTTAATTCGAATGTCCAATTGATTCTCTACTTCATTTTTGTAACGTTTAAAAGCTTTTATAGCTTCGTCTTTATTTTTTAAAGGATAAACGTAGCAGAATCGTGTACAATCATCAATAAAGTACTTTTTCACTCCTCGTGTGGAGCTTTTACTCGAATGTGATTTTTCAAGATGAACAAATCCACATTACTTGTGGAAAACATTCCACTGAATTCAACCATTTTAGGACGTTTTTCCATATTTAGCTTTAAGGTCACACCTTAGCTACCTTTTTCATTCAAACATGTCGACGGAGACCTCTCTCCCTCACATTTGAATGTTTCCATGTGAGGAGATGCATATCCCCACATTCGAGTTGCTTGCCACTTTATTTGTGAATTTCTCTTATTCACCAAATTTGGACTCAGCCTCGATACATTGAAAAATCGACCTTTGATTTTTCTTTTATTGGAATTATTTCCAACTTCAAAATTAATTTAATCTTTGGTCAACATACCAAAATTAAATTCAATTTCAAATGTGACTTTTATTGTCACTCGTGACTCGAGCATAATTTTCCGATCAAATTATACTAGTCAAAGTCTTTTGAACTAAATTCAAAACAAATTTATGCTTTCGAGCACAAATATTTAATTCTCAGAGATAATTAATAATTATATTTGGATATTCCTCAGTAATTATCCAAAATTTAATTAATTATTAATTTATTTTATTCTGTAATTAATTGACAAAGTCAATTCTGTTCTCAGAATACATCAATTCAGCCTAAGCTGGAGATATTGTCCAGAAGCCATGCTCCTACGAAGCCATGCTCCAACGAAGCCATGCTTCAACGAAGCCATGCTCCTACGAAGCCATGTTCCATATCAAATACACTTTGATACTCCTGATTAACTGATGTAATTAATCAATTTAATCCTCTCGATTAATTGATTTAATTAAATCCAATTTAATCCTCATTAATTACGTTAATTAATCAATTTATCAGCACATCCTCTGATTTAATCATATAGATTAATTGATGTGCAATTCCAATTTAATTTAATTAGATTTTCAGGCCTGCTCTCAGAATTCTTGTTGTCTCGGAATCACCCGATCTCTCAAATCCATGGTTGTGAGTAAGCGCCTGCAACTCAATGGATGGAAACTTTCATATGGAGTAAATTATCCAAGACCCAATTAATTAGTTATCTAAAATAGATAAATTAATTAATGTAATAACCAGAAATCAATTCTTAAGAGACCGCATGAATTCAAATCATGATCGGAGAGAACCGTCCTCGGGTGAAGAATCAGCGCCGGCTTGAACGCTGGTGATACCGCCTCGGTGAAGAATCAGCGCCGGCTTGAACGCTGGTGATACCGCCTCCATCACTCTGTATTAAATACTATTCTGCTTAGAGAGAGTACCTGATTAAATTTTGAAATATGCAGTAGTTTTGAAAAACATTAATTAATTATCCGTAAGATAAATAAATTGATGAATTGATATATATCCAGTAGTTAACAAATTGTTTTCAATCACCAAATCTCATCCCGCGCCTACAACTCAATGGATACGCTGCAACTCAATGGATAGAGCGTATTTTCATAATCATAATTCAAAAAATCAAGAACCAATTCCAATTTAATCTGTTTTCTCTCTCTCAACAGGAATTAATCACCAATTAAATCTGTTTTCTCTCTCTTCTAATATTGCAGTAATTAATTAAGTCAAATAATTAATTAACGATTAAATTTCAATATTTGCAGTTATGATGCAAAGCTTTAATTAATTTAATTTATTGATTCATTCTCCAATAAATTAAATTAATTAATATATATTATGTTCTGCGATTATTGGAAACTGCTTATGCCGTGTAAACTGCAACCTGCAATATCGAAGATTTCAGATAACAAATATGATAACACAAATAAGTCGAGTTAAGGGAAACCCAGGATAGTGCTCGACTGTTACGACGTTCCGTTCCCAAAGGTAAAACGACTTTCACTTAATACGCAGTAGCACCACTGTGTAAGAAGTATCGGCGAACGTACTTAGTACGAACTGAACACTCTCGGATATAAATCCGTCACAAGAAAGAACAGTGTAAGGCTTTCGGGAGCTCAATACACTGCGTAGGGACGAGAGGAGAGTAGAAGGATTGAGGGGCGAATTTCAGCGTAAGTTTGGAATGAGGGAAGAGTCTGTATTTATAGGCACAAGAAACCCTAGGAGGTTGTTGAGAAAATCGTGGGAATATTGAGAAAATCGTGGGAATATCACGAAAATATTTCTTACGTGGATAAGTCTTGAAGACCAAGTTTGAGACTTCCAGATTATTCTGGAACATTCTTAAAGTAGTTCGAATGGGCCGAGCCCATTCCCCACATTCTCAAACTTCCAAGTTGAAACTCTTCAACTTCAACAATTAATTTCTCACTCACCTTAACTCGGTTTTGAGATATTAAATATACCACGTTCATCTACTCCGCGAGTAGATCGACTATGTCACGTTCAATTATTTCTTAATTAACGTTTAGTCCGTCTAATTAATTAAATTAGATCAGGGTGTCAAAACCCAATTAATTCCCATTAATTCCAACAAAACTTTAATTGCTCAACTTGGTATTTATATTTTTTGTGTTCCGATAAACAAATAAGAAATATACATAAATTTGTTTTGAATTAATATAAGTGCACCTTAATTTATTTTCCCCCACATACATAAAATTCTAAGTGGAACAATGAAGGTGGAAAGTAGTACCAAAAGTGAGTTTGATCTGAATGAAAAGAATGAGTTACGTATGATAAATTTTCTTTTACATTGTACACACATTTATACTGCAGGGTTTGCTTTTACATCTTTATCCTTATTAATTTTTAGGTTATCAATGTGATTTTTAGGGTGAGAGTCGTTCAACAAAAGTGTATTCTCCATCTCTTTTACTATTTTTGTATCTATTTTATGTTTTCTTTATACTCCTATAACTTTTTATTATGATTGCAGATTTTAGATTCGATGTATCCCTCGATTAAATCGAAATGTTTAGCTTAAATTTTTTAAATTTCATAGGTGTTGCTCTCACCTTCTCTCTCTTCTCCATTTTAGTTCTGCATAACATTAATTTGTTTTTATTCTGTTTGGTGACCTGATGTGAGTCCATACTACGTACATCATCTTAGCATTTTTATACACAAGATAAGAAATATTTTATAAACGTATCTTAAGTTATTGGAGTATAATGTAATTTACCGGGCATATGGATTGGTGATGAGGGTAAGTGCTTATAATAAAATAGTTTTACTAATATTTATATCGTGGAAAAGGAGGCAACAATTAGTTGTATGGGGAGATGTGTAGAGGGTAAATGGGAGTGTTCGGGGAGATGGAGGAGAGTTGTTTTTGAACGCGAGAAACTTATGTTTGATCGATTTTTTATCTTGCGGAAGGAATGGAAGATGGGTAGAGATGGTGGGTGAAAGCAGACAGCGTATTCTCTACAAAAATTGCATATGACGCCCTCATCTCAGGAACATTATCCGAGCCCAATTAGACTCCAAACAAGAAGTTATTCGACATGATATGGAGCAGGGTGGTTCCTTTCAAATCTGGGATGGAGGCTTAATTCATGACAGACTCCCAACCAAGGCGAATCTTCTCAAGAGGAAAATCATCCAATCAAGCGACAAGGCCAAATGCCCCTTGTGCAACGAGGCTGGGGAGACGGCACAACACTTATTCTTGGGGTGTGAGGTGACAAGAAATGTCTGGTATGCATGCTATAGGTGGCTTGATATACTGATTCCTATGCACAACAGAATCAAAAGCCATTTTATCATGCATTTCGGGGTTTTCTGTGGAAAGAAGGGTGGCATCATTGTAGTAGGTATTTGGATATGTATTGTATGGGTTATATGGAAAGGACGTAACAACCACATTTTCAAGAGCATCGTGTGGGAGGTGAACTGAATTATTGATGAGATAAAGAGCAGGTCGTGGAGTTGGCTCTCATGCTTCGACCCTGCGCCTTTCTCAGTCACGTTCGTAGTATGAAACATAGAAGCATGGAATTGCTTCAAGACCTGATTGTTTGGCTGGTTCTTCATGAAAGTGGGATTGCATTTCTGTTTTTTAATGTTTCCTTATTCAGGCAACTCTCATGCCTTTTTTTTCTTTCACGGTAACTATCTTTGATCCATTAATGAATTTTTGCTTAATCAAAAAAATAACATAAAAAATTATATCTTGTAAAACAAAACATGGAGCTGAGATAATATGAATATTCTATTACAATCAAGTAAGCTATGAAAGTAATGCTAACAAGATAGTCTCTAAACTTTGTATTGGGATAAACGGCTAAAAAATCAAATCTAGAATAGGCCCGTGCATTGCACGGGCAACAAACTAGTTAATCTAAATACTTAGACTTGATATTTGTGAATCTGCAACGTCTACCAGTACACGTAGGCATAATCCCTTGACACAACAAGTAAACGTGACCTGCACACCAAGTGTTCGACCGATTGCCTAATCCAAGTTGGTGTTTGAACAGAGTAACATTGGAGGCTATATTGAAATTGATCAATTTTCCTTATGTACCAGGCCTAAAGTGTAATCTGATCTTCATATTTGAATTGATTGATGAATGCAATTGTATTATTTAGTTCATCAATCTCAAAAACTACCTGCAGAGCAATTAATATAAATTCCTCTGTTCTGTAGGTATATTTCTTAGTTTCTATGTAAAATTCGTCTTCATTTTAAATGGTACAATATGTTTTGTTTTAACGTTGCAGATAAAGACCAAATTAATCAAAATTACAATGAAACTCCAACAACAAACCATTTTGATACACATTCTGAGAAAAACAAATTAACAACTATTTGGGACGGACGCAGCTAAGAACAGTGTAGACTGTCTGAATAATGGAGAGAGTAAAGAGGAGAATGGCAGCCACGACAGACATTATAGCCCATGGACTTCTCAGATATGTCTGAAACAGATCCTTTCGCCACTCATTCGACTTCTTATTAAACTGCGCCCTTAAAATCGTCAACATCTCTTTATACTCCTCTGCTAGAGGATCATCAGGTTCAAGAGAGATATTCCTAGACATCCTGCGGAACAGTTTAGTAACTTCGTAAGCAGGCAGTGTAGTAACGATGATGTCGTGCGATTGTAGGAGGCGAGCATCATCGGCCTGTTGGACGAGGCATCCCATGAAATACATGTAGGCGGTGACTTCATTTTTTGTTGCAATGTCCTTGTGAAGCTGCTCGAAGGCTATTAAGTTGAGGAACGTCGACTTGGTTGAACCATCGATGACAATGGTCGGAAGCCTTAGGGTTTTACGGACAAGGGAGATGTCTAGTAGGCTTGTGGTATCACTGGTTGTGAACCTGATCCCAATCTTACTAAGTTCGGTGGCTGATGGGATGTTTGTAATGGTGAATTTTTTCTCTTTGGTGTTTTCCTCTTGTTGAAATAGTGATGTACAAGGACAGTACTTCAGTACAGTGTCTAGTATTGGCGAATTTCGCCTCTTCGGGGGTTTCCCACTCTTGAAGTCGCGATGCACAAGGACCCTTCTGTACACGTCCAATATGTGCAACGAATTTTCGAACTCACCACAATTGTACATGCGCTCTATTTTAGGTACACGGTCTACTGGTGTGAATCCGTTTGCGATAACCTTTAGAAGCTCGATCCGATCATCCTAAGGAAAGTGGGAAATACTATGAGTAGAGTTGCCCAAATGGTTTTGAATCGGGTATTCACAAGACCGTGAACATGTATTATAAGGTTCGCTTTCGTTTCCACCTAACCCAAAATCGGAACCAACAATTCCATTGCATATAAAAATAAATTATCCAACGATTGTGATTTACTCGGGAATAGTCGTTGCAAAATCAAATGACAAGATTAACTATCCGTTGGAACCAGAATTCGGCGGTTCCAAACTAAAACCAGCGGTTTAAAATTGTAATTATACTTGCCAAATTCACTTTCAATTTATTTTTTGTAGCTGTAATTGACAAATTGTTTAAATAAATAAAAAAGAAAAAAAATGAAAATCAACCAAATCGAAAAACCGTCGATTTTAAAATCAGAACCGGCCAAACAAACAGACACCAGATGTCAACAAGAACCAACACGAAATTATTGTGGTTAAAAAAAATTGTGACAACATGGTGTAACATTTTTTCTTACATTGTTTGCGACACGTGTCAAACATCTTATCCGACACATGTAACAAATAATGTAACACCGTGATAACGTAATAGAGAATCGAAAGTTTTTTTCGTTTAAGATCGATCTGTTTCAACATATATATAAACATATCATTAATTTAACATTCATATTGTTTCAGTGTGTATTAAGAATAGGATGAAGAGTGAAACTGACCTCAGTAGAATCACTCCCCCAGCCACCAAGCTTGCGTAGACTCTCAAGGAGCTTCAGGGGGATCTGGTTTTCCAGCAATAAAATGTCGTGCAAATAGCTTTTCTTTTCCTCGCGATTTTCAAGAATGCGCGATATTGTAGGATTCGTCGATTTAACATCCCTCATCGTATATATAAACTCGAGAAGGAAGCAGGCATCCAAAAGTATCGTCCACAAAACAGCTTCGGTGTTGTCTTGCCACCATTTGTCGAGTCCATCGTAGGCGTCCCTCAGCCCCAGCTCATCAACCACTACTTTCAAATCCGGTAAGTAGCTTTCAAACGGCTTACCGGATCCCATGAGGAAGTGCTGCACACAATCGTTCTTTACTTCCTCTCCCTTCTTCAGTTCTTCCTTCTTCTTCTCCTCCTCCTTGCTCCTCGTGTGCCTCGGTACCAGTGATACTGGTCCTATTGATACCTGTTACAAATTAATACAGATTAATAAATTTATTTCACACCTCCTTATAAATTTAATTTATGAGATCGATAAAATAATTTCATATATTCCTAAGTTCAATTCCATGAAAAAAACAATTTCACTAATACGAAATTATTCCTTCCCCTAAGGTAGAGTTAGCATTTTGAACCGTTCGATGTTTATGGGTTGGATTAGATACGGTCAGTCCATGAACTGGTTAAGACTATAAAATGGTGTGTATATATAGACTATTGTAATGATGAAATATTGTGTACAGCGTATTTTTTAATGACGAAGAAATTACAATTGACATATTATATCAAATATGCAAGGATTTAATTGTTTAATCTACACAAGAGATTTAAGGGAATTATAGACATAAAATCAAGATCAAATCTCGACGTAATTTAATGTTATTATAAAATTAGTGATTATAAATTAAAATAAATAAATAAACTAGTCAGGTCTCGAGGGAATTATAGACCTAAAATCAAGATCAAATCTCAATGTAATTTAATGTTATTTTAAAATTACTGATTGTAAATTAAAATAAATAAATAAACTAGTCAGATCAATTGAGTTGTCCACGACTCGTAAAGTAAGTGGTTGGGCCAAAAAACTTATTCTGAGCCAATAATTTTTTTAGCTCAGCTCATACTAACCTTCGGATTGGTTGTATTGATTTATCAGGTCGACCCAAATTATCAGTTCTACCATAAGTATGTGTTTCTTTTGGGCTTTAAAGTTAGAATTTGAGATTTTAAAGTCCTCTACTTTGAGATTTTAGAATTCATATATTTTTTTACTACACAGTGGTGTTCTAATCACTTAAACTATCTCACTTGAATTATACTCCCTCCGTCCGCCTATAAGTTTCCCGCTACTTTTTGGCACATAGATTAAGAAAAGTGATTAAATAATAAATATAGTACAAGTGATGTGATTGGAAGAAGGAGAGATAGAGAGAAAAAGTAAAATATAAAGTGAAGTGTAAGAAAAAGTGCTTACCAAAAAGGGTATGGGAAGCTTATAGACGGACGGACTAAAATGGTAAAATGGGAAACTTATAGACGGACAGAGGGAGTATTATAAATACTTATAAATTCCAAAAAGTCAACTGTATAAATAATTATAAATTTTAATATTAGAATTTAAAAATCACAAGAATAAATTACACAAATTATTTTTTTAGGGGGTATAAAATTATTTTCATACCTTATAGGGCTCGTAAACGTCGGCGAAGTCTCGATCCATATACCCTTCGGTACTAGGTATTCGGTACATCCGGCTTGGTCGGATTCTCTCCGGTAGCAATTCTTCTTCTTCTTGTATCTTCACATTAACGTATGCCGACATTTTCTACTTGTTGGGGTGTCACACTGAAGCGAACCGGAGAGAGGCGCAAAGAGGAAACAACAGAGCCGGCCGCCAATATTGAAAGGGGTACACAAATTACAATTATATAACTTAATCCATTTATTTTACTATTAAAGGTGGTCCCCAATTATTGTTGTACACATCATTAGTGTGATAATTAATTATTTAAGATTTATGTGTATATTTTTTTATTTAATTAACTCTAATTTATTACTTATAATAATTTTTCACTCAAAAGACTATGTTTTATCAATACTAATAAATAATTCTCAATAAGCTTTCTCAAGTTTAATCATGGGGTAACAACTAACAATGCTCGCTTAGCTAGTATTGGAACGATTCATTTTGGCCAGATATCAACATCCCAATTATAAGAAGGCTATATTTTAACCACAATCAGTTTCTAACCAAGAAAATGTGCATGTTTGCTGAAGAAAGCTTACCCGATTATCGCCCATATTCAAGATTCCTGCAACACCATCTCTTTTCTCTCTTGCACAATCGCTGCAAAACTCTCAAGCAGCTCTCCCAAATCCATGCCCAAATCACAACCAATGGATTCAACCAAAAAAACTTCATTCTTGTCAAGTTACTGTCTCTGTACACGGCCTTCAGGAATTTCCCAGCTGCCCACCAAGTGTTCGACCAATTGCCTAACCCAAGCTCCCCACTCTGTAACCAAATTATCAGAGGCTATTCAGTGAATGGGAGCCCTCGTAAATCGGTTGAGCTAATTAATACTATGTGTCGTTCTTTAACGCCGCCCGATGCGTATACCTATACTTTTGTCATTAATGGTTGTGCTAAAGGCGATTTGTTGGGAGAGGGGGAGCAGATTCATGGGAAGGTTTTGAAGAGTGGGTTCTTTTCGAATGTTTATATTCTGACCAGTTTGATTGATTTTTATGTAAAATGTGGAGGGGGTGACGGAATTGGGAAGGCAAAGCAGGTGTTCGATGAAATGCCCGAGAGGAATGTCGTCACGTGGAATTCTTTGCTTTTGGGTAGCTTTCGATGTGGAGATATTGATGGCGCGCGGAGAATCTTCGAGGAAATGCCAGAGAGAAGTGTAATATCGTGGACCACCATGATCAGTGGATGTGCAGAAAATGGGAGGTGTAAAGAAGCTTTGGCCATATTTCGTCAGATGCAGCAAGAAAATATAGAGCTTGATCAAGTGACTTTAATGGCCGTACTTGGTGCATGTGCTGAATTGGGTGATTTGGATGCGGGGAAGTGGATTCATTCGTATGTTTACGAGACGTTCACTTTCAGAAGGCAACCTGTTCGTATCAAGTTACAGAATGCACTCATACATATGTACGCTAGCTGTGGTGAAGTCGAGGCTGCATTCTCCGTATTTAGAAGCATGAAACAGAGGACTATTGTTTCCTGGACTAGTGTGATCATAGGTTTTGCCAAACACGGTTATGGAGACAAGGCTATCTCCGTTTTTCAATGGATGGAACGAGAAAATGTGAAGCCCGATGAAATCACATTGTTGGGAATTCTCTGTGCTTGCAGCCACTCTGGCAAAGTGAATGATGGGCGTCGTTATTTCAAGAGTATGGTCGAGACATGGGGAATTAAGCCTAAGATCAAGCATTTTGGATGCATGGTTGATTTGTTGAGTCGTGCTGGTTTTTTGGACGAAGCACACGAGCTTGTGAAATCTATGCCTATGAAACCGAATGATGCTATCTGGGGTGCACTTCTTGGTGGATGCAAGATACATAAACGGGTTGAGATTGCTTCGGAGGTAGCTGATTGGTTGACCGAGGAAGTCAACCATCACAGATCTGTTGGTTACTTGGTGTTGTTGTCGAATGTTTATGCTGCTGCGAAGAGGTGGGAGGATGTGGTGTCTGTGAGGAAAAAGATGCTCGGGTTGAAAATGAGGAAGCCTCCAGGTCGGAGCTGGATCCAGATTGAAGGAACCATTTACGAATTTATGGCTGGTGATAGGTCTCATGAGAAAGCTTGTTTTATATATGATGCTGTGGATGCGATCACAAGAGAAGCTAGGTTTCAGGATGACTCTGAATGGGTCGGGTTGAGCTCGATGGCTAAATAGATTCGAGAGTAGAGAAGGTCTTGCTAAATCTCGAGCAGTTTCTTGAAAACTCGTCTTATTTATGAAAGTTTGAGTATTCGAGATTCTCTACTAGTCTACATTATATTGTGTGATCATGTCACAAGGACAAAACAGTAAATTCATACAATAATCCATATATATGGACCATATATTTCCCAACTTTGTCTCTACAGAATTCAAGGGTGGATACAAATGATTGTCTTATCCATTTCCCTCCTACAAGCAATTAAATTAAATCATTTCACATTTTCAATCCTAAGAAAATTAAGACATGGCTGAAACTCTCACTTCCTTAACACTTGTTAAGCCTCGTATCAAACCTTATTCTCTACAAACAACAAAACCAGAATTCACTTCGTTTTCGAAATCAGTAAGCATGCATTTATATATGTCTCAAACTCTCTATTAATCTAACAAGTTGTTTGTGTTAATTCTTGGTTCAGATAAAGCAATGCTCAAGTTCAAGATTTTGCAATGGAAGGCATCAGGTAAATAAACTCATGTCATAGTTTTGTTGTTGGATTTTGTGTGATGAATATATTCCATCTTGCATTTGAAGTTCTTCCATCCTGTTTACAACGGAGTAAAGATAGTTATGTGTTGTTCATGCTGCAATAATGGATAAAAGAAAATCGAAACAACAATAAAGGACATGTAGTTGTTTACCCAACTCGTTAAGAATTGAATGGGGCGCCAAACCTATATTATTCACTAATTTGAAGTAAGATTACGGTTACAAATGGAGTGTCAATGAGTCAAGTCAAGTATCAAGTTCGAACTCGACTCTATTGGAAATTTTGAAATTTGATACTCGATTGAACTCGAGCTGAGCTCGACTCAAAAGATAATTGAAATACAAGAACTCGATTCAACTTGACTCGATAACTTACATACCATTAATTAGAAATTTTTATTTAATTATAATGGAAGTATATTTGTAAATAATTAGTACTCCGTATATTATAGGTAAAATTGTAAAATTATGTGAGTGCGATTAGCTAGTACTACTGAGCTCGAACTTTTTCTAGGCCGAGTACGAGTAGCTTTGAGCCAGCTCAACTCACTTAGACCCTAATATTATAGTTACTAGATATGATGGATTATTTATAATTAAGGGATGAAGTCCTAATTATCTGTTTTCTACTCACCAGGCTTTAATAAATAAATTATGGCAAGTTGTACACATAACATATATAAATCTACAGAGCTAGTGGTTATATATCCTGTTGTTGAATTTGTTGTAGATTGAAGGAGAGAATAAGACGAGAGCGTCGAGAATTAGGGTTAACGCTTTGCCCGACTGGCCATTGATGGCAGTTATGGTTGAACACTTGGACGGACAAAGAGATCTCATCACTCATAAATCAATTTGGCATCTTAGTGATCAAGCCATGAAGAATGTTTGTGAGTTCTTCATTCTCTCCCATCACTTTCTTCAAAATGCATCACTTATCTAATTATGTTTAATTCTTGCTTTCTTAATAGACACATTTTACATAATGTTCACCGTTTGGGGGTGCTGTTTCTTTGGCTCTGTCAAGGTAATTAATCAACACTCTACTCATTATACTTTTTTCAAGTTTTTTTTGGTGAAAAACACTAGGCTGAATGATGTTTATGGATTTTGATATGGTTTGTGTGGTTTAGGATCCATACTATGATTCAGAAGCCTATAGAGGAGATGGAGGAGATGGTACTGGACATTGGGTTTACGAAAAGGTAATCACAACCTTTTACCCATCGATTTTATCTCGATCGTATCATCTGTTTCACTCTTCATATATACACTAAAAACGGGGCTTAGATGAAAATATATATTAAAATAAAATCGACGATTTTACAGCAAGAAGATATTGAGGAATCATCAAGAGCAGAGTTGTGGAGGGAAGAGCTTATTGAAGAGATTGAGCAAAAGGTTGAGGGCTTAAGAGAGTTGGAAGAGGCTGGCAAGAAAGAACAGCTTGTTAAGTAATTTTTACTTTGAATAAGATTATACATAACTTGTAATATAAGATTGTTCCAAATTGAAGTTCTAAGTTTCAAAAAAAAGAAAAAAAGTTGAAGTTGTAAAATTTTCTAGGAGTATTATAATTGATTTGTAAATGAATTCATAAAAGGCACAAAAACTTAAAAAAAAATGTGATAAAGTAAGAGTATTGAGGTCTTTTCAACTATTTTAAAGTGATAAAATAAATTTATGATGTAAGAAAAATGAAATTACATATAGAGAGTAAATAAGTTAAAAGTTGAGGATAAGAATAGTAAGAAACTTCTTTTTTGAATAAATTAAAACGTAATTTTAGTCATGACCAATGTTTCAAGAAAGTTGAACTCAAATATAACATAATAAATATTTTTAATGAAATTGTTTTATAAACTTATAAATATAGCCAAACGTACTATCATAACAATACAACTTCAGAATTTCTTCCATAAATAGATTGACAGGAGTACATAAACAAACATATTTGGACCAATAGCTTTTCTCCACCGAAAAGGTTCTATATCAAAGATAAGATTTGAAACCAAACAAACTAAATTTTTTTATCAAAAAATAAAACATTTTTTTCAATTAAAAAAAAAATTAAAACATCATCGTAGGATCCCATATTACAATTTTGTGTTTTATTGTCCATAATTAATTAACCGGGTGAAACAAACATAAAACATTAAGTTTAAAAAAAAAATCATAACTGACAATCTACTTTTTTTATTGGATTTACCTTAAAAAGAAAAACTCAGAAATCAGAGTTCCAAAACTATGGGTCTTGATTGAAGACAATGGGCGCCTCAATATCATTTAATCCAAACTCCCAAAAATAAATAAATAAAAGTCACATGTTATTACTGATAAATCGGCCAACTTCCATTATTTTTTATCCACACAACTCTGCTTTTTAATTGCACTCCAAGTTAATGCACACTTCCCATTCGAGGCTCTTCCACAAAATATCTACCAAATATTATATGGTTGTACATTTTTTTTATTATTATTTTGGGGGTGTTGATGTTGGGGTAGTGGGGGTGAGGGGGACGTTTAAGGGTAGGGATGAAAATGGGATCGGTTCAACTCGGGTTCGGGTTCGGGTTCAAGCGGGTATAAGACGGGTCTTGATTTTTGCTGAACCCACCACGTCTTTAGATTTGCTATACAAAAATATATAACATTTTATGTATGTGTGTTTTTATAGAACTTATATGCATTTTTATATATAATATGAAATGCTAGTTTAAACAATTGTATATTTTAATATGGATTATTCAATGTCAAAATAAAAATATTGTGTATATTCAAATTAAAAATAATTTTAAAAAAATAAGTGAGACGGGTTTGATCCGGTGGATCCTCGTGCGATGAAGCGATTTCTAGATTAGTGAATTTTCTAACGAGACGGAGTCACAGAGCAAACACATCTCATACCTGCTCTATTGTCATTCCTCGTCATGAAGGAAGATCGAGCTTAGGATACTTTATATATGGATTTTATCTAATTTTCTTATGCAAACATACAGTCTTGTCAAATTTTTATCTAATTTTCTTAATTGAATTATAATTTATTTTTTTAGTAACTATTGGTAATATATTCGCAGTATTTAAATTATAGTAAATTTTTTGTTTTTTTTATTGGTCAAATACTTTAAATTCAAGGCAATAAATCATAATTAATAATGTGTCATCATGTGGTGTAGTGTAATAGCTAGCTCGAGATGTTTTGACCGTGTACGACTGGATTTTTCCTTTCATTAAACTTTAAGTAACGCAACTTAATTGATTTCGAATTTCTTTATTGTATTTCTTTTGTATGTTTAATCATTATTTTATTTTTTTCAAAATTTACAAAAAAAATTTTTACATAAAATAAATGTTTGAGGTTTTGTTTCCTATTTATTCATGCTAAGATGATATCATCAGCATTTACATAACAAAATATAAAACTAGTGTACGATAATAAGTCTAGAGATTACATTGTTGTTGAAAAAATATACTCCTTCAGAGAAGTTTGATATTTCAAGACAATATCTCTATTTATCTCGAGTAAGATATAGAACGGAGTAACATTATTATTTATACACATTTTATTCTAAAAAATAAATTGTTCTATGAATACTGGAAACTTTCAATGGGTGTCTCTACTATGTTTCCTCACTGTCAGACGACAATAAAAGTGAATCAATAGTATGGGAGTTACAACTAAAAAGAGACAATCCTCCTAGTTCTCTATGGTTGTTGAAGTACTATAGTAGACTTAGTCATAAACTTCTACAAGGGCGTCCATCCAATCCGTTGAGATTCATCATTGAGACGAGCATTGTTGACTGATGTCAAAGAAAAAATTGTGACATACCGTTTTCTTGATAAAAGTTATCATGAACTTCTTAATTTGAAAGATCAATTATATTGGGACTATCATCGTATGCATTTAAATTACTCTAAATCCGTTCATCATTTTTGTGAAACTCTAGTTCCACTTTTATTCATAATTTATTTCTTACTATTATTAAGCTAGGCGGACGGCTTAATTCACTTTTTTAGATGAGTGGGTTTTTTTTTAACATTAGGATAATATATCATTTTTTGTTTCAAGAAATTGTTTATTGATAATGGTTGTAAGGGAATGATACAGTGATAAAAATAAAATTCATCCACCAATAAATTTAATTAATTAAATTAAATTTATTACTATTAAATATTAGTAGATCATATTTCTATCAATAGAAATAAAATATGTTAAGAAACCCATTAAAGAGAGTGACGGATGTGTACAAAATGAACAGATAAAGTGTACCAAATCCATACATTTACATTTTTTAAATCAATTATTTTCCATTTCAAAATTAAAGGAAAAAAATGGCAGAAAATTCAGTTAAAAGACATTTGGATAAGGGCAAAATCTTCGGGCCCCACCTTCTTCACTTTGCCCTTTTTCTTTCCCATTTTTCCTCTCACAAACCCATACGTTTCTCCTCTTCTCTTCTTTTCTCCCATTTCAATTTTCAAATCTTCAACAATACACCACCACAAACCCTTTACCAATTCTCTCTCAATCACGCAAAAAAACAACCTTTTTTCACTAAGATTGAAGATCTTGGTGGAACCATTTTCTGGGTTATTTCTTGATTTAGTACAAGAAGTGTTTTTGATCCACAAACAGAGGATTATTTTTTCTGAGTTTATGGTTTTCGGGCCTTGCTTTTTTGGTTTTGACGATATTAAGTTTTCGAAATCTTGGCAGCATGTCTTGTTTGAATGCCGCCTTCTCTATTTCTGGGTCAACAAATTTCATCATCAATCGTAGCGGAAAAGGGGATTTTAGGGTTTGTTCTTCAGTTAAATCTCTGGAATTTAAGGAATCGAATTCGAAACAGATTTGGGGGAAAACCCTTAATTTCTCAGATCAGAGAGGTCTCAGTAATTTGAGCCTTAAAATACCGAATTTGGACCCTGTTCAGGTGATTTGTTTATCGCGTAATCTGTTACCGTTCTTCAGTTTTTGATGATTTTTGTTGTTGTTTATGTACTTATTTGTAATTATGTGGAATATTTCAGGCTCAAGCAACAATTTCGTTTCCCAAAACTGCTAAATGGTGGGAAAAATCTCTTCAATCAAACATGGTAGATATTAAATCAGCTGAAGAATTTGTGGATTATTTGTCGAATTCTGGTGATAAATTGGTTATCGTTGACTTTTATTCCCCTGGTTGTGGTGGTTGCAAAGCTTTGCATCCTAAGGTAATATTTTGAGCTTGTTTGATAATTAAACGAGTCGAGCTCGAACGATCTTTTCGAATAGTAGTTTGACTCTATCCTTAATGATAAATGATGATTTAGTATGTTATTAATTGCCCTTAATTGTGTTCTGTTTCTTGATTTGGATTGTTATTTATTGCTATGAGATTTTCATTTTTCACACATGGATTGACAGATATGCCAACTTGCTGAATCAAACCCTAATGCCCTTTTCCTCACTGTCAATTATGAACAACATAAGGCCATGTGCTATGCCCTTCATGTTCATGTACTGCCCTTCTTTAGATTCTACAGAGGGGCAGATGGGAGGGTTTGCAGCTTCAGCTGCACCAATGCCACCGTAAGCTCGATTACTTGCTCGATTTTTGGCTAAATCAATCATTTTTAGTATGTCAAAACATTAAAGACTCCATTTTTATGCAGATCAAGAAGTTCAAGGATGCATTGGCGAAACACGGGACGGATCGGTGTAGTCTTGGCCCGGTAAAGGGTTTAGACGAAAAGGAGTTACGGGCATTGGCTGAAATCGATCTCATATCGAAAGATTTGGTACCGAAATCGACTGAAGAAGAGAAGGTTGAAGATTTGGTTCTTCAAGAATCTTCTGGAATCAATGTGTATAGCAGGGAAGGCAATGCTGTGGCTACTGCATTGAGCTAAAGAGTTTGATTCAGTAGCAAGAACAAGAAGGGTGGTTGTTTTTTTTCATCATCTTGATTTTATTTTTTTATAGATGTAAATAGTTAATGTTTAATGAAATCTGTGTGTGTATTATATTTAGCAGGGCTGTGAGTTTTAGATATAAGCCCTGCATATTTGAATAAGTCATATTATAGAGCTGTTGTATTGTATCTCTCAGATGATCAATGTAATATTTGGGAAAAATGAAATATGGATTATTAGATTATGCATCTCTTTTGGTTGTGAATTGGTGTATTATTTTACTTTGAAATGTGAAATGGATATAATGATGAAAAATTAAATGAATTAGGTGATGAGATATGGTTCTTGGATAAAGTTTCACAGTTAAAAGATTTTGCCTTTACACAATACATACAAGAAAAGTGATTAGAAAAGTGATCCTACAACTTGTCTTCTTTTGGCAGTTTTGGGTCTAATTTTTTGGTTGGTTTCTTTGCTCGGTAAAGCTTACAAATTCCCAACTTTATTTATAATTGGTAAAGTCTAGTATTCACTCGAGTGCATGCTGCACCCTAGTCCACGTGCACTTTTCAGTTTACTGATTTACACTTTTGGTAAATGGTGTTACACTTTTCAATTATTACTAAAAATATTTATTATACAGTTTAATAATTGAAGAGTGCAACACCATTTACCAAAAAGTGCAACATGGACTAGGGTGCACAACATGCACTCGAGTCCATAGCAGACCAACCCTTTATAATTTTATGATTGTTGGGTCTAGGAAGACATCCCCTTCGAACATAAACCATCGAGTCTCTCCTTAAACGATTCGCTCTATCTTGATCATCCCGCCTGATCCACAAAAATCTCATTGTCTCACCAAGGGTAAGTCGTTCATCGTCTTTTACCTTTTAACATCGGAGACTCCTCAGTCCTCCATATAGTTTCGTTTGAAATCATAGCTCTGATTTCCATAAACAGGCCCACTTGTTAGAAATTTAGAAGAAGAAAAAAATCAATGAACACATAATTTACGTGATTCGATCCGAATGATCATTCACGGAATGTCAAGATGATAATGTACTTTAGAATATTTGCACAACTACAAAATACGAAGCTCTCAAATGTTAAGAATCAATTTCAAATTCTTTTTCTCTTGGAACCCTAATTCCACAACAATTATTATTTTGTTTAGATTTTACCTCTCATTATTTCAAGTGACTCGAACACATAATATATTTAGGTGGTGCCCTCATTTTTTTTATCGGGACCTTTAGAATTATTAATAATTGGTAAATGGGATTATTATTTTTTTAAAATGAAACCAGCCGACGTGAAATAATTAAGAAATTCAAATACCACATGAATAATTTTTCTTCTGAGAATATAAACCTTTTATTTTTTGCCTTTAATTTGAAAGGTTTTGAGATGGGGTGGTCTATTTTTGTCTCTGTGGTTTGAAATGAAGCAGGTAGTTGAAACACAATTTAATTATCCATATACATCATTTTCCAACTTTTTGTCTTTTTATTAAATAAAATAAATTTGCTTTAAAAAAGTGGAAATTTTAGAGACTTATGGTCTGAGACGTGGCATTGTAATAGTTCATTCCTTTTATTGGATAAGACAACCTACCAAAATACAAATAAAATAAAATAAATATACCGACATAAGCTTTTATTTATTTATTTTTAAAGGCCGACATATGCCTTTTTATATTCAAATATTTGCTCAAAATTAAATTTGTGGCAGAAATGTAAAAAGAGAGTTTATTATATAACCTTTGCACAGTCTGAAAAAAACGTAAAATATTTATATATTTTTTAGTCAAGATATTGAAAACAGTATATTTTATTTTCGAATAATTATTTGAATTTTGGTTGTTTGTTTTTAAATATTAAATAATACTCCTATGTATAAAAATCTAAATACAAACATGATTCCAATGGGCATTTTCATGGATATTGTGCTTAATAAGTTCACTAATTTAAGTATAATAATTAGGAAAATTTAGTAATTTTGGGTCTTAACAATATTTAAAAATCACAATACACTGAATATGTATTTTTTTTTATTGTGGACTAAAATACAAAGATTGGTTTTGCGCAGCGTGAATTTTTGGACTGCAACAAAAAAAATCATTATGATTTAACAAAAAAAAAACGCAATTACTTAGTAGTAATGTCAAGCTTGAACTCAATTCTTAGAAATTTTGAAGCTCAAAATTCTACTCGAACACGATCAAAATTATTTTAACTCGAATACACGAGTTCGACTCGGTTCAATAACTTATATAAAACATAGTATTATATTATTTATAATTTAAGTATAGCTATATAACTAAGCATGATATGGGTAAAATTGTAAAATTATGTGATTTCGATTAGATTCGTAAATCTAATAAGTTTACTATTTATAAGTAGCTCGTAAATCCACCCGGCTTAGTTACACCCATAGTAATCCTATGTTCTTTTGTCAAAGCCAGTTCTTTTTAAAACAAATTATGACGATATAAAAAAAACCTAGGGCACAAAGCATTATTTGGTTCTCTTCTATTCACCTAAACTATTGAAAACAAAATCCCTGTCAAAAAAACAAAATCCAAAAACTCCCCTCGTCATCTTGTGAACAAGGCATACCAAAAATTCCATATATAATTTTCTCCTAATTTACAGAATATTATGTGGGTCCCATAGCCTTGAAAAAACTTAAAAAGTGATGAACAGTAGAAATTGACCAATTAGTTATTAATCGAATCATATTTTTAGTGTTAAATCAAAATCAAGTGATAGCAAATCAAATAGACCAAATACACATGGCTATTTTAGAAGCTTAGTGAAGACAAAACACTTTGATTCATTTACTTTTTCTCTTAACCTCAATTATTGGATAATCTTTATTTTGTACAATAATTTTAAAAAATTACAAATTCAATCAACATTAGTCTGGTGATTTGCCACGTGTGTTTGCACAAAATTTTCCAATAATTTAAAAATTAGACGAAATCCAACCGTGGTTCATTATATAAGGTGAATTCCCTCTTTTATTTTTTTAAATGAGCTAACAATTTTACTTATTACTTCTATTTCTAGTACTTTTTTTTTCTAAATATTGAAGTTTTGATGCTTAATATAATTTATAATTAATCGATTGCTGTAAAGCATTCTCATACAAGTTTAAGAGTTGAACATCACCCTATTTCTCGATTAACATGAATATTGTCTCACTAGTCTCTAATCTCTCTTTGAAACAAACTCAATGGTCCATCCACACATAAGGCAAAAAAGGGATCCCATTGGCTCAACCCACGCCCCGATTCAATCGGGTCCACTATTGACCACAAAAAATGAGACGGAACGAAAACACAATCTTCTAGTCAAGTTTTCATTAAACCCCATACATAGAATAATACTGTCAAGATACCTCTGCTAAAACGATCAAAATTCTTTCAAAAAAAAAAAAGATAAATCTCTCTTCCCACGATAACTTACACAGCTTGATCAGCTAACATTTTAAAAAAGAATAAGTGTGGGATCAAATAAAGGAGACGAAGAAGAAAATATAAGTCCAAAAATAGTCAATTTGAGCTAACTTTCGGTGTAGGACACATCCTTGACACCAAATACAAGCTGTGGTGCATCTCAAGGTATGTGTCAAATCTTGTATGGTGCTGACAAGTTGTTCCTATTATTACAAGCACATGTCCCTAACATAATTCATGACAATAAATATGAGTATCACAATCATTAAAAAAGATATTATTCAAATCGACTTGAAGGAAGACTAATTACAAATAAATCATGCTTGTATCGTTATCATACCAGTACTATAAAAACAAGAGAATTTTCTTATCGTATTAGAGTCGACTATGATTTTTACAATTTGAGCCATACCACCTAACCACGTATAGTCCTCATCTAAGAAGGATTGGATGCACTTGCAAATTGCAATGCACACACTAGACGTGAATACTGAACCTAGATGAACAACAAGGCAGTCATTCGGACAAGCCCTAAAGATCGACAGACTCTGCCTTCATTTAAGCGAGAAAATTTTATTACAGTGATGCCTTTTGGAGCCACAGCAACATAACCAGGCTTCGACAAAGAGCACCTTCAAATCTCCGTTCTTTTTTTGTAATCATCAGGCAACGGGAAAATTAAATTCCCAATCAATGTTAGGGCAAATAACAAAAGAATCCAATATTATGGATTATAAGTAGCATAAACCCCCACTGTCCTTCAAAACTGAAAACTAAGAAATAAATCGAATATAACAATTTCAAAACTAACAAATGAAACATACTACGAACAGAACATATAAAATTGTTCAGCATCAACAGTTTGCCTCAGAGGTAGTGACAATTTATGTAAATCATCATGATTAATTCTGATAATACATGCAGTAGCAGATACATCACTGGCAAAACAATTGAGCTGAAGTGAACTTTCTTTACACAAACAAATACAGTACTTCAAAATAAGTGTTTCAAAGCCTCAGTTGTAAATATTCACATGAATAATCAAAAGAAAAAAGACCCATAGTGAAAGGAATATAGTAAAAACTATACTTAAATTATGAGAAAACCATGAAACTCTTCATAAATTTAAATAAACACAATAAAACAGAACCCCATTGAGAATAAATTAATAAAAGCATTACTATTCTTAGAAATTGCATCAGAGAGATTCCCATTAGAACAAGTCATCTTTTACCCCTGAAAGGAATTCTGATGTCCCTGTCTTTTTTATCATCATTTGCAAAACCAAAGTTTCATTGTAATTATTCAATGAACAGAAAAAGAATTACCAACAAAAAGTGAAACAATGCCATAAGTACATGTAAAAATAAAACAAAACAGCACAAATTTTCATGCATCAGAGAGATTCCCATTAGAACAAGTCATCTTATACCCCTGAAAGGAATTCTGATGTCCCTGTCTTTTTTATCATCATTTGCAGAAGCAAAGTTTCATTGCAAGTATTCAATGAACAGACAAATAATTACCAACAAAAAGTGAAACAATGTCATTAAGTAATGAAAAATCGAACAAAACAGCAATAATTTTTATGCATCAGAGAGATTCCCATTAGAACAAGTCATCTTTTACCCCTGAAAGGAGTTCTGATGTCCCTGTCTTTTTTCTCATCATTTGCAGAAGCAAAGTTTCATTGCAATTATTCATTGAACAGACAAACAACTACCAACAAAGTAAAACAATGTCATTAAGTAAATGTAAAAATAAAACAATACAGCATTAGTTTTCACGCATCAGAGAGATTCCCATTAGAACAAGTCATCTTATACTCCTGAAAGGAATTCTGATGTCCCTGTCTTTTTTATCATCATTTGCAGAAGCAATGTTTCAATGCAATTATTCAATGAACAGACAAATTAATTACCCACAAAGTGAAACAATGTAACTAAGCATGTAAAAATAAAACAAAGCATTAATTTTTATGCATCAAAGAGATTCCCATTAGAACAAGTCATCTTATACTCCTAAAAGGAATTCTGATGTCCCTGTCTTTTTTATCATCATTTGCAGAAGCAAAGTTTCAATGCAATTATTCAATGAACAGACAAATTAATTACCCACAAAGTGAAACAATGTAACTAAGCATGTAAAAACAAAACAAAGCATTATTTTTTATGCATCAGAGAGATTCCCATTAGAACAAGTCATCCTCACCCCGAAAAGGAATTCTGATGTCCCTGTCTTTTTTATCATCATATGCAGAAGCAGCAAAGTTTAATTGCAATTATTCAATGAACAGACAAATAATTACCAATAAAAAGTGAAACAATGCCATTAGGTAATTGTAAAAATAAAACAAAAGCATTAATTTTTATGCATCATAGAGATTCCCATTAGAACAAGTCATCCTCACCCCTGAAAGGAATTCTGATGTCCCTGTCTGTTTTATCATCAATTGCAAAACAAAGAGTCTCACTACAACAATTCTATGAAAAACAAATACCTACAAACAAGGTGAAACAATAGCATTAAGTAAAGTAAATCTGCATTAATTTTCTTAAAAATTGCATCAGAGAGATTCCCATTAGACTAGTCATCCTTTACCCCTATAGGAGCTCTGATGTCCCTGTCTATTTTATCATCATTTGCAAAATCAGTTTCATTGCAACTGGCAAGAAAATACAAGAACAGAAAAGGAGAAGACAAATTGACAGCCAAAAAAACAAACATGAATTGCATCGAAGCCTCAGATGAATATTGTTTTCATAGTGAAGAACTCAAAGTATATTTAACACCATCATAGACAGCGCACATTCTCAAATAACTCTGCATTAATTTTCTTAAACAAATAACTACAAACAAATCTGCATTAATTTTCTTATACAAAATAACTACAAACAAATCTGCATTAATTTTCTATAAATTGCATCAGAGAGATTCCCATTAGACTAGTCATCTTTTACCCCTGAAAGGAATTCTGATGTCCCTGTCTTTTTTATCATCATTTGCAAAATCAGAGTTTCATTGCAACTGGCAAGGAAATTCAAGATCAAAAAAGGTGAAGACAAATTGACAGCGAAAAAAAACAAACATGAATTGAATCGAAGCCTCAGATGAATATTGTTTTCATAGTGAAGAACTCAAAGTATATTTAACACCATCATAGGCAGCGCACATTCTCAAACAGAGAGACACACACCAAAAAATGCATAATCAAATTTGAATATAAACTAAAATACATCCTAATTTCCAAAACAACTAAGCAACTTCATTGCACGAATCAACGCTGAGACATCAATTAAATCCCAGATACGTATAACAAATTTCAAGTGAGCGACATAATCCCAACACTCACCGATAATCTAAACGAAAGCATGTTCATGGGAGTGACAAATTAGAGCTTCAGTTCTCAAATAAATATGCAGAGGATTGGGCCGTGTCTAGGGTTTAAGAGAATGAGAACAGAAAGATTTGCCCAGAGATCCCTAGAGAATGATGTAATTGTACTTTGGCCACAGTTATTTGTACTCACAAAATTTATGAGTACACCTGCCGGTGGTTTTATTAGAAATTAGTAATTTATGAAACCTAGTTCTACCTTTCTCTCAAATTAAAAAAAAAAAACTTGTGACAAGTACACTCGCATTATTTGTTAGGTTACAATTGTAAGACTATATTGATATTATTTGTTATCCATGGTGGTTGAACAATCGAGAACAATTCAAGCATCGGGTGGGTAGGGTATTTTTATCTCCAAAATTTAAGTATGTCACTTGTCAAATTTTTACTCGATATTATATTTATTTAGATAATTTTCGATTTTCATTTATCTACTTTAAAAAAAATGTCAAAATTCATTAAATTAAAATCTCTATAAATAGAGATAAATTTTAATTTTTTTTTTGAAGTCTCGGGTATCCGGTCTTGGACCGACTAATCCCGGGGGACCAATCCCACCGCCCACTTGCGGGGGTCCCGTTTAAAGCCAGAGCTTTGCGCTCTGTATGGACATGACCCCATAGAAATTGTTTGCACCTGAGAGGGTTCGAACCTGAGACCTAGAGAGGAGCATACTCCTAAGTCCCAAGCCTATACCACTAGGCCAACTTCTTGGGGTTAGATAAATTTTAATTTTATTATTGAATGTTGTAAAAAAAAATTTTAATGTATGGTAATTTTTTATTATAGTTATAAATTTTTTAATATTAAATAATTATATATATTTTCTAAATATTGTGTAAATATTATAAAAAATTAATAATACATATAATTATTATATTATAAAAGAAATCATTTATTAAATGTTGGTTGTGGTGATTTTGGATAAAGTGTGAAAAAAGATGAGTTTATATGTGGAGGAATGATGTAAAATGAGTAGTTGGAGAAGTGAAAAATAAATTTTATATTTGATAACCTGGTCATGATCAAACATGAATAAACATGGTCTAATAGTCGCCAAAAAAAAGGTTTTCAAAAAAAAAAAAATCTTGTAACAAGTACACTCACATATGACAAATATTCTTCATCAATTTTGCGTGTAAAGCGCTTAATTATATATAAGAGCTGGAATTGAGTTATACTTAATCATTCAGTGTTTTTTGCCAATTGGCAATTTATCATCTCATTTCTCTCATACAATTAAAAAAAACACTGAAAAACAAAAGTGTTGAAGAGCAATTTCAGTAGTTCCTCCTGCCTTCATTTACAGTGGAAGATGTTAATGGCATTGTTGCCCTTTGGAGCTAAATCGATAACCAGGCTTCTACGAGTAGCATCGTTCAAATCTCCGCGTAATTTTCTAGTGTAATCAACAGGCCAAGAACCAGGATCAGAACCAATAACCATGGAGTAATATATAGATGGAATATATGTAAAGATGGGATAACATGGTTAAGTAGTAATGAGCACATAAAATACAACTAAAATGTAGTTTCAACAAAATCGTGCAGATTTCCAGCCGTAACTGTTTGCCTCAGAGGTAGTGACAATCGCGTATCATCATGTTTATATCTGATAATACGTGCAGTAGTGAATACATCAATGGCAAACCAACTATGGAAATGTAAAAAAAGTTGAATAACATGCATCAATGTAGGAAGGACATCTTTTTGGACAAAATTCAGTTTGCATAAAATCGCGCAGATTTCCAGCAGTAAATGTTTGCCTCAGAGGTAGTGACAATCGCGTATCATCATGATCATATCTGAGAATACGTGCAGTAGTGAATACATCAATGGCAAACCAACTACGGAATCGTAAAAAAAGTTGAATAACATGCATCAATGTAGGAAGGACATCATTTTGGACAAAATTGTGCAGATTTCCAGCAGTAATTGTTTGTCTCAGAGGTAGTGACAATCGCGTATCATCATGATCATATCTGATAACACGTGCAGTAGTGAATACATCAATGGCAAACCAACTACGGAATCGTAAAAAAAGTTGAATAACATGCATCAATGTAGGAAGGACATCTTTTTGGACAAAATGTAGTTTGGACAAAATTGTGCAGATTTCCAGCAGTAATTGTTTGTCTCAGAGGCAGTGACAATCGCGTAGCATCATGATCATATCTGATAATACGTGCAGTAGTGAATACATCAATGGCAAACCAACTACGGAATCGTTAAAAAAGTTGAATAGCATGCATCAATGTAGTAGGAAGGACAACATTTTGAGCTGTGAAGATTACTCAAGGTTAAATGTACCAACAAAAAGTGAAGAATATAATTAAAACCAAAATTGATGGCTCATTAGACATCAAACACGCTCCAAAATCAAATTCACCAATTAAACCAACAAAGAGAGCTCGTACCAGTAGTGTGGCACCATCCTTGAAAAACTTCAAGATACAAACTTTGGAAGAACTTTCCATCAACACAAGGATGCGTTTGCAAACTCTACCAACAGCTTCAAGAATCACTTTTTTTTTTTTCCAAATCCATGAGTAGCTTTAAAAAAAGTGATTCTCCCCTACTTTGTAGAGTTTGCAAACACACTTTAATAGTTGCATATTCAAAAAGCAGTTGATAGAAAAGGAATGCAAAAGTATTGCTTAATTTTAAGAGTCAAAAATTGAAAAATAATGGCATTAGATTAATGTTACCAGAAAACGAAAAATCATCATGAAATAGCATGCATAATATCAGCTAAATTAAGCACTTCACAAAAAATGGCATCAGAGAGGTTCCCATTAGACTAATCATCTTTTCCCCTGAAGGAGTTCTGAGTCCCTGTCTATCTTATCATCATTTGCAAAAATCAGTCTACGACACAGTTTTGTTATTAATAAAAGAAAAAAGAAAAAAAAACTGAAAACCAAACATAAACAAGATAAACCGACAGTCAAGAGGAAATATCATTTGCCTTGAAGCCTTGAGATTAATATGCTTTTCAAAGGGAAAAATATATTCCAAAACAATTCTTAGAAAACATAAGAAAATTAAGCCCTTCACAAAAATGACATCAGAGAGGTTCCCATTAGACTAATCATCTTTTCCCCTGAAGGAGTTCTGAGTCCCTGTCTATCCTATCATCATTTGCCAAAATCAGTCTATCGACACAGTTTTGTAATTAAAAAAAGAAAAAAAAAACTGAAAACCAAACATAAAGAAGATAAACTGACAGTCAAGAGGAAATATCATTTGCCTTGAAGCCTTGAGATTAATATGCTTTTCAAAGGAAAAATATATTCCAAAACAATTCTTAGAAAACATAAGAAAATTAAGCCCTTCATAAAAATGGCATCAGAGAGGTTCCCATTAGACTAATCATCTTTTCCCCTGAAGGAGTTCTGAGTCCCTGTCTATCCTATCATCATTTGCCAAAATCAGTCTATTGACACAGTTTTGTAATTAAAAAGAGAAGAAAAAACTGAAAACCAAACAAAAAGAAGATAAACTGGCAATCAAGAGGAAACATCATATGCCTTGGAAGCCTTGAGATTAATATGCTTTTAAAAGGGAAAAATATATTCCAAAACAGTTCTTAGAAAACATAAATAAAGGAAAAAACCAGCTGAATAATAGCTCAAAACAATTCGTGGTACTTTAATTAACTGACAACATAGAAATAGAAACATAGAATCAAAATGAACAATTAAAGAAAATCTCCAGTGAGAATAGAAATGAGTTGAAGCATCACCCAAACAGATGAATGCAAGTAATCAAGAACCAATTTAAGGTAGAACAACTGGCAGCTTCTTTTCATCAAGTACAAATTGTTCAAATTGTTCTACTCCATACAGAAACATGCCTATTCTGATCATTTGCAAAAAACAGAGTTTCATTGAAATTATTGCAAGACAAAAAAGAAATTACCAACAAAACCCATACAACAAATATAAGCATAAATTTTCTTAGAAATTGCATCAGAGAGATTCCCATTAGACTAAGTCATCTTTTACACCTTAAGGAGTTCTGATGTCCCTGTCTACTTTATCATCATTTGCAAATACAGAGTTTCAAAAAAAGAATATCAAGTAGCATCGAAACCTCAGGGCTTTTCATACTAAATCAGTCAAAGTATATTTAACACCATCATAGGCAGATCACAACACACACCAGTTAGAATTTAAACAGTAACAGATCACGATTTCCTAAGTTAAACCCAGATACATCAAAAGAAAAGCAAGATTACGGCCAAAAGTCGAATTTTACCTAAAAGATACTAACAAATTTCGAATGTTTGTACCATGATGCCCTTTCAAAAAAAAAAACAGAATACCATGATCCTAAACCTCAGGGCTTTCCTACTTCCTACTGCACAGAGCCCCCGAGAGCCTCTCCCTGCATAATATATAGGGGGGCCAAGAGAGGATTGTGTCTACAGCTCAAGAGAATCAGAATAGAGATATTTGCAAAGGGATTCCTAAAGAATTAGATAATTATACTTTAATTTTTCTAAATTTAACCCATCCCCGTTATTCTGACTCGGGCTGTAAGATAGAAAACATTTGTTAAAACTCAATAATATAATTCACACGAGATTGCAGAATATATAGAGAGGCTAGACTTGCAGAGCCACTCATACTAACAGATTCTAAGGCAAGAATTGGGGAGAAGGATTAGGATAGTACAATGAGATATTGACTAATCTAATTCTAAAAAGGATACCAGTGCTAAGGCAAGAATTGAGGAGATCTTAACTAATCTAACCAAAATAACATTGACTAGTTCATATGTAACTTGGGAAAATAATCAAAGAAAATATCATCTACGAGCCTATGCAGTGGCTTTATAACCACTTAAAACTATCTTACCAAGAATGTGATAAACAGTATATATTCAGTTGAATTATTTTTTGACACTATTTTGATATTTCATTTTGAATTTCATAGTAAATGATATCACAAATCATCATAAATTATTAGCAGCAGCATAAGATAAAATATCACTATCATGGTTTAGGAATCAGTATGGACTGTGCTGCTTTTTATTTTATTTTATTTTTGGAGCATGGACTTCGGTTCCCAGTAAAACCTGATTGAAAATTTATTTGAATAAATGTTTTATATTTGGTTTTTATAAATATATAGTACTCCAATTTTATAAATTAAATGCCTTTTCAACAATAATTCAATTTTATTTTTATCACCAGTAGCTTACTTTTAGGGCCCCACTCCAAAATCTTAAAACAATTTACATCGAAAGATTCTTTTAGTTGAAAGAAAAAAAAAAGGGATTGTACATTTTTTACTGAATAGAGAAAGTGCAGCAACATTGTACGAAAAAACTCTAAAAAATCATAAAATGTTGAAGAGCAATGATCTACTGCCTTCATTTACAGTGGAAGATGTTAATTACATTGACGACCTTTGGAGCCACAGTGAAAACCAGGCATCACTAGGCTTCGACATGGAGCGCCGTTCAAATCTCCGTTCTTTTCTAGTAATCATCAGGCAAAGGACCAGGAGAAATATATAGATGGAACACTTGTAAAAATGGGATACCATAGTTAAGTAATACGGAGTAATAATAAGCAAGTAAAATATAGATAAAAGTAGTTTGGACAAAATCGTGCAAATATTTCAGAAGTAACAGTTTGCCTCAGAGGTAGTGACAATGGTGTATCATCACATTTATATCTGATAATACGTGCAGTTGTGAATACATCACTGGCAAACCAACCACGAAATCGTACAAAAAGATGAATAACATGCATCAGTGTAGGGAAGTGCATCTTTTTAAAAAGAATATTATGAAAACCAACACAGAAGGATAGTCATAGACTAAGTCATGTTTTTTCCAGAAGGATTTCTGATATCCCTGTCTATTCTATCATAATTTGCCAAAATCAAACTTTAAATGCAGTTTTCTAATTAAGAAGAAAAGAAAAAATAAATAAATGAAATCAAAAAAGAAATAAAATGAAGATAAACTCAAAGTCAAAAATGAAAATCACCTGTCTTGAAGCATAAGATTAAAATGTTTTTCAATGCACAACAATCAAAGTATATTTAACACCGTCATAAGGAAAAATATATTTTAAAAAAAAACATTAGGAAAACATAAAAAAAGATTCTAATTCTTGACAACAACAACAAAAACTCAACCAAAACAATATACTGGCTTCCTTACAAAATTTCAGGTAAAACAAATAAACTCGCTGAATACTTGTTCAAAACAATTCTGTGAATCAAAATGAACGTGAAAAAGATTCTTAAATGAGAGTAGAAATGGATTGAAGCATAACCAAAACAGCTGAGTGCAGGTAACCAAGAATCAATTTAGCAGCTTCTTTTCATCAATAAGTGTATAACGAAATATCTCTAACAAGAAGCTGTCCAAAATGATGTACCTCATACTGGATCATGAAAGGTTGATATTCTAAGAGCTCCAAGTGCTGTCTGCAAAAGGCTAATAGGACTTGGACCTATCAGATGGAGAGAAGGAATTGCAGAGGACCAATAAAATGGTTAATTAATAATGAGCAAGTTAAATAAAACTGAAAAGCACTTTGGAGAAAATCATGCTTGCCTCAGAGGTAGTGAAAATGGTGTATCATCATGTTTATGTCTGATAATACGTGCAGTAGTGAATACATCACTGGCAAACCAACCATGGAATTGTACAAAAAGATGAATAGCATCCAACAAAGTGAAAAGAATATTTTTAAAACTAAAATTGATAGCAACTTCTAGCGATAACTGATAACTCAAAGCAGAAAACATTGTCAAAAAGACTCAAAATAAATTAAAAGTGAACCTTTTTATACATTATATGAGTAGAAAAGGCATTTAAGTGTAATCCAATAAGTCAATAACTAAAGACTACTTACTCCAAAAAAACAAAGTAGCTAGTACCAGGTCCAGTGGAGAAATGGTTGCAATCAATTTAAGGTGCAACATCTGGCAGGTTCAATTCTTCATCAAGAAGCGTAAAAACGAAATATCTCTAACGAGACGCTTCTCAGAATTATGATGTACCTCATACTGGATCTTGTCTATTCTGATGAAGAAATTGTTGTGCATGAACTACGAATCAGTATCTGTATCTGATTCAGAATCTACATGCGACCGAGACACCAGAGGATTTACTCTATTCATATTTGCTTCCAAGGGTGGAAGTCCCTCTTCATCACTAGAGGATTCATCAGAATTATGAGAACTTAAAATCTGCTTCGAGTTTCCATTGGGCAAAGATCTGAAAATCTCCGGCCATTCCAAGGATTTCTGCAGCACACGAATTTGATCTTGGTAGAGCACTTGTGTAACAACGCCTGCAACTTTTCTACCAGATTCAACCGCCTCTTTTCTCCCACTTTCATCAATTACTACAAAGTTTCCTCGTTTAATCCACATGCTTTTCTGGAATTTTGCTGGAAAAATTGCTAGTAGTTTTTCACCTTTTGCGTCCATTACCTTGACACACATAATTGCATGTAGTGAATAACCTTCAATTTCGAGATTTATAGATTCTGAATACTTTAATAGTCAATATTTACGCACAATTACAACAATACACACAGTATATGTACAAATTCACAATGGATACTACATAATTGCTAGTAATTTTTTAATTGCATGTAGTGAATAACCTTCAATTTCGAGATTTATAGATGCTGAATACTTTAATCGTCAATATTTATGCACAATTACACCAATACGCACAGTATATGTACAGATTCACAATGGATACTACACCCAGATAAGTGTATATACCTCAATAAGATTGGAGCCTCGTAAATCCGCAACTTGCATTATGCTTTGACCTCCTTGAAGAGTCGCCATCTCTTCTTCAACTGCCCTCTTGAGATTCTTCCTTCCTCCTTTCATGTCTTTTCAATTGAAGTTCGGTTAGATTTCAGTTACTTAGGGCATCTCCCATTGGGGTGAGGAATCGATTTCTACCACTCACCCAAAATGGAGGTAGGAGGGGTTATGGGGTAGGTGATGTGGCATGGGTAGAAGAATTGGGGTAGAAGTATTTCTACCCGGGTAGAAGTAATAAAGAGAGGAAAAGGGAGAGTGGGGGATTGGAGAGCGTGCAATCCAAACATATGAAAAAAAATAGGCGCAGATGGTAGCAAGTGGACTGCAAATGCTGAGTGTAGCTACTAGCTATGAAGCTAGCAATTTTTAAAAAAAACTGGACAATGCTGTATTTATTTTATCAGTTTTTTTTTTTTATATAGTCCACATAATATTATGCTTGCTTTTAAAAGATAAATTATTTGATTATTTTTTAGGGAGCAAAAAATATATGATTAGTATTTATATTTTTCACAGTAGAAATTGTAAAAATTAAATTATAAATAAAAATAGTTAATTAATAAATGTGAAAAAAATAAAATACTCTTGTTCTAAATAAATGATGTTTTGACCTTTCAATTTATTGCTTTTTTTTTTTTCAAATTTGTCAATCAAATTATTTAAATACTCAAATATAAATACATGTAAAAATGGGGCTCATAATATTTACTTTTGTAATAGAAGAAAGCATTGGAAGAAAATAAACTTTTTGAGGTGTCACTATGGCAAAACTAATTTTGATATACAAAGTTTTTTATAAACAACATTTATGAAATATATTTGCAATAAATGAATAGTTATTTTAAAAATACTCAAAATTAAATAGAAAAAAAAATCTAGAATGTCATTTATTTTAAAAATAGTTAAAAAATTAAAATGACATTTATTAAAAAATAGCGGGAGTATAAATTATAATATTTAAAATAAAAAATAAAAAAAATGAATGTGAAGTGCAAAATATATATAATTGGAGGATGGGACCCATAAATAAATAGTACTTTTGAGGTAGAATGCATTGGAGGAGGTATAAGTTTTTTGAGATAGGAGTAAGAAACTTTTGAAGTAGGCACACATGTCAAACTTAAAACTGAAAATTCCTCACCCACACTGGAGATGTCCTTAGGGCATCTCCAATGGGGTAGAAGTCCCATGTGGATTTCTACTCCTATCTCAAATGTGGGGTAGAAGGGGTTGTGGGAGTGCTTATGTGGAGGAGAGAGGAGGAATTGGGTACAAGTTCTTCTACCCAAGTAGAAGTTCTACCCAAGTAGAAGTAAAAAATTAGAAAAAAAGAGAATGGAATAGAGGGAAAGTGAACAACAATGAGAAAAATAAGAGAATAATTTGAAGAGTGTAACTCACTTGCGAGAGTGGGTGGTCCCAACTATTTTTTAACTTAAAACTTAAAATTCCTCACTGCCCTTAGCTTCGAGAACACTCTCGCTGCCCACCGCTGTGTGGTGGGCCTAGTGGGTTTACGAATTAGAATAAAGCGATTTGCAAGGATGCCCCTGCAGACCAGCGTAACTATATTGTTGGTGGTTATTTGTTCCCCAGGAAAGTTCTAATTTGTAAAATCATCCACAAATATAATTTTTTTTTTTATATTTTCTCAAATATTATATACTGTATTAATCAATCAAACAATTCATATTGAAGTTGGAATGGATGTTAATACGAGACAACTTTAAAAAAATTATCTCTTTATAAAAATTAATTTCATTCCGGTTCAACAACAATAGTCATTGTCATGGTATCTGCCCCTCTATACAAGTCCTCTGAGTCTAGTTGTGGCGACTCCTCTTGTGACGAGTATTTTGAACTTATAAGACTATTTTGCTCCTTGGCGAGTATTTTTTTTAACTCTTTCCCGTTTAAAAGGCGACTTGAATTCAAGATCATTGACGCTCGTCTTTGTATCCCTGACTTGAAAGATTCTTCGTTTTCCTAAGATGTGAAAGGATTAAAAGGAGAAACACGGATAATGTATCGATCAAATAATATGAATAATCGGTGGTTTGATTTATTAAAAAAAAAAAATCAAAATCAGTGACTCAAAATGACTGAATCGAGGATTTGAAAATCGTAACCGATAGAACTCCGGTTCGATTTTGATTTTTCGAAAACCGAAACCGTTGGTTAAAAAAAAAAAAAATTCATGCCTACCTAGTGTCATAACATATGACCTTGGAAATCTTTTTAAATCTTTAATACTTTGCAAATTGAAAAATGGGTCCCCATGATTTTGAGAGGCCAAAAGGCAAAGAATTAGATATATGGATATGCCAACAGAGCTAAAGGATAAGAGGCATGGCTTCCCATTGGCTACACCAAAATTCACAATCAAATATCAGCCATATGATCTCCAAAATCTTCAAGACAACAATCACTGATCATCTTTGCACCACAACCACAAATCCACCGTTGAAAATAAATACAAATGCACACACACAAGATTGATTTCTAGTCACACTTTTGGTAAGATAATGGCCACTGTCACTACACAAGCCGTTTTCCGGCCGTGCGTGTCGAAAACCCGATTTTTCGGATCAGCCGGAAAATTGAACAAAGTGTCTGTTAGGCAAGCTGTTTCACCTTACACTTCATTCAAAGTTGAAGCTAAGCAAGGTGAATGGCTGCCTGGATTGCCCTCCCCTGCTTACCTTGATGGCAGGTTTGTCTTTTTACGTACATTTCTTTAATCGAGTTGAACACGAGTCGAGTTTGATCCCCATTTGGACTATAATTAGATATGAAAAATGTACTTATTAGAGTGTGACATATTTATGAAAATGCTAGTTTTTTTTTTTTAATTGTGTCCGAAATAAAATTCTGGATTCGTCACTGTCGTAGACTACCCGGAGACAATGGATTTGATCCATTGGGACTAGCCGAGGATCCAGAGAACTTGAGATGGTTTGTCCAGGCCGAGCTCGTGAACGGGCGATGGGCAATGTTGGGCGTAGCCGGAATGCTATTGCCAGAGGTTTTAACGTCGTCAGGGCTCATCAACGTTCCTAAGTGGTACGACGCTGGCAAAGCCGAGTACTTCGCCTCCTCGTCTACCCTTTTCGTGATCGAGTTCATTTTGTTCCACTACGTCGAGATCAGAAGGTGGCAAGACATCAAGAACCCCGGAAGTGTGAATCAAGATCCTATATTCAAGAGCTACAGCTTACCTCCGAATGAAGTTGGGTACCCTGGCGGCATCTTCAATCCCCTCAATTTCGCCCCCACCCCAGAGGCAAAAGACAAAGAGCTCGCCAACGGTAAGAGCGAGGGAGAAATTTTAGGACAGAATACGATAACAGTTGGTGTGACGTGTTGAAAAAACACGTCACACCAACTATTATTGTGCTATGTCTAGAGAATACTAATAGGCTTATATGTGTGTACTTAATTTGTATTTTTTTATTTTTTGCAGGGAGATTAGCAATGTTGGCATTCTTGGGATTTATTATTCAGCACAATGTGACAGGAAAAGGGCCTTTTGATAACCTATTGCAGCACCTTTCAGACCCATGGCACAACACAATTATTCAGACATTCAGTGGTTAAATTATTGAGTTATATGGAATGAAAGTTGATGTTTTTTTCATGTAATTTTTTTATTGAGATTTGAGTTATAAACAAGGGGACCTTTAATGTATAGGCAAATTCATTGTATGTCTCATTCATGTAGTCCACAATTTATTATTACATGATTTTTAGGTCATTAGTTTAGCAATTATATATTAATCAATGCTTCACTTAATTTAATTATACTATGTTTGATATATTAATTAGAAGAAAAAAAAAGGTACTTAATTAATATTATTACTTGATTTTACGAATTCAAGAAAGAATATATTTTCAGTCTTCCCATTGTCATCAACCAATGCATCACGTTTTATGGGAGGTGCATATGAAATATACAAAATCACATTCACATGAAATATAAGCGGTCTTTTGAATTCTAATTTTATACCAATTCTATTTAATTATATTATCTTTTTCCTTTCCATCATTCTCCCTAAAATAAATAAAATTTTATAAATACACATTTAAAAAATTGTATTAAATACGGAGTAGTTTTTTCCATAATTCCACGTATTTTTTTTTTTTTTGAAGGTAGAATTACAAGATAGGAATATTGAAATTGCATCTCACGCTCGCCTATCTATTACATATAAACTCTACCAAAGACTCATATTCCAAACTCAATCTGGAGAGAGTGGAGAGTCACACAAGCAATCCATCGGATTCTTCGATCAAGAAAGATAGCAAATCTGCTTCGAAAGAGAAATAAATTGTCGCCCACTACGACTCGCGCTACAAACTCCCCAAATCATAGAAGATGACCCATGGACAACCAGTGTCAAATGAGAAACCTTATCAACCAAACGCAACTTCCAAACAACAAGAACCCACAACAGGGGAGGAAGACCCACAACAGGGGAGGAGGACCCATAAAAGGGAAGATAAAAAAACAACCGTAAATAAAACAGGAAATAAAGCATTAAAGAAAACAACAACAATAAAAAACAAAAATGTAAAATGGGATCAACGGAAGAAACTCAACCATACGGTCACCGTGGCTCCGTCGAAGAGGATCTACACATTGATCCCAACAGGGGAACGACTCTTCTACAGGTCGGCGATTTTCCAACAGTGATGGGCGACGGTCTAACGACGAATCTACTCAAACGTTGGACGGCGACGATCGATCAAAATAGCTTCTAGAGTCGAAAAGAGGGAGAGGAATAAGAACAAGTGGACTGCCGATGAAGAAGGAAGAAGATGAGCGGTGTGGGCGGTGGAGATTTTTGGGCGGTGCTTATTTCCTAAGCAACCCCCGAGAGCATTTGGAGAGTTGTTTTTCCATAATTCCACGTAGTTTAACAATAAAGAGTCTACATTGCACTAAACTTGGTGTAGAATGTTCAATGTGTTTGACGTAGACTCTTCCTTACATCATTCGGGTAGGGTTTGTCGGCATTGTTGAATCAGTCATGGCGTGTGTTTCAAATCGGGTATATATATCAAAATAATACTCTCTTAAGTCCCTGAAAAGTTTGCATCAGAGTCTTGAAGACAATTTTGTATACTTTTATATATATAGTAAATAAAGTACAATAGTTTGATTGAATGTATGATGGACCCAAAAAAATATTGTATGATGGGTAAATAAGTATATATCGTGAGAGTGACTGTCCAAACTTAAAACTTTTCAGAGTCGGAGGTAGTAATGATTCTTGGAATATCTCCCATGTGACCCACAAATTAGACTTGACGACTTGTGATTAGTAAACCAGACATGTTCATTCATTGATGTATATATATGTGAATACAATGATAAAATTAAGAGAATATAATTTGAAGTCAAAGTGTTATAAAAGAGAAAACGACTCATTTGCCTGAGCAAATTGTTTCATTGATTCGTAGATGCGATCGACCATCCCATGGGTCTTCCCTAAGCTTGGTTCCAAAGTCTTCCCTAAGCTTGGTTCCAAAGTCTTCTTACACTTTTAAATAATCAAACCTTGTACTTCCAAGTTAGGTGGGATTCATTGCAATTCCTTGCACAACTAAGCTTTGTTAACCGGGGATCAATCAAATCATGGATTCATGGGTTTTCTCTGAACCTGATTTGACCCTCACCAGGAACCGAATCATGTACCTCCAGATCAAGTAAGGATTCATTGCAATTTCGGATATCAAGTGGTAGTTGTACTCACTACTTAAAATTGCAATAAATCTCTACTTAACCCGGAAGTATTGAGGTTTGATTCAAAAAATGGTGTAAAATCTTAGGACCAGTCTCAGGGAAGATCCACTAATTGACCAGTCACGTCTACGGATCACTTTCAACACAAATAAAAATAAAATTGAACCCACTATAAGCGATAGAAAATATTTTGTATAGATCTCTCAAATTATATACTTCAAAGTATTATTTGTAACACACGAAATATCATTAAAAAACGTGACACTTCATTCACTAATTAAACAATGCTGCAAATTTCGCCATAAAACTTCCATCAAAAGTCCAAACTATACTTGACTTGGTACTTGATACCACTATTAGACTACTATTTTCTCATTAAAAAAATCACTATAAGCTATGAAAATAAAAGTCTCAAATGATACTGATCGTTTGCTAAGAAAAAAATATTGAAACCATTTTTTCCACTTCACGAGGTTTCATTATATTCCATACCAAAAAACTTCAACTCAAGTACTTTTATATTTTGCATACCCATAGGAGGAAAAAAAAAAAAACAAGGCAAATTACAAACTAGATATTCACAATACTTATTACATCATAATGGAAATTTGCATTAGCAAACCAAAAATTAAATCAAAAAAACCAATTAGCTAGCAACAAACATTTTCCTCAATAATCTTCACAAATTCACCAAAATCAATCCTTCCATCACCATCATCATCAAACGCCATTATCATTCTTTGGCATTCTTGTTCCGACAACTTCTCCAAACCTAATGAACTCATCACTCTCTTCAACTCCTTTGCATCCACAAAACCATCCTTATTCTCATCAAACACCCCAAATGCTTCTCTCACTTCATCTAAACTTGCCTCTCTCTCATCAAACATGTTCACAATCTCTCGTGTCATCATCATCAATGGCTCTTGAGCCCCATCGTTCTTCAACCCTAGCCTCTCCATCGCTATCTCGACGTCTCCTCGAGTGACCTCAATCTTCGGACACGCTTCCGAGGCCAAGGCATCATCATGCACAACGTTGTCAGAAAGCTGACACGAACACGAGACGAAAAGGATGTAAGAGAGTGGGCAAAATACGAGACGAAGAAAAGAGTAGAGATCTTGGAGTGTGATGATGAAGCTATAGAAAATGCAGTATATGATGATGAATATGAATGAAGATACATTTATTGTGACGCTAGTGATGAGTTCAGATAATGACATTTTTGAATCCATATCGTATGAGTTAAAAAAAAAAATTCTTTAAAATTATTTTGTGATAATAGTGAACTAAGTGGATTAACTTATTTATAGAACCAATATTTTGAATTTTGCGCGAAATTTCCTTGTAAAGTGACAGAAATTAAAGTGTCACTATCTAACTTTTATAGTTTTTCCACATACAACTTCGTGGTAGCTTGAGGGGAGAAATCAATAATAATTGTTTATATAGTTGTTAAATACAAATTGAATTAAAGAATAATATTATAGTAAAAAATAAATAATTTATGTAAAAACTTCCAACCACAGTTGACAGTTGAACCCTTGAAACGCGATTCAAGTGAAGAATTAGTGTGTTATATATATTATAAAAAGTCATAGCCAATTAATAATTGTTTACCAGAGCATGAAAACATGTGAACTAAAGTCGTTTATTAGGACTTTGATTTGGATATGTCACTATTACACTAATTTAAAATTTTATATATATTCACTTTATTAATAAACTACTCTGCATTAATTCTTTTTAAAAGAAAATTTTAAATTTTGGTAATAACATAGCGTATATATATATATATTATTTTTTAAATAAAAAGTAAAATCAAGTATTCACTGTTCAATTCTATTTTGGGGTCCACAAAGAATAATATATTTATTTTATTTAAATAGTTAACTTTAGAGTATTTTTTCTACTTTATTAACAAGATTGAGTATTTATCAACAATATTCTTTACTTGTTACCTTCAAATATAATTTTTTTTAAATCTGTATAAAAAAAAAAAGTGAAAACACTCTTAATGGACAAGGGAGTAAAAAGTATTATCATTAACCCTCAAAGTATCGTTGTTGCACTTGCACTATGAGATAATATCACAAAAGATATACTATTATTATATTGTATGTGTTTTTTTTCTTAAGTATGCACCGACTAATTTGAGGGACCAATTTTACCGTTCACTAACACAGTCCTGTTTAAATTCAGAGTTAAATTGTGTAAGGATCGACCACTTAAAAATTGTTTGCACATTAGAGATTTTGAATCTAGTATGAAAACTTCATCCAGAATCGCCTCAATGCAAATTAGTACTGTAGTACTTTGATGTGTTTACTTTGAGTTTTGAATTTTTTTAAAACCAATTTTTGAAACATTATTTTGTTAGGACATATAAATCGTTCAAACCTTCATTATTAGATCGAGTTACTAACTATTATGAATGACCTCTCGATAATTTTGAAACATATATACGAGGAATTGTTATATATATAAAAAATGTGTAATTTCAAATTATATAAATAAAACTCTGCGCAGTATATACCTAATTACTTATATAAAAATTGAAATGATTAATGCAGTTGGCTTGTTCTTGTTGAAGTGCAAGTGAGGGGTTGACTTGACTTGAGAGTTGAGACGACGAAGACTTCAAAATTAAAAAATTTAGAAAATTACTCTTCAACTTCCAATCTTGTCATATAGATCATTTTACACGCTCATCTTGTATACAATGATTTTGGGGTGAAAGAACTTTTGAATTGGTGTTTATTTGAATTTGATATTAACATTTATAAATAATTTATTGATACACCCTCTATTTAACAATATATTACTACTATAGTTTATGTGGCCCTTCATCATTTCTTCTCACATTTACTTGCTTACATTGAAAACCAACTTTTGAAATCCTAATGAATAATTGTGTGTGTGTGTTTTTTTTTAAGTTTAAATTGAAGAAAATTTAATTTTATATCAAATCAACTTATAAGATTAAATGAAATTATAATGATTTGAGTGGGATTATAATAGTTTAATATTCTGTCGAATTTTGACATGATAGTTCTGAGTGATTTTAAAAAAATCGAGGTAAAATCCGTGCAAGATTTTAAAACCAAAAACTTGATTTTCTAGCAAAGTAAACATTTTCTATGTTAAAGCGTTGCTAATTGCTATCACAAAATGTGAGCAATTGTTAGTTTACACTTTACACATTTCGGGCAAACATATGCATTACTTCATCTTTATACTCAAATGAAATACTATTCATATTCACATTTCGGGCTCCTCTGTTTCTATAGTTATCATTTTTTAGAAATGAAATACTATTAACAATTGCTATTTTTTTTTTTTTATTTCTATTTCATCTTCCTCCTCAATTTTTTTATTTTTTATATAAACGATCAATTTTCTTTAAAAGACGTATTCAACTCAAATAAAAATTATAAAAATAAAAGGAGGGTATAACATAACAATATAATCTTGTAAAGAAAAATTTAAACTCTTATCTACATCCAATTTTTCTATTCTAGTCATTTTAATTCCCAGTCATATAAACTATTTTTAGACAATTAAGTCTACTTTTTTAAAACCAAAACATTTTTATTTTGAAGGATTTTTAAAACCAAAACTACCTAAATAGTTAAATTACATGTTTCAATTTTGTTGTTTTATGTGCCTATACTATTTGAGTTGGTCTCCTGTGCACAGCGTGCACGTGCACACTAATGCACATACCAATCATATATCTATTTATAAAGATAAACATAAATAATTAAGTAATGAATGTTCTAGTGGTTATAGATACCTTTTTAAAAGCTTGAGGTCACAGGTTCAAATCCTTTCAAACTTGTTTTTTTTTCATTTTTTGTTTTTTTTTTTCGTTTTTTTTTCTGTTTTTTTTTTTCGATATTTTTTTTCAAACTTGTTTATTTTTTCATTTTATTTTCTGTTTTTTTTTTTTGTTTTTTTTTTCGTTTTTTTTCTGTTTTTTTTTTCGATTTTTTTTCTTTTTTTTTTCAAATTTGTTTTTTTTTTCTGTTTTTTTTCGTTTTTTTTTGTTACTCACTTCCACTTTTTAATAATAATAGTCTCTACTTTTCATTAATAAAATTTCCACTTTTCACTAATAATAATTATCACTTTTCATAACAAAATTACCACTTTTCACTAATAATAGCTACCACTTTTCAGTAACAAAATTTCCACTTTTCAATAATAATAGTTACCACTTTTCAATAATAAGAATTACACTTTTCAGTTAAAATATTTATTACTTTTCAATAATAAAAATTACATTTTTAAGTTAAAATATCTACCACTTTTCAATAATAAGAATTACACTTTTCAGTTCAAATATCTACGACTTTTCAATAATAAGAATTACACTTTTCAGTTCAAATATCTACCACTTTCAATAATAAAAACTACATTTTTCAGTTAAAATATCTACCACTTTTCAATAATAAGAATTACACTTTTCAGTTCAAATATCTACCACTTTTCAACCATAAGAATAGCATTTTTTCAATTTTAATAATAATTTTAACTGTACAATTTATAATTAAATATACCCGTTTTAATTAATTAATATTTCCACTTTTCACTAATAATAATTATCACTTTCATAACAAAATTACCACTTTTCATTAATAATAGCTACCACTTTTCAGTAACAAAATTTCCACTTTTCAATAATACTCCCTCCGTCCGCCTATAAGCTTCCCATTTTACCATTTTTGTCCGTCCGCCTATAAGCTTCCCATACCCTTTTTGGTAAGTACTTTTTCTTACACATCACTTTATATCTTACTTTTTCTCTCTATCTCTCTCATTCTTTCAATCACATCACTTGTACTATATCTATTATTTAATTACTTTTTTTAATTTATGTGCCAAAAAGTAACGGGAAGCTTATAGGCGGACGGAGGGAGTAATAGTTACCACTTTTCAATAATAAGAATTACACTTTTCAGTTAAAATATCTACCACTTTTCAATAATAAAAATTACATTTTTCAGTTAAAATATCTACCACTTTTCAGTAACAAAATTTCCACTTTTCAATAATAAGAATTACACTTTTCAGTTAAAATATTTATCACTTTTCAATAATAAAAATTACATTTTTAAGTTAAAATATCTACCATTTTCAATAATAAGAATTACACTTTTCAGTTCAAATATCTACCACTTTTCAATAATAAGATTACACTTTTCAATAATAAGAATTACACTTTAACTGAAAAGTGTAATTCTTATTATTGAAAAGTGGAGATTTTGTTACTGAAAAGTAGTAAATATTTTAACTGAAAAATGTAATTCTTATTATTGAAAAGTGGGAATTTTGTTACTGAAAAGTGGTAACTATTATTATTGAAAAGTGGTAATTATTATTAGTGAAAAGTGGAAATTTTGTTACTGAACAGTGGTAACTGTTATTAGTGAAAAGTGGAACTTTTATTAATGAAAAGTAGCAACTATTATTATTGAAAAGTGGGGGTGAGTAATGAAAAAAAAAAAAAACGAAAAAAAAAAAACTAAAAAAAAAAAACGAAAAAAAAAACAAAAAAAAAAAACCGAAAAAAAAACTAAATAAAAAACGAAAAAAAAAAACAAAAAAAAAAAAGTTTGAAAGGACTGTAATTTATTAATTAATTAATAAAGTAATAGATTATAAATTAATTAATTAATTAATAGAAAAAAATAGAATTATAAACATAAATAGAGAAAAAAAGGATAATAAGTTAGAATAGGAGGATAAGGACAAAAGCATGGTGCACATGGTGCATTTGAGAATTTCTCATACTATTTATATGATTAATGTACTTGATGTGTCATAATTTTAATGATTTTTTTTTTTATATATTTTTATTTCAATGAGTTAGAATATTCATAGTAAATAGTAAGTGAAATGTGATAGTTCACACTACATTAATATTGTGTTGGTTAATTAAAATCTAGTTTAAAATAAATAGGTGATTAATACTCCCTCCGTCCGCCTATAAGCTTCCCATTTTACCATTTTTGTCCGTCCGCCTATAAGCTTCCCATACCCTTTTTGGTAAGTACTTTTTCTTACACATCACTTTATATCTTACTTTTTCTCTCTATCTCTCTCATTCTTTCAATCACATCACTTGTACTATATCTATTATTTAATTACTTTTTTTAATTTATGTGCCAAAAAGTAACGGGAAGCTTATAGGCGGACGGAGGGAGTATTAATTAGTAGTTAAATTTTTATTTACTTGGATTATTTATTTTCTAAAACAAATTATGTTTTCAAAAAAAAAAAAAAAAAAAAACAAATTATGAATTTTATCCTTTAAATTATTTAAATATATGATATATTATAAATATCATTTATCTAGTTTTATTCATATATCCACACCCATATTCTATTGGATACTTTTACCACTTTTATCCGACCCAAAATGAGCCCAAATTCCCCAACCAGAGAAAACAATCGGAAAAGGAACAAGAAAGGCTTCCCCTCTTCAACCCGGACCCGACCCGGAAGCCCAACGAGGCAGTTATCTCCTCCACCTTCTGCAACTTCACTCGCCGACGGCGGTTTGTTAACAGAAGAGTTCTCACGATTCGAAATCTCGCCGGGAAACCCAAACCCGAGGAGCTTCCCGTACAGCGTGAAGCAGCAATGTTGGGACAAGGCAGAGAAAATCAAGGGGCGCGACCCGGATAGGTGGCGGCGCGACCCGTTGGGTAACATCGTGTTCAGGAAACTCGTGGGTTGCCCCGGTTGCCTCTGCCATGATTACGACCACATTGTTCCTTATTCCAAGGTGATTCGTGTTGATGATTTGTGAAGTTGATTTTAGTATTAGGTGTTTGTATTTTGTGTTTGAGAATGCTGAAGGTACAATTGCTGTGATGGTGTAGAATGGAGGGTTTGACAAGTGATAACTTGCTAGTATTATTAATTTTCATGTGAATTTGGCGCAAAGTTTTGAAAATCGATTTTCCATTCTGAGTGGAAATGGCTGATCTCTACAGTTATTCTCAATTGACTTACCGTTTCGTTTTGAGTGACTAGTTTTATTATCTTCATTCTCAATAGCCTCATGACATCTACCTAATTTTCTATTTACACTTAACGAGGACGATATTGTATGCTAACAACATACTCCATGGTACCTCATCCTGATGTGTTCTGTTAAGGCATCCACAACTAAAGAAAGAAACCGTGATTAGCATTGCTTAAACATGGAATATGATATTCAAGATTGCTGCAGGAATGAACTCCTGATTACTAGATTCATGGGGCTTTTCTACACCAAAATGTGATTTCAGTTTTGATTCAGTCCTTATGTAACCATATGGCTTACCTTAGCACTGTAATTTTTAAGCATGATTTGAGCTAGTTCAGACTGCCAAATTCCTGTGTAGTATTATTTGTGGATTATTGTTTTTGTATTTTGGGTGCTCTCTAGTTAGGTATTACTATTGCAACAAAAAGTTCCACTGTTGCTTGCTAATGATTAATTTAATCATTTTTTAACCCTTTTTCTTTCAAATCCAGTTTTTAACTTGATGATTGCTGGTTCCCAAACTATTGTTGCATACGTTCTTAACTAGATTTTGCCGACCTTAGCAGCTTAGCTGACCGGTTTATTATAGAGTGGGACTTGGTGTAAATGTGGAAATGGATACTAGCACCATGCTGGTAGATTAACTTTTTGCAGCAAATGTTGGAACATTGTGGTACTAGTTAGTAAAACAGCCTTCCATATATTATCTGACAAAAAAATGTTACAAAAAGAAAATTATACTTGACTGCATTAGAGTTCTTAATCATCTTTTCCTTTATTGCTTGTTCATAGACTTCAAAAACAACAGCACGCTTTAAATCTTTTATATCAAAACGGTTCTGTAGTTATGTGAATATAGCTGTGGAGTGATTGATGTGTGACATTTTGTCTTACGGATTCTTAAGACTGGTTATCTTTTTGAAATGCTATGTGAATCAAGATTTATATCTATGCAGGGAGGAAAAAGTACATTAGAGAATTGTCAAGTGTTGCAGGTAAATCTTTTCCTCCATAAATAGTTTGGAATATTTGGTGTGTGGAATACATCCCCATTGTCCTTGACCTTGTCCTGTTGCTGTTGTTTCATTATTTTCAAAAACACCTACTGTTCATTGAGGTTAGAATTTAATGGGAGAAATATGACCATGTATAAATTCTAGTGTTGAATATTGGATTACATTATATATTTGAAGAGAGAAGAAGAACATGAAATGTAATGTGGTTTGGAATTTAGCCTACATCCTGGAATAAAATGCCCAAGTACCCATAATAATTATTAACTGGTTTATTTGCATTTTAGGGAAAATGTCCAAGCATGGGATTCAGATTGATCAAGAAACTTTTTTTATTTCTTTTTTAAATTCTTTTAATGTCAAGATAGGCAGTCATGTAAAGTTGATAAATTGGTGGAGTAATTAAGCAATTACTCTTTTTTCTTAATGAACATAGATTTGATGGCACCCTGCTAGCTATGATGAATGACCATCACATCTTTGGTCCTTTCTCTCTATTAGTGAAATGTGAACTAAATTAAGCAATTACTCTTTTTTCTTAATGAATATGGAATTGATGGTTCTTACTGTAATAATTATTGTTTTGCTACAATATACAGCTGAATATTGGGATTCTTAGTTAGCTTATGTCTCATTTGTTGATAAGTTCTTGATGCATAATGGCAAATACCCATTTTGAGTATTGTTATTCTCCTAATATTTCAGAAATGCTTGTCTTTTAGACTGAGTCAGACGATTGTTTCCTCTAGCAAACTAATTCATTCATTTTCTCGAACGTATTCACTATTCATGGTAATCGCTGATTTTTTTGTGTCACCTTTTCTAATGATTAGGCAACTGTTAATCGATCCAAAGGAAACCGAACTGAAATGTCCAAAAGTGATCTTATTCAGAAGAGTGCCTACTGTCGGGTGTCAGGTATGTTTGGTTCTTCTACATCTGGTTAGTTTGGAGCATAGTAAGAAAATTATAAAAATAAATTGAAAAAAAAGGATAATCTCATAAGATGACAGAATCTTGTATAGTTGTATGTATCTTCATGATTGTATATATCTTCTGAAGTTTTCGTCTATGCAATGATTTGTTGTTGAATTTGATTCCTATTTGAATAAAATGACATTGTAATGACTTATATTTCTGCTTTTTCAATACAATTATATAATTACATTAATATTATTATTTGTTAGATAAGATTATGGGCAATCTTGCCATATACCTGTATAATATATTTCCAAAGTAATAACAAATTTGAAGGAATTAAGGTAATTGAGATTTTGTTGAATTTTCTGAATATTTCTAAATAATGAGTCCAGATCCAAACTTTCTTACTCTGAATATGCTGAACTCCCAAATGTTTGCTACCTCTAACACACTATAACTGACGTTTAAGAATGTTTCACACGAATTAAGGAAGTCATTAAATTACAATATATAGATGTGTAATGTGACATATTTATCCTTTTGTTCACCTACATAGAGTAAATTTGCTTAGTTGATGCATACTATTACAAAAAATAAGTAGAAGGACAAAATTTAAATATGATATTTAATTCTCTTAGAGGTTATTTGTTTATGGATTTGTAATCCAGTAGGTGGATTCCATAAATAGTAAAATGTGTATTTGAATTTTGTACGAGCATATGCTTGGGAGTGTAGATTTTCTAGGATTTTGAAAATATAGGTGATAGATGATGGATTATGTATTGAAAATTGTGTAAACAAACACACCCTTAGATTAGTGCAAAATGGCCATTATTTTGGTTAAAAAAATCTTCTGTAGAAAGACAGTTAAGATGGGTCGAGGGAGTAAAAGACACGATAACAAAGCTTAAGTTGCTCAGTAATGGAGGCAATTCAATGCCAGATCAGATCATTTTAAATAAAATAACACAGGACTTAGTTTCTATACCAATTGGTGCAGGTCGTGATATGGATCTTCTTGAGTTGTCAGCCTTCGGTAATGTTCGTCATGGGCAGGATTCCGGTGGATGCAAAATTCAATAAGTAGCTTTTTCAGCAGCAGCTATAGGCCTTGTTTGGCAGTGATGATGAATTCCCATGTAGATAGTTAATGAAGAAACTAGCTTCAACCGGTGCAAGGTATGCATTCTTTAGACGAAACTAATCACCACCGTATGTGGGCCCAAACATTTATCTGCAAGACGATGCAGCTGAACTAGTTGACATTGAAATGTCTTGTGTTTGTGAGCAGTTGAACATCAACTTGTTGTATTTGAAACTATTGAAAGAAATATAAACACTATGTATATTATTATGCTGAAGTTACATGACTAGATGCTTACTTGCAATTTCAGACTTGGTTCTCGCCATTAATATTTTCAATTACGTTGGTGATAGTTATAATTTCGTGTTTTATTACACCATATAGCCATATAATATGCTAGTAATATCCAATGTTATCTTATATGATATTCATAGATGTTTTTTAAAATTTATCGCCATTTTTTGGTACTTTATTGATAATAAATTCGATATTGATAGTGCATATCGATAATCATGAAAATTGAATATATTTAAATGGCAAGGGTTAGAGATAAAGTTGGAATCTCATACAATTCAATATTTCTCGGTAACTTTTCCTTTACAAGAAGCTGCAAATGAAATAGTTAAAAAGCTTAAAAGGATAAACGCAATTAGTAGAAGAGAAAGAAGAAAGTGACAACCTACCCACTTCACTTTCTTCCCTTTGACGTTTAGGAGAATTAGAACAAAATGTTATACGAAAAAACTCATAATTTTGTCCCATGTTTTGCCTAATATCTGCAGATGGTATGTGGCCCTCTTTATTTCAGCTGAATGATATCACAATCCACAAATTATTCATTTGTTACTTTTCCTAATTCTTGAATATACTTTTCAAACACCGACTTTGATACACCAATATATCTACAATGCATTCAACATTTACGATCACTGATATTGATATTATGATGACCGATATTTTCTCAATAGTTTTAAAAAGACAAACTATTATATAAAGGTAAAGTCTAGTATGCACTCGAGTGCATGATGTGCACCCTAGTCCATGTGCACTTTTCAATTTACTAACTTACACTTTTTGATAAATGGTGTTGCACTTTTCAATTATTACTAAAAATATTATTATACAGTTTAATAATTGAAAAGTGCAACACCATTTACCAAAAAGTGTAAGTCAGTAAACTGAAAAGTGCAACATGGACTAGGGTGCACAACATGCACTCGAGTCCATAACAGACCAACCCTTATATAAAACTTATTCACCGTATAAAACTGGATTCATATTTATAACATACATTCACTGATATCATTAGTCTTATAACCTAATATCAGAAGCAATATTTGTATACATACAAACACATTGAATGGTATCAATTTTATGTGGTGAACAAGTTTCACTATAGAATAACTCTTCGAAAAAATTGAAAAATATGAGGCACACATTTTAGGACAATTTTTGGAGTTGACCCTCGAGTTAGTCAACCTCATATTTTGTTGGAGGAATTCGTCAACCTCATTGAATCGAACTAATTATTCATAAGCCGGATTTACTTTGTTTAAACTACTGATTTAGTTTTGATTAATTAATTTCCACTGTTTCATGAGTAGTGATGATGACCAAAAAAGCCACTAAAACAGGAGGAATAAATGTGGCGAGAAAAGTTTTTTTCTAGTGGAAAAAATTGACTTATTACAAGTCTTTAATTATGTGACAAATACTTTATGGACATTATAGTATGATCGACATCCTTCTTGTCCATGTCAGGAATAATGCCTGGGCTCTATACCAAGACTAAGTGATCCATTATTGGTTCGATTCCGAACTAAATCAATCAAACTTTAAAATCAGTTCTATTCAATTCGATTTTACTACACTTCGATTCTATTGCGATTTCAATATTAAAAAAAAAATTATTACAATTCGATTAAAAAAGGCTCAAAATTGAGTCAACTGAATGTCCACCTAATTATTTGGATATATCATTATTTTTTCTTAATTGTGAATTACAAAAGAAGTTAAGAAATTTTGTTGGATTGCTTGTGTTTAGAGAAAAATACTGTATTTTGATAAAAAAAAAAAAAAGTTATGTAGACGAATTTTAGATCCATGCAACTCAGCAACTTACAACACCAACAAGTTTTACCCTCAATTAAAAAAAAAACAAAAACAAATTTTCATCTAGTCTTCTTTCTCACCAAGACCACACTGATGTTGTGCATTAGTTACACCGTTAAACTAATGCATAAGAAATCAATCTTTTGCTTGTTGCAAAATATTTACAAGTACTTTTTAATCAGGTAAAATATTTTGAATTATATTAAAATTGCAAAATTTTACCTTTACCTTGAAAAAATAATTAGGGGCAAATGTTGCTTAAATATCAAATTAATTATATTGGAAACAAGTGAATAACAATTTTATAATAAAATATGACAAAATTTTGATTTCACTACAAGAAAATTGACTTTTAGTGACAACTTCCTCTCATTATTGCTTCTCTAGCTAAAAATCTTTAGTGGCAGGAATTTGAAAAATTAATGATAGGACCTCTCACTAAAAGTCAATTACCGTCACTAAAAACTTTTAGTTAAAAAAGCTATAATGACCGAAATTCTGTCACTAAAAGTCATTTTTCTTGTAGTGTTTATCAGTCGACCTCTCCTCAGGATTAGAGCGGTGACGAGATTTTTGAGTGGGTGAATGTTAATTGTTTGTCCCCTTTACTTCTTCCCTAAAAAAATAAAAAATAAAAATAATCTACCCAACATGTTTCAATGTAAAATAAAGGGTAAATATTAGAGTAAACGATAAACCTACATAAAGTGCAATACTGTGGTGTGTAATGCTCTACAGTTATACAATTTTTTTTTTATTAATTTCAGATGATTAGTAATCAAATTCTTGTTTGGTATTATAAACACTCTAGAACTAAATATTCCAATTTTCATCTGCATTTTGTATATATTTTTAAAGATTATTTTATTAGAATTTATTAATTAATCAGAAAATAAAAATATTAATTGTAAAAATGAAACAGTTAAACTTTTTATATAAGAGTATAAGACCAATTCAATTATCATAATTCTGGTAAAAGTGAGGGGGCAAAAAGGAAAAGAAAATGAAAGCTGGAAAAAGCAGAATGAAAAGGCCAAAAAGCATTTATTAGCACTTTCTAAATATTGGAATTTATGGGGGACCCATTAACAACTAATAAAAATATATGTGGTCTACAATTGCCCTTGCCCATTAAAATATCTCATTTTCTGATCCATCAGCTACACATATTTTCATATTTTTCCCCAAAAAATCAAGAACATAGAAATTTATTTTATTTTTATTACATATAAAATACTATTTTGAACACGAAAATTAAAAATAATAATAAAACAATGGTATTGAAATCCTTTCAACTTTATTAAAGTAATAAAATATGAGTATTGTGTAAGAAGAAATAATGACATAAAAAATACTCCCTCCGTCCCTGAAAAGATTTTCATACTTCCCTTTTTTGTTCCCCGAAAAGTTTGCATACCCCAAAATAGAAATAATCATCACAATCTCCACCCTCATAATATACACATATGACATATTTACCCTTTATGCCATTACTTTTGGGACCCACCATACACTCAACTCACCTACTTTATTTACTTTATATATAAAAATTTATAAAATTACCCCTCAACACTCTCATCATTACACTTTTTTCTTAAACCATGTGTCCAAGATTCCCCGCAAACTTTTTGGGAACGGAGGGAGTAAGAGTTATTAAACTTTTTTTTTCTTCTTCCTTTTTTAGGTGTGCAAAGATGAAAGATTAATTTGGTACACCAAAAAATGGACGAAGTTGATCTTCAAATACGAACGGTAATAAAAAGTAGGTTACAAAGTGTTGATTTTTTTAGAAGGATAGATAACACGGGTCAATGGAGAAACGAAAAATTTGCAAAGAAAGTAGCGATTACGAAAAAAAAAAAAAAAGGTAAAACGAGTACGAGAGGCGGAATGAGCAATTGAAGTCATTTTGAAAACTAAAGTGGAACCGATAAAAAAGAAAGTGAGTAAACTGATTTGTATTCGTAAAAAAAAAAAAAAAAAAATTGGTAAGATAGACATAGGCTATTATGTACATTTTACACGAGAGAACTACACCTTAAACAAGTCAAGTGGGGAACTCTAAGTTTAGAATACTCAATTTTGTGGATAAGAAGAGAGAATTTAGACACACCACTTTATTATTTAAAATTATACATCAGAAAAGTCTTTTAGGCCATTTATTTTTTAGGTGGGGTGCCAGATGTGTAATTAACTTCAATTCTCAGTCATACCAAAATCGAAAAATAATTAAATATCGAGATAGCATGAGGTAAAAGTTTTCTAAAATTAATAATAATAATAAAAAAAAACTTTATCCAACGTCAGAATAAATATTTAATTAAAATAATTTGTTCTTGGGATGAACATAAACGTAATTAACTTCTCAGTCATTTAAAAAATGAAAAATAATTAAATATTGAGATATCATGTGGTACGAGATTTCTTAAATTATAGTATGTTTTAATAATAATAAAAAATCTTATCCAACATCCGAATATATATCCAATTAAAACAATTTGTTCTTGTGATGAACATAAACTCACGTGTTTCTAATATTTACATCCAGAATTTATAAAATTAATTTAAAAAATTATTTTTTTGTCTTATCTTGTTCTGAATGATATCCACCTCTTGTGTTCGAGTATCTGAAACAGAAATAATTTTAGATGTGGTACAGAGAGTCAGTGTGAATCTTTTATTTATTTTTCATTATATATAATATTTTAAAATAATATTTGGATTAGATAGGAGCACCATAAATTTCTAAAATTATATAAAATAAAAGCAACAATATTAGCACTGTATCTTGTTTGAGATGAATTGAGACGTTGCATTGAAATACACTATCAGAGTGACAGAGTGCAAACAAAATAGAAGTAAAACGTATGTAAAAAATAAGTATCAAATGTCGGAATATATTTGTATTTCTTTCAAATTTCGTGGAGTTTCACATCTAATAAGGTTAGGTGCTTATACTTGTATTTAACTTATTAAATGATTCAAATTCGTAATAAAACGATAATTTTTTATTTTTTAAACTATTACGTTCAAAGGGAACAAGAAATTGAAAAAGAGAAGTAAAACATTTATTTATCATCAAAACATCTACAATTTGTGCAATCTACATTTGAACATCTACAAGCTACAACCTCTCTTTTACTCGCTACATTTCTACAAAATTATATACATGAAAAACACACTCATCAAAGGCAAATTAAGTTACAATCAAAAGTAAAAATAAGATTCTTCAAGAATCATCGTTGTTTCCGCACAATTATCTTCAAGAAAATACACGATGCTTAAAGCAACACATTTTCTAACGAAGATGCATTGCTTTAAGCACTCTCTTGAAAGTTAATTGAACGAGATAAGGTGGCCGGATTAGCATGCAACAACGATGAGACCGAGACCATCCCTTTTTTCTCATCGCTCTTTGGTTGCAACGCCTTAAAAAGACCTTCTCTACTAACACGATCATGCTTGATCCCGAGTGCTTCCCATATAGAACTCTTCGCCGCCTCCTCAGGATCATCACTCCTCAACGTTTTCGGAACCACAATCGAGCATTTCAAATTCTTTGGATCCGTATCTTCTTGACCACCCGATCCATTCGCCCTAATCAATTCCCCGTTTCTTGAATGTTTTCCAAGTGGCGAGTTGGGACCGGACCCATTACCCGATCCCCACGGTACTACATTCCAAGCACTAGGTACACCACCATTCCAATACGGGTTAGGGTAAAATGGCATTGGGTAACCCGGAGGGCAAATTACCGGTACATGAAACGGCCAAGTCACACCCGGAAGGCAAGGAACCGGGTATGGAACACCGCTAAAATTAGGCATCACCGCCCGTTGAGGACAACCCTCGTCTCGTTTTTGCACAAAACTCGAAGTTGTGATAGACGATTCGACCGAATTATCGTCCATACTCTCCCCCTTTTTACAAGAAACCGAAGCCTCAGGGCCGAACGAGAGGAGACTCCCGTTAGGTTTAAAATCCGGATGAGGATAAAATCCATTCGAAGGGTCAATTCGACCCGATTGAAGGGCTTCAGAGAAATGCGAGGCAGAGTTCTTGTTTTTCCGACGACCTGCCCCCACCGGGACGTTCCTCATGCTGCCTCCGGCCGTCCAATACCTCTGACAACTCTTGCAAAAATGACGAGGCTGATTGACATTATAGTTGTTGTAGTAACAAAATTTGGTGTCCATACTATTGCAACGAGGGCAGGGGAGGATTTTGTCCGGCTTCTTCAGCTGTTTTTGCTGCCCTTTCGCATCGGTTTGCTCGTTTTCGACATCGTCTTCGTTCGACTCCGAAGATACACAAGGATTCTGAGATTCATCAGCTGCACCTTCAATTTGGCCTTTTTCTAGTGTCTTAATTTCAACTTGTTCCTATAATATATCCAACCAAATTTCCAATTAGATGCAAATTTTAGAGAAACTGACTGTACCGTTCACAAATTAGCACAAATTAACATTCGTCTCTGGTCTAATTATACATAACATAAAACATCAGATCTTCTATTTCAAAGATGGACACAAAAAAAGTCATCATGTACGTTTAAAAAAAAAAAAAAAATTACTATAAAGAGTTTCTTGATTTTCCACAAATATGATAGTACTTATAGAAAGAAAATCATAAAGAATAATGCAAAAACTGAAATAGAAAAACTAAACTAAACCAATTTCAATTTCCAAATCAAACCAAACAAAATCAGATCATCAAAATCCAGAATTTGCTCAACAAAATCACCAATTTTACGCAAAAAAGTCCAAAAGTCAAAGCAAACTCATGAATTACCTCTTCATCATTAGCTCCTTCGACGGCGCCACCACTTCCACCGTCGCTGTCGGCGACCTCTCCGCCGTGATCCGGCATCAGAATCTTCCTTCCGAACAACTTAATCTCCGGCTCCTTCATTCCTCCGGCAGGGGTGAACAGAGTAGCAAAATCTTGAAAATGAATAAATAAATAGAAAAGAAAAGCTTTGTTGGCAAAATGGCTAAGGTTGAATGAAATGATTTTGATCTCTTTCTTTAAAATCTAATAAAAAACGGTCAGGGGTGGGGAGTAATGAGGAGGGTGAAAGAATTCCAATCCACCCACTCCACTGCACTGGACTGGACTATACTGTATCGAGTGAACAATTTAATGAGTCAATTTAAATTTATAAAGTTATAAATTAATGAAAAAATCTTCTATGTAAATGTTACATATTACATATGCAACATATACATAAAATTATACTTCCTTCGTCTCAATATGACTTGCATGTGTACAAGTAATCACGGAACGAAAGGAAGATAATATCTAATTTTTGAGAAATAATTTTACAATGGATATTATAAAAAAAGTGTGAAAGGGAGAAGTATTGATTTCCTAAGAAAGGGGGTTGCCACGTCAGCGGGGGCTGAAATTCTGAGCCACAAGTTTTAGTTTAGTGGACCTAACAAAACTTATGCTAGATTCGGGGTTGCACGGGAAGTTCTGTGCTACCTTACTTTTTGGGTGTACCAAAGTTGTACAGTATTACTTTGGTTTGGGAAGCAGTGACGTGGACGTGGAGCATTGTAATTGGGTGTGGTTTTCTGTACTGGAATAAATCCTGCCCAATCATTGTCACCCAGAATTTCACTGCTATGAGATGACTTGATGATGTTTTATGCTCTCACAATTTAAGGGGGACACTTTTAATCCAAACTTCAAATTCATGAATTAGTGGAGTATATTGATAATTGTTTTAGGTAAATTCAGTAATGTAAAATCTATAATTATAAAATAAAAAGCTTCAAATCATAATAATTCATATTTTAAATTTAAAAATCTATATTCGACAAAGTCTCATATACACTCGAGTGCATATAAACACTTACTTCCCTCTCATCCTTGTTCAACCTGTCTACCCGTCCTGTTCGTCAGATTTGGTAATTTTTTCTTCTCTCCTCTAATTTTGTGTTCATCTATCTATCTTCCAGTTTTTTTTTTTTTTTAATTTCCTTTTTATTAATTTTTTGTTTAATATTTTTTGTTTGAAGTTTCCTCACCCCATGTGTGCATTCCCTATAACATGCAAGCCAAAATATAGTTTTATCTTGAGGGTAAGGAGTTGGACCGCAGGAATATTTGGTTTAATTGGAGTTTTTTTTTTTTTTAATAAGTAAAAATGAAATTTTATTGCATATGAATTTTGGTTATAAGACATAACCAAACTTGGCATCTTCACCCTATTAACAGATTAATCTATTTTTCAAAATTAGAAATATGTAATTAAAAATTTAAATTTATCAAAATTAAATGTAATTAAATAATGTACCTTAGTGACAATCACAATTAAAAGTTAAATTAAAACTATAACAGATAAAGTTTATCACTATAACAGATAAAGTTTATCATTCATCAATCAAAAAAATATATAAACTTAGCCTCCTACATATTAAAAAAAAATCATTAATAAACATAAAATTTTGCAAAATAACTCACAAAAATAACATTTTTAAGTATTAAAATGTATATTACAAATGTAAATATATTCCTTTTAAAAAAAAAGGGATGGGGTATATACCCCTCCAGCTTTGTTTAATACACTCCCCCTAATTTTTATTAATTCAAAATATATATATGAAATACCAATTTTACCCATTTCACTAAATCAGGTTAGATACATACACTCCCCCTAAAACTCTAAACCTAATGCATTAACCCTAATTTTGCAACCCAGCCGCCGCCGCTGCTCCTCCTCCGACAACCACCATCACCTCCAGCCGCCGCCGCTCCTCCTCCTCCGACAACCACCATCACCTCCGGCAGTCAACTACCTTCTCTTACATCCACAAAAAAATTTAAAAAAAAAAAAAATTCAACAACAAAACTTAAAAATAAACTTCCACTAATAAACTTAACAAAACTCAACAACAAACCCTAAACCAAAAACTTAAAAATTCAAACAAAACAAAAACTTATTTTCGACAAACCAGGGTCGACCGAAAATTCTCCCGTCGACAATGGATTGTCGACCAAAAATTCTCCCGTCGACAATGGATTGTCGACCAAAAATAATACGGTCGACTCTGGTTCATCGACCAATTTTGTTTTTAAAAAAAATTAAACTTTCGTTAATATTGAGTCGACCAAAAATAATCTCGTCGACAACCATTTGTCGATGAGAGTGTTTTTGGTCGATTCAATGTTATCGGAAAAAAAACCTGGAGAAACGCATGGGCGGCGCGGCCAACGAGAGGGTGGGGAGGGGGCACGGCGGGTGGGCGGCGCGGACTCAACGGCGGCAGCGGATTTGTGGGTTTTAGTTGCAGAAACGAAAAAAAAGAAAAAGAAGATGATGCGGGGGCGTCTGCTGCGTACGGCGGCGGGGCGGATCTGTTGCGGGGACTTGTCGGCGGCGGCGCGGCGCAGGCACTGGGGAAGAAGATGAGGGCGGCGGCGACGAGAAGAAAATGAGGCGGTGAGGGGCTGCGCTAGATGAGAAATGAGGGAGGAGGGCTGCGGCGAACGCCGCCAGCGCTCGACGATGGGCTGCGGCGAACGACGCCGGCGCTCGACGATGGACGGCGGCGGATGGGAAGAAAGACTTATGGGAGAGAAAGGGAAGAATGGGGAGAAGATAAGAAAAAAATTAGGGCTAGGGGGTAAAATTGGTAATTCATATATATTTTGAATTAATAAAAAGGAAGGGGGAGTGTATTAAACAAAGCTGGAGGGGTATATACCCCATCCCTAAAAAAAATTAAGGAGGGACCAACCCGGTATAGGCTCGCTTACGTTCAGCCCAGCCCACTCTTTGCGTAGAATATAATTTAATGTAAATAGGCTTGGACAATTATAAATTAGGATGTGATTATTTACACCTCCATTTGCGTTGCATATATACACTCTCCCAATTATTTTATTAATTTAATAATGAGAAAATTTATAAAAAAAGCCATTTAGGCACCTAGCTTCTTAAATAAAGACAACTTTTATAATCTTTTTAAAAAAGGACAAAAACATGTGTAAATAACCATTTATGCCCTTACATTTAAATTTGAAGAATAACTATTTAATTTATATAATAATGGAACAAGTCATACATTCCATATATTTCGCCAGCATTCTGTTTAATATCACGCATATGGAAATAAGAATCTCACCTTCCTTATTTCGTTTGCAATCTGCACGATTCATACGAATTTTCAATTAAAGCAATCCTAATTTCCCAAAAACCGCCTTAATTCAGAATTCCTCGTCCCTCAGAATCTGTTTATCGTGTTCTGCATTTTTTCTAGTTTATTGCATCGCCTTCTTTTCTAGTTTATCGTCCCTCATAATCTGTTTAAATCATACACATTTTTATCAGGATTTCAAAACTCAAAATTTTAAAAATCAAATTTCAAACAGTCGAAAGCCCGAATCTAATTTAGAAAAAGTATAGCCTTTAATCACGCGATCAAGACACTGGACTTTTTCTCTTATTTCCACTCCCGATTTCTTTCATGGTGCCGGGCCGGCCATTATCAGAAAATATCATAAATTAAACCCCTAACTTTGAAATATCATAAATCCCCATGATCGCAAATCTCGATTAGGTTTCATCAATTGATGAAACGCATCTCGTTCGTCTCCTAACTCGCCGATGGATTTCACCGAATTGGAAGCAATCGAGGGTTTGCGTTGGACGTGGTATTCATGGCCCACTTCCTGGCCCGAAGTTCACCGACTGCACATGATCAAGAGACTTTCCACGCGATCGTTTCTTTATATTCCTAGGGGATTCAAACTTCACCGATTTCTTCATTATGGATGACGGACGCGAAGCTGCCGGAGATATAGTAAAAACTTTTAATTCCAAGGGTCAGATGAAGAGTTTTGTCAAGGGTATGATTTTTAATTCCACACGTACACACATAATTTGCAAAGAATTTAGGATTTTTTGAGATGATTTTAATTTAGGTTCAATTTGCTCCGTTTTCGTGTAATTGTGATGATTTACGTGCGCGTTGCTGAAATGTAGTTCATGATTATTTGTTATTGGTTTGGTCAAGGGATAATGCAGATCTTATTTTGCATATGTATACATATTTTTGCATAATCACATTCTAATATGAAGACACCGTACTATTTTTTCTGCATTATTCATTTTATTATGCAGTTTTAGATTTCATTGTTCTGCATTATTCATTTTATTATGCAGTTTTAGATTTCATTGTTCTGCATTATTCATTTTATTATGCAGTTTTAGATTTCATTGTTCTGCATTACTCATTTTATTATGCAGATTTAGCTTTTATATTACTTTTCCAACCATGGTCTAGGGAGCAAAATGTTCTTCTCACTTCTCACTTCGTCTTCTTCCGTACTTCACGGTTTCCTTTCTTCACAAATTGGAAAACCCCAAAATTCTGCACAAAATTAAGCTCTTCTGACCGGTGTTAATTAATTTTAGGAAGGTTTTAATTAATTGCGTAATTCTTGGAATTAATGAGCTGATAGAGTCAGCTTTTAATTTCAAACATTTAGTTTTAATTAATTGCGTAATTCTTGGAATTAATGAGCTGATAGAGTCAGCTTTAAATTTCAAACATTTAAAGAATTTCTCCATATTAATTCCGAATTTTATGTATTAAGGGCATGATGGTACATTTATGTGCCATTTTGTCCTTATTCTGAAACTATTTTGAATCATGTCTTTATTTAAAAAAACACTAGGTGAAATGACCTTTTATGTGAAATCCCCTTTAATAATCATATTAAAATTTCAAAATAACTTTTAAGTAATATTACACTATTAAATGAACCTCCACTACTAATTATACCCCTCGTTCAACTTTTAAACCCTAAACCTAATTTTTGCAGCAACCCCTGCCGTCGCCACCACCACCATTATTTTAAAAAAAAATCAGAAAAAACCTAGAAAAATCTCAAAAAAAATTAAAAAAATATCGACAAACTAGTGTCGATCATATACACTCTCATCGACAACAATTTGTCAATGATAGTGTATATGATCGACCTAACATTGTCGATTTTTTTTTAAAAAACAAATCGACAATTTAATATCGACCATATACACTCTCGTCGACAACAATTTATCGACGAAAGTGTATATGGGCGACATTAAATTGTCGAAAAAAAAGTTTCTACAGAAAATCCTAAAAAAAAAAAAAAACCGCGACCGACGTCTTTACCAGGCGGCGGCGGCCGAATGCATAAACCTGGGGTGGGGTGGCCGGCATCTTGGATCAGGCGGCAGCGGTGGGTTGAAACATTTTTTTTTTGCAGAAAATCGAGGGAGAGTGAGAGTGTCACGTTGGTGAAGAGAGAATCGAGGGAGAGGAAGGGGGTCACGTCAGTGAAGAGAGAATCGAGGTTGAGGAAGGGGGTCACGTCAGTGAAGAGAGAATCGAGGGAAGGGGCCGCATTGATGAAAAGAGAATCGCGGCCAAGGGAGAGGGCCGATTTGATGAAGAAAAAATAATATTTATGACAATTAGGGGAGGGTGCATCAATTGGGGATGTGCTCTCAATGCAAATGGAGGTGCATTTAGTCAGGCCCTATAAATTCCCCAATTTATTTTTTGATCAGTAAGATCAAAAGAAAGACTATACTACCCTCTAGTGTTGAGTTCACCCACATCTACAAACACAAAAATAAACAGTTTTTGTGTTCTTTCTCCTTCCTAAAACCCTAGATTTTTTGTCCCAAAAAGCTATTATTATTATTTTTTTAAATCTTGAAGAAATTTATGGAAGTTGAAGGAACTTCAATAAACACACGTTTTGGGTAGCAATGGTCGGTTTTTGATACACATATGTAGGGGTGAAAACGGATCGGATACGGACGGATAGTGCTTATACCATATCCTAAACCATATTTTTTTCTCGAATTCGGAGTCGGAAAAGCCGGATTCGGATACGAATTCGGAATATTCGGTATACGGATACGGAACGGATATCGGACGAATCCGGGCCGGATTCGAATAACTATAATCGGATAATATATTTCAAATGGAAATCATCAAAATGTGATTGGAACACATAAAAAATCAACAAACATGAAATCATCAAAATATATCCTTCGTAAACATCACCACTTTGGGCTAGTCTTGTATGAAATATTGCATATATGCATTTCAGTCATTCACACACATGTTCTTTATAAATACACCCACAAGCTTAATTCACACACACAATTTTTATAAATACACCAACAAACTTAATTCACACACATTTTTTATAAATACACCCACTAACAACTTAATTCGAAATTTTTAATCCGTTTATTTTACTCGTTTCTGTGATTTTTTTATCTTTTATTTTATTGTCGAACGCGGGATATTAAATGTAGTAATTCAAATTGTAATATGTAGTAATACACATTATTTTATGTAATAATAACACAAACTATTTATATAATAATACAAATTCTTTTATTTAGTAACACGTTTTTTCTAGTGTTTTTATTGATGTAGTAACTCACATTATAATATGTAGTAACATATATTACCGAATTTAGTAAACACAATAATCATGTTGTAATACAAAAGGTTTTATTGTAGGATGATGCGAAAAATATTAGATAATTTGATAAAGTTACATATAGTAACAAACGTCTATTCAATGTAGTAATTCAAACGGTAGTATGTAGTAACATATAATTTTTTATGTAGTAAAATAAATTATTACATGTAGTAATAACACAATTTTATATAGTAATACTGATTCTTTTATATTTTTATATTTTTATATTTTTTTTATTGATTAAGTAACCCACATTATAATATATAGTAACATATAGTATTGCATGTAGTAAGATATATTATTGCACGTAATACAAAATAACATTGACCCATAATAATTAGTATTAAAGAATATTTAAAGAAATATAAAATATTTAAGGATTAAAGTCATTGTAAATTGCAGCGTCCGACCGCAGCCTGAGGTGACCGAAAACTGCTCGGAGAAGACGACCATGTTCAATTTCTGTCAGTGGGTGCATTTATAAAAAACGTGGGTGTGAATTGAGCTGTCAGTGGGTGTATTTATAAAAAATGTGTGTGTGAATTAAGCTTGTGGGTGTATTTATAAAAAATGTGTGTGAATTAAGCTTGTGGGTGTATTTATAAAAAATATGTGTGTGAATGACTGAAATGCATGTATGCAATATTGCATATAAGTTTTTGTGCACCACTTTTTAGTTTTTAATAAGGCCCAATAATGTTATAAGTTATAATAGAGCTTTAATAAAATTAATATAAAATATAAAATAAAATATATTAAAAAATCCGGGTATCCGGATTTATTATCCGGATAATATCCGATAAAATATGGGAAAACTCGAATACGGTCGGATATTATGAATTCCGAATCCGAATCCGAAGTCAACTATCCGTATCCGAATCCGTATCCGCCCGGATACTAAATTTTTATACCGAATTCGTATCCGACCGGATACGGTTCCGGATCGGTCGGGAAATATCCGATCCGTTTTCACCCCTACACATATGTAAGTGTTTGTTTATATTTTTTAAGTATTGGATAATGTTTATTTATATTTAGTTATTTTTTATGTTATTATTTTTTATTGAGTAATATTTATTTGTATTTAGTCATATTGTTGCATGATTGTGTTGAAATTAATATATTTTTTGTTCTCCCGGTTTATTTAAAAAAAAATCGAGAATGCAAAAACTCGACACTGGTCGGCCGAGTTTTTGTAAAATTCTCGAAACATTTTTACACAAAAATGTCATTTTTTTGAAATAAAATTCCACAGAATGTGATATTTTTCGGAAAAAAGTTCCACAAAAAGTGACTCCCTCTGTCCACCAAAAGTGTGCTCACTTTTTTTTATACATGTTTTAAAAAAAATTATATTTTAATTATAAAAAATATATGTGAGGTAACGAGTAAAGAATATTGTTGGTAGATACTCAATCTTGCTAATAAAATAGAAAAAAAAAAACTCAAAAGTTAACTATTTAAATAGAATAAACACGTTTTTTTTTGTTGACTTAAAAAAAGAAATTAACACACTTTTGGTGGATGGAGGGAGATTTCTTTTGAAAAAAGGTTCCACCAACTCTGCATTTTTTTTTTCGAAATTGTTTTCCACAAAATGTGTTATTTTTCGGAGATTTTAGTTGATTTCTTAGTGCCGAATTTTGATATTTGTATTTATTTTGGTTTAATAGAGATTGGTTGATGGTGAAGAAGATTATTTAGAGGAAAAATATGATGAAGATTATAATGACAAGTTAGTCAATTCTACGAATGAGGCGATTAATGAAGAACTTTTATCCAACTTCTATAGCTTCCTCTTTTTTGTATCCAATTACTCCAATGTTGTGAAATGAGAAGTCTATATATTTCGGTAGCGCTAGCCTTTCATATTTAAACAATGTTCAACCTTTAAATTAATTTATCCTGATGGTATCTGAATCATATGCTTATAACTTACAATTTTCCTTTGATTAATGTCTTTTGATTTTTTTACTAGTGACCTATCAAGAATCGCCTATCTGGCACCATATATTCCTCCATATTTTGGGCAGCTTACAGTACTGGACTTGAGGGATAATAACTTGAGTGGAATGATTCCTGCAGAATTAGGAGGGTTGCATTGCCTTAAACGCTTGTAAGCAACATTTTCGTTATCATTTTATATTTTATGCTGCTAAATGCAGTAATTTTTGAAGCTCACTGATATATGGTCCATTCTAGGTTGTTGTGTAATAAAAGATTTGAAAGAAGTATTCCTGTGAAGATTGAGAAGCTTCATTTTCTAACTGATTTGCGGTTTGATGGTATCCTCACGACGACTATTGGTAATTCAGCTGCAATGGGTTGTGCAAATAGAAAATTTGTTCAATTTAAGTGTTCATACTTGATTGATGAAAATGTTCAATTTGCCCTTTTTTTGGTGTTCACATTGCAATATAACGAATCTCTTGAATAACATCTGGCCAAGTGTTTCAAAAGAACATAAGAAATCAGATATGTTTCAGTTTGCAAATATATATAATAATTTTGGCCTACTTTTGAATATATTAATTTATTTGGAAAATATTTTAACATATCTTACAATTTTACCTTTGTTTCAATTGAAATATGTTTGTGCTTTGTTTGTAGAGGTGCCTAAGTTGAACCGAGGTGAACTAGAAACTGCATGTGAAGATTTCAGCAATATTATTAGAACAAATGATGGTGTGGCCACTTTGTTTGGTCGAGAACTCTATCCAGTGGCGTAGAGATTGTTGTGTCTTCAACTGCTATAGCTTCTGTAAAAGAGTGGTCTAAACGTTCAAAATTAGCATACAAGAAAAAGGTTAGACAATAATCATAGATTAACCGTGTTCATCTCCACAATGAAATCATCCTAAAATCGTTCATTTTGCGTAGATTGATAGTTTGTCGAGAGTGAATCACAAGAATTTTGTTAATCTTCTTGGGTTCTGTGAAGAAAATGCACCTTTCACTAGGATTATGGTTCTCAAGTATGCTCCAAATGGTACTTCAATTAACCATGATTTCTTCAACTGTCACTAGGCTTCTCAATACATGAATGATAAAACGGCCGTAAAAATGTTGTTAGATCCAACTTTGAAGTCTTTCAATGAAGACTAGTTGTCTGCGGTGTGTGAGGCGATACAAAGCTGCACTCAACAAGATGCAAGACGAAGACCTTCAAATGAATATTGAGACACGGGATTGATATATCACTAGGGCACCTTGATTCAACACAATTTCACACAATGTAAGTCCACTATATATATTGCAGCTTCCCACATATACACACACACACACACTAGAAAAGGCCTAAAATTGTGTGTTTCAAGGTAAATAAGATAGGGCGAGAAGGGACCAAGTGAAAGTTTTGTTGCATCGGATCATACGGAAGAAGATGATGACACAGAATAACATCCGATTGATCGAGCGAGCTGCAGAGGTAGCAAACCACACCTTCAATCCAGGAACTTCGATGTAAATTAGTCAAGCTTTTAGCGGTGGATCTGATCGTTTGACTTGAGTTGTTTAATTTTTTTAGAATGTTAGATCTTAATTATTTTGAAATAACATCTTTTTCTTTTCCCTTATTTATTTGTGTTTCACATTTTTAAACTATTCTGCATTATAATCATTTTGATCAAGAGGATTAGCCTAATATATATTCTGTTGTCTGTCTCGAATTTAGAATTGAAAAACTCTGCATTATTGAAAGCCAAAATTTTACAAAAGACATGCAAACACACAACATAACATAACATAACTATAAAGTAACCTACATACACATAATTAGACATGTCCAACCGAGAGAAACCGCCGGTTACGGTTAAAAATCGGCGGTTTCGGTTTTGCGTTTTTGTTAACCGAAACTGAACCGGCCCGCCGGTTCGGCGGTTATTATTATTTTTTTAAAAAAATTTTTGACTCGTTTTTCTTGACTTTTGCACGTTTTCGACTTTTGTTTTTTGTTCTTTTTAACTTTATAGTTTATTAGTTTATACAACTTAGGGCATGTTTGCTTAATGGGTTTAGGTGGGTTTAATGATTTTTTTTTTTGGTCAGGAGGTGGGTTTAATGATGGGTTTGATATGTAGACCCATCTTCTCCCATGTTTGATTTCTCATAACTTTAAACACCTTGACCCGGGTTTATAATTTGACCCGGTTTTTATAAACTAGATTTCATGGGTTTAAACAACCTAGCCTCCCTTTGGGTTTATCTAGCCTCTCCCCCTAGGTTTATCTAGCCTCCCCTACATCTTAATCCATCTTATCCCAACCCATGAAGCAAACATGCCCTTAAAGTCTTATAAATTTAAACACTTGTAAATTACAATGAATTTTTATAAGTTTGTAATAAATTGAAATAATTGATGAAATATTATAAAAAAATTGAAAGAATAAATTACTTTTAAGTTACAAATTACAAAAGTATAAATTACAACTTACAAAATTACAAATTACAACTTAAATTTTAAAAACTTACAAAATAAATTATAATAAATTGGGAGGGGGAAAAATTGGACTTATAAAATTTTAAGAATTAAACTTAGAAATTCTAAGTTCAAAATTTTAAAATTAAGTTGCCTACGTATCCAACATGTTGGAATCAAAATCCACGTAGTTCTCTTACCTCAACTTACCCGTTGACGTTGTTGAATGATGACTCGATTCTTCATTCTTCACTTCCGCTCGTAGAGGTCCATTTCTCGTCTTCTTCATTATCCTCTTCTAACGATTGGGCTCTTTTTTCGGCTCTTACCCAATCATCAAGCAAGCATTGGTTCTCTACGTTTTCAACGGTCATATTTGATCTCGTTGCATCCAAAGTATAACCTCCTACACTAAAAGCTTGCTCAACGGCAACGGTTGAGGCGGGAGCCGATAAAATTTCTCTTGCGAACATTGACATTGTCGAAAATACAAGTTTCACCGTCGACCAACACTTTAGTATGTCAAACTCTCCTTCCATATTTTCCAATATTGTTGAATTCATGATATAATTTTCATATTCTTGAGTATATGATGATCACGAATATGAGTATATGATGATCGTGATCTCTTATGATTACGTTGATAAATAAGCCTATTTATAGCATCCATATTGGCTAAATTTGGAACGTTAACACTAGTACTATGTGAAGAAGAAGAAGAAGATGTGGAAGAACCATTTGCATCCATATGCTCCCTAATTAATGCTAATATAAGTTGTTTAACATTACTTACGACTTCTTCGGGATCCGGTCGATTAGAATAACCAAGTTCGTAATTAGGATATAAATTATCATAATACAACTCTAACATGTCATGTACACCATCTAACTTATATCTAGGATCAAACACTTTAGCAACTAAAAATATAGGAGGAATTTCATTAAAATATTTCTTCCATTTTTGCAACATAGGAACAATAGCATCATGTAATAATGTATCATATTTATAACGTGTTAATACTCCAACAATTTTAAGACAATGTTCAATTGCCAAATGAGAAGTAGGTTCGTAAACTTTAGACATAGCAAAAGTAGCATCATTAAAAGTTTCATAAATCTCAATAATTTTTATGCAATGATCCCAATTTTGAGGATGTAAACGAAAACCACAGTGTTCTTGTGCGAAAAAACCGCATAAAGTTTCTTTATACTCAACCGACTCTCTTAATAATTTATAAGTAGAATTCCACCGTGTTGACACATCAAGAGAAATTTTTTTGGATGCACATTCTTAGTTCTACAAAAAGTTTTCCATTTTTTCATCAAACTACTACGCCTCGTCAAGTAAGTAATAACATCTTTAATAGGAGCGACATATACTCTCAAAGCATTTAAACCATCTTGAACACAAAAATTTAAAATATGACACATGCATCTAATATGAAAAAAAATTCAACCAACATATATACGGTTGACACTCATTTTGAAATTCTTCGATACTAGCGTTATTAAAACTAGCATTATCAAAACCAATAGCAAATATTTTATAATTCAAACCATAATCATTTAAAATATAAAAAATTCTTGTTTTAATATTTTCGGCATTATGAGTATCATCAAAATCCTTATAAGCAATTAATCTTTTGTTTAAAGTCCAAGAATCATCAATCCAATGACAAGTAATTCCTATATACGAATGTTTTTGAAAATTATCACTCCAAATATCGGCACAAATAGAAACTTTACTTGTTAGTGCTCTAAAAGTGTTGATCAAACCATATTTATATTCACCAACAACATTAGCAATATCACGAGTAATTGTAGAACGGGAAACTTTTTTCATGCATGGTTGTAGGGAAAGTTGTACCAAATCATTGAAAGCAAAATTTTCCACAAAACTATAAGGAAGATGTTGAACACTTATCATTTTAGCTAACATTTTTCTAAAATATGCTTGATCATATATAAAAATAGAAGTCGAATTACTTACCTCACCTTGAACTCCACCTCCGGAGGACCCGGTAAATCCTCGTAGTTGTGTTTGGCTCGTTTCAATTCTCACTCTATCCGGATGTGTGGACCTCAAATGGAGTTTCAATGTTCCATATCCTCCCCCCTTTTTAAACTTATATTGCTTTGTACAATAATTATAAAAAACAATAAACTTATCGGTTTCGGCGGTCGGCACTTTTCGAAAGTGACGTGCAAAAATTTTGGACCTCAAAATGGGGTTTTGTTGTGAAGGAACTCCAACTCCTTCTTACATTGGAGTTGGAATTTCGGTTGCACTTTCTTGAGTTGAGCGGCCACCTTCTTCATCATCAATATCATCATCCGACGCAAAAGTGTTAATAACATCTTCAACGATGTTGTCACCAAGAACTCTATGAATATTTTGATACTCCTCTTCGTTGAATAATGGAATGCGTCTTCGAGGTTGAGAAGAAGAAGAATTTTCAATAGCCTTTCCTCTTGAAGAAGACATATTACTAGTATTATAGTATAATTATTAATTAGTATAGTAAGAATTTAAAAATTAAGAAAGTAAGATGAAGTGGAATATAATTTAGTAAAGTAAATACGATTATAATTTATAAGAAATTCAAATTTTCAGTATAGTAATTAGTAAGAAAGTAATTTGAGAATTTAGTAAAGTAAAGTAAGTAAGATTATAATTTATAAGAGTAAGAGATTGAGAAAGTTGAGAATGAATGTTGAGAAATGAGAATAACAGATTGAGTTTGGTGTGAAAAATGAGTTGGAAAATGGGGTATTTGTAGGACAAAATTCGGATTTAAATTTTAAAAAAAATTCTGGCAAACCGCCGGTTAACCGCCACGCGTCGTCATCTAGGCCGTCGATATCCAACGGTCAACAGATCTGGACCGTTGGATTTCTAACGGTCAGGTTTTGAATTAAAGCAAACCGGTCGAACCGCCGATTTTAACCGTTGCAATTTTTTTTTAATCACGCTTTAATCTAGACCTGGACCGTTGATTTTTCAACGGTCAGATAATTTGAAAATTCAAACCGCCGGTTGTCGGAATTTTTTTTTAATTCGATTTTTCTCTTATAAATACCCAATTTTCCAACTCATTATTCATACCAAACTCAATCTCTTTATCTCTTGATTCTCTTAAGTCTTTAGTCTTATTCTCATTTTCTCATTTCCTAACTTCAAAACTTTAAATGGCAAATGAAGGATCATCATCAAATCATTAAATTGTAACAAATTTGAATGTCAATCCTAAAAACGAAGAGGAAGTCGATCAACCGCCGCCGACGGTTCGACAAACCAATTTTCCTTTCCACATCAATTTTCGTTTTCACAGATCCCTTCGAAATCACTTTCGTGTAATCGATCAAAATCCCATTGATGGCTCATATCAACTTTGTTGCAACTATTGTGATAAGAAGTATAAATTTAAGCGCGGGGGAGGATACGGAACATACGTGGCGCACATGGAACAGAGGCATCCGAACAAAATATAATGGCTACATAGCCTACAATTACATTGAAGATTTGAAGTCAAATGTGTTTATGTCTTTATTAAATGTTTAGTAATTTTAGTTTATTTAAGCCAAATGTTTAGTAATTTTAGTTTATTTAAGCCAAATGTTTAGTAATTTTAGTTTATTTATTTGAGTCAAATTGTAATTGCTAATGTTTAATTGAAAATTGAAATGTTTTAGTAATTGCAATTTGCACAATTAAAACAAGTCATATTAAATATAAATTACAACAATTTAAAACGAAAAATGATGAGTAAAAAGTTTAAAATTACAACTCAAAGTCTCAAACTATAAATTAAAAATTAAAATTAAAAAAAAAATAACCGAAATCGTCGGTTTGGACGGTTAAACCGGCAAACCGCCGGTTTCAAAACTACCAAACGAAACCGAACCGTCAAAATACGGTTACGGTCCGATTTTAAAACCGAAACCGCCGGTTCGAAAAACCGCTGATTTTCACGGTTCGACGGTTTTTCGATTTGTAACCGCCCGTGTCTACACATAATACATAGTGCATTGACTACAAACAGAGTTGCAGAAATTGGACCTACGTACAGATAGTTACTCCTCGTCGTACCTGACATACTTGTTTTCTTCTTTGACATACTTGATTTCTTCTCTCTAAATTACGTAAGTTACAATAAAGTTAATAAAAGGCTTGGTGGGCGTTTAAAATTGAAAAACTGCTGCCTCTCCTTTTCCCTTTCCAGGTGACCCAGTGCGTTTTCAAAAGGGTCAACCAAATCGAAATGAAGAGCCCAAAACACAACCCATTTGACTTCGTAGGTGCCCACGTTAGGATGAATTAAGAATGAATTAAATATATAGAGGGATGAAGGGGATATATAGAGGGATGTGTGCCCACGTTAGAATGAATTAAGATAAAAAAAGGGTTGGGATATCCTTTGCCAGAAGGGACATGACAGACAAGTGCACCGTAAATGAATTCCTTTCCATTCCACTGTTTGTATCTCCATTCATATTTTATTGTGTTGAAATCTTTACTAATTTTTGTATTTTAATATATTTAATGAATTTTGTCCCAGAACAAGAATTCCACGTATGAATTTTGACCATGTTATATATACGTGTTGACAGTAAAATGCACGGACAGAACAAAACAAGGTGTTATATACACGTGTTACACCGAGAAGAACAAGAGATATACGTGTTGCACGGGTAGAACAAGAATATGCATGTTATATACGTGTTGCACGGGCAAAACCATTTTATTTTAGTTTTAAATTAAACTAAACTAAATAGATAAATAATGTCTTGTTCAATAACTTTGTTTTTTTTAATCAATACAAACTCTCATTTAGGTTTTTTGAATTTGTATAATAATTGGACATAGAAATTTATTTCAAACTAATTATTTATTTGAATTCATTTTTCTATTTATAATTATTCTCTAAAATTTTCAATTCATATTAAGAATATGTTAGAAACTTATTTTCCTTCTTTCTTTTCTTTTCTATTCTAGATATTTTTTTATGGGTTGATCTGCTATGGACTCGAGTGCATGTTGTGCACCCTAGTTCATGTTGCACTTTTCAGTTTACTGACTTACACTTTTTGGTAAATGGTGTTGCAACTGTATAATAATATTTTTAGTAATGCAACACCATTTACCAAAAAGTGTAAGTCAGTAAACTGAAAAGTGCACATGGACTAGGGTGCACAGCATGCACTCGAGTGCATACTAGACTTTACCTTTTTTTATTAAGATCATTATTCCAGATTTCTTGAAACGTTAGTCAAACAATCATCATTATTCAGATTTATCAAAGGATCGGAGTAGACTTATGCTTGTAAGCTCTTTTATAGCAGAACATATAGAAACATGAAGTACAGATTTTGGGGGGAGAAAATGAAAACTAACCGTGGATTTTGGAAATGCTTATAAGAATTCACCTAGGACTAGAGCCGTAAAAATGGGTTGGGACATCCTAGTGGAATATTGGACTAAGTATTTGAAAATCCGTTTAGAAATAGGTTCGTATGGTCTTGACCGTGCGGGTTGCGGGTTTTGGCCGGTTGAACCACGGACGGGGAGCAGGTTGGCCCGCGGGCTTTTTTTATTTTTTATTTTATATATGCGTATTAAGTATGTAAGTTCTATGTTTCTTGAGAATTTTCAATTGTTGATTTGCACTCGCAATTGGTTGTATGATTTTGCATTTAGTGGTAAGTTATATTACATTTTAAGTCATATTTTATGTTTATTTTTCATATTCAATCATTTAACTATTGTGTTTTATATATAAACGAAGATTGTGCACGTACTGAGACAAATTTGTTGAATGAGGAATTTTTATCTAATGATGTTGAAAATTGTGAGGATGAAAGAGAAGGAAATGAAGAGGGCTTTGATGATGAAATGGCAGATGACTTTTAATTTAAAAAGTGTTTGTGTATTTGAATTTAATTGACTATTTTAATATTTTATGTTTTAGAACTTTGGAGTTTGGACGCTAATTCATAAATATTTATGTAGTTGAACTTTTATATGTACGTATTTTTTTATTTGAACTATTTTGTGGACATTAATATTGTTTGAATTTTAAGTTTATCTAACCTTTATTTTTTGTTTTTTATTATAGTCAATATGTACTCAAGTACACCATGTACTTGAATAGACTTTACCTAGTCAACTTTTTTTTTTCGATTTATTTTTTCGATTTATTTTTTGTTTGAAAAAGTGTATGTTATTATAACTAAAAAGTGTATCTTTATTTTTTTAATGAAAAATGTATGTTAGTATATTGAAAAGTGCAACATTGTTTTTAGTGAAAAGTGTATGTTATTATAACTGAAAAGTGTATGGACTATTAATGAAAAGTGTAAGTTATATATTAATGAAAAGTGTATGTTATTATAAATGTAAAGTGTATGATCTATTAATGAAAAATGTATAGTATATTAATGAAAAATGTATGTTATTATAACTGCAAAGTGTATGTTATTATAACTGAAAAGTGTTCATAGACTATTAATGAAAAGTGTATGTTATTATAAATGTAAAGTGTATGATCTATTAATGAAAAGTGTATAGTATATTAATGAAAAGTGTATGTTATTATAACTACAAAATCAAATGATCTATTTAATGAAAAGTGTATGTTATTATAACTAAAAAGCGTATGTTCTATTAATGAAAAGTGTAAGTTATATATTAATGAAAAATGTATGTTATTATAATTGAAAAGTGTATGATATTATAATTGAAAAGTGTATGCTAATGATACACCTTTTTGTTATTTGCACACTTTCATAATATAGAAAAATTGGTGCTAATTTTTTTTTTAAATTATTATTAATTTTACACGTTTTATTATTTTTCTCTTATAAATACCCAATTTTCCAACTCATTATTCATACCAAACTCAATCTCTTTATCTCTTGATTCTCTTAAGTCTTTAGTCTTATTCTCTTGATTCTCTTAAGTCTTTAGTCTTATTCTCATTTTCTCATTTCCTAACTTCAAAGTTCAAATTTCAAAACTTCAAATGGCAAATGAAGGATCATCATCAAATCATTCAATTGTAATAAATTTGAATGTCAATCCTACAAACGAAGAGGAAGTCGATCAACCGCCGCCGACGGTTCGACAAACCAATTTTCCTTTCCACATCAATTTTCCTTTTAACATATCCCTCCGAAATCACTTTCATGTAATCGATCAAAATCCCATTGATGGCTCATATCAACTTTGTTGCAACTATTGTGATAAGAAGTATAAATTTAAGCTTTGGGGAGGATACGGAACATACGCGGCGCACATGGAGCAGAGGCATCAGGACAAAATATAATGGCTACATAGCCTACAATTACATTAAAGATTTGAAGTCAAATGTGTTTATGTCTTTATTCAAATGTTTAGTAATTTTAATTTATTTAAGCCAAATGTTTAGTAATTTTAGTTTATTTATTTGAGTCAAATTGTAATTGCTAATGTTTAATTGAAAATTGAAATGTTTTAGTAATTGCAATTTGCACGATTAAAACAAGTCATATTAAATATAAATTACAACAATTTAAAACGAAAAATGATGAGTAAAAAGTTTAAAATTACAACTCAAAGTCTCAAACTATAAATTAAAAATTAAAATTAAAAAAAAAATAACCGAAATCGTCGGTTTGGACGGTTAAACCGGCAAACCGCCGGTTTCAAAACTACCAACCGAAACTGAACCGTCAAAATACGGTTACGGTCCGATTTTAAAACCGAAACCGCCGATTCGAAAAACTGCTGATTTTCACGGTTCGACGATTTTTCGATTTGTAACCGCCCGTGTCTATACATAATACATAGTGCATTGACTACAAACAGAGTTGCAGAAATTGGACCTACAGATAGTTACTTCTCGTCGTACCTGACATACTTGTTTTTTTCTTTAACATACTTGATTTCTTCTCTCTAAATTTGCCCATTCTCTCATCTTAATTTGAAGCATACAGTAAAAAAAATTGATTACGTAAGTTGTAATAAAGTTAATCCTTTTCCCTCTCCACCCTTTCCTCTTGCCTCGACCCGGCTGGTGACCCAATGCGTTTTCGAAAGGGGTCAACCAAATCGAAATGAAGAGTCCTAACCATTTGACTTTGTAGAACTCTTCGTGTTGGGCTGTACGTTGCCACACACAGATTTTGTTATTGTTATATAAAGTGGGTATGAAGAGGATATATAGAGGGATGTGTGCCCACATTAGAATGAATTAAGATAAAAAAAAGGGTTGGGATATCATTTTGTATTTCAATTCATATTTTATTGTGTTGAAATATTTAACATGTGTTACTAATTTTGTATTTTAAAATATTTAATGAATTTTGCCCCAAAACAAGAATTCCACGTATGAATTTTGACCATGCATGTCATATATACGTGTTGCACCGAGAAGAACAAGAGATATACGTGTTGCACGGGTAGAACAAGAATCAAGGCATGTTATATACGTGTTGCACGGGCTGAACAAAATCAGGCATGTTATATACGTGTTGTCATTTTAGTTTTAAATTAAACTAAACTAAGTTTAAATAGATAAATAATGTTTTGTTCAATAACTTTTTTTTTTTTTTTTTAAATCAATACAAACTCTCTCATTTCGGTTTTTTGAATTTGTATAATGATTGTACATAGAAATATATTTCAAACTAGTTATTTATTTGAATTCATTTTTCTATTTATAATTATTCGAGCATGATCATCTACTAACATTTGTAATGAAAATTAATCGTAAAGAATTCTCTAAAATTATCAATTCATATTAAAAATATGTTAAAAACTTGTTTTCCTTCTTTCTTTTCTTTTCTATTTTAGATATTTTTTTATTAAGATCATTATTCCAGACAGGGGCGGACCCAGCACGTTTACTTAGGGGGGGCCAAATTTTTTTTTAAAGTAGTCAAATTTAAATTATACATTAAATTTTATTTTTTTTTTTGACAAGAAATTATACAATTTACTTATCATACTTTTTTAAAATATAACATTAAACTTACGCCACGTTAAAATTTAGATTCTACAAAATAATCAAATATCTATACAAATGAATTAATTTGAAGACTATATTAAATTCGAAATCCTAACTCTTATTTAGTAATTAATTAATTATATAATTCTTATTTATCATTGACCTACAAAAATAATCAATTAATAATTGAATAATTAATTTTATACATGTCATGGACTAACTATTTAGAAAATGATTAAAATAATGAATTAATCAATAATAAAATAAAATAAAGAATATATAAATATAAATTAAAATTACAAAGCTCACAAATTTGCGGCCGCCATCTGCTGTTTATTACCGTTTATACCGTAAACTTATTTTATTTGAGGGGTCCAACTTAAAAAATTAAGGGTTGGTCCGCCACCCTAGTTCATGTTCCACTTTTCAGTTTATTGACTTACACTTTTTGATAAATTGTGTTGCATTCTTCAATTATTAAACTGTACAATAATATTTTTAGTAATAATTGAAAAGTGCAACACCATTTATAAAAAAATGTAAGTGAGTAAACTGAAAATTGCAACATGAACTAGATGCACAACATGTACTCGAGTGCATACTAAACTTTACCAAAAATTAAAATTAAAAATTAAACTAGTATATAAATATACTACTTGTAGGATAAAATTTGGGGGAGGCCAAGGCCCCCCTTAATCAACACATAGGTCCGCCCCTGATTCCAGATTTCTTGAAATGTTAGCCAAACAATCACCATTTATATTATTCAGATTTATCAAAGGATCGGAGTAGATTTATACTTGTAAGCTCTTTTATAGCAGAACATATAGAAACATAAAGTACAGATTTTGGGGGAGAAAAGGAAAACTAACCGTGGATTTTGAAAATACTTATAAGAATTCACCTAGGACTAAAGTCGTAAAAATGGGTTGGACCATCCCGTCCCCACCTATAAATATTTATGTAGTTGAACTTTTATATATACTTATTTTTTTATTTGAACTATTTTGTGGACATTAATATTGTTTGAATTTTAAGTTTATGTAACCTTTATTTTTTGTTTTTAATTATAGTCAAAGTCTTGTATTTACTCAAGTACACCATGTACTTGAATAGACTTTACCTAGTCAAATGTTGACCGTTGACCGGTCAACGGTCAAACTTTGACCTTTTTTTTTTTTGATTTATTTTTTCGGTTTTTTTTTTTTGTTTGAAAAAGTGTATGTTATTATAACTAAAAAGTGTATCTTTGTTTTTTTAATGAAAAATGTATGTTAGTATATTGAAAAGTGCAACATTGCTTTTAATGAAAAGTGTATGTTATTATAACTGAAAAGTGTATGGACTATTAATGAAAAGTGTAAGTTATATATTAATGAAAAATGTATGTTATTATAAATGTAAAGTGTATGATCTATTATTGAAAAATGTATAGTATATTAATGAAAATTAGTGTATGATCTATTTAATGAAAAGTGTATGTTATTATAACTAAAAAGCATATGTTCTATTAATGAAAAGTGTAAGTTATATATTAATGAAAAATGTACTCCCTCCGTCCCATACTTGAAGCTACAAACCAAATTGGCACTGGTTTTAATAAATGAGTTGTTTATTAGTATTGTGTAAAATAAAGTGGGGGTAGTAAAGACTTTTCAACTTTATAAATAGTAATAAAGTTACTTTTTAGTGTAATAAAGTAGTGGCATTTGTTGTAATATTGTGATGTTTTAAGGAGAGTGTTTAAAAGTGTTTTTGCTATTTTAGGTAATGTAGCTTCAAGTATGGGACGCCCAAAACGGTAAAATGTAGCTTCAAGTATGGGACGGAGGGAGTATGTTATTATAATTGAAAAGTGTATAATATTATAATTGAAAAGTGTAGGCTAATGATACACCTTTTTGTTATTTGCACACTTTCATAATATAGAAAAATTGGTGCTATTTTTTTTTTTAAAATTATTATTAATTTTACGCGTTTTTTTTACTTGCACTTTTATTACTATTAATGATATTATTAGTAAGTGCAATTAATGATATTATTAGTAATTGCACTTTTTTTATAATGTATAAAAAAATTGGTGCTAATATTTTTTTTAATTATTATTAATTTTACAAATTTTATTATTTATTACTTGCACTTTTATTATTATACCATTTAGTTATTAATTGTTTCACTTTTATTAATATAAAAAAACTGGTGCTAAAATTTAAATTTCGAAAATTATGGCGCTAAAAAAAAATTCGAAAATTGTAGAAAAAAGTTATTAATTGTTGCACTTTTATTAATATAGAAAAACTGGTGCTAAAATTTAAATTTCGAAAAAAGTGGCGCTAAAAAAAAAATTCGAAAATTGTAGAAAAATTGGTGCTAAAATTAAAATTTCGAAAATTATGGTGCTAAAATTAAAATTGTAGAAAATTGTAGAAAAACTGGTGTTAAAATAAAAATTTCGAAAATTGTGGTGCTAAAATTAAAATTTCAAAAATTGTTGAAGATGGGTTTTGAACCACTAGGCTAGAATGACTTGAGAAAATTTATAAAAAAGGCCATTTAGACACCTAGCTTCTTAATAAATGATAACTATTATAATCTTTTTAAAAAAGGACAAAAACGCATGTTAATAACCCATTATACCCTTATATTTAAATATGGAAATTAATTTATTAATTTAATAATTAAATAACAAGTCTTCATCTTCCTTATTTGTCGCCATAGATTCAACCACATACCTCTTCAATTGATTATCAACATTGGCAAATGTTACCTGATCTTCAAGCTTTTTGGTTAATCCATGATGAATCAAACATAATCCCGCTGCATCTACAAACGATTGGCCATAGATTTCAGATTGGTGAAGCAACAATCCTCGACTTCCTCTTGAAATCGAGGGATCTTTTTCTTCTTTTAGTTTCTGTTTCAGTTTTGGGTGACCCCTCACGCCCAAAAACTGATTTCCGATGATTCTCAAAGTTTCTGCTGCTTAGAGGTTTGTTACTCTCTTTCAACGACGGCCATGGCTATAAGGTCTCGTCTCCTTTGCTCTTCCATAATTGTTTCCTCGATCTGTTCTTTCGACTGCACATGATCAAGAGACTTTCCACGCGATCGTTTCTTTATATTCCTAGGGGATTCAAACTTCACCGATTTCTTCATTATGGATGACGGACGCGAAGCCGCCGGAGATACAATAGAAACTTTTAATTCCAATGGTCAGATGAAGAGTTTTGCCAAGGGTATGATTTTTAATTCCACACGTACACACATAATTTGCAAAAAATTTAGGATTTTTTTAGATGATTTTAATTTAGGTTCAATTTGCTCCGTTTTTGTGTAATTGTGATGATTTACGTGCGCGTTGCTGAAATGTAGTTCATGATTATTTGTTATTGGTTTGGTCAAGGGATAATGCAGATCTTATTTTGCATATGTATACGTATTTTTGCATAATCACATTCTAATATGAAGACACCGTACTATTTTTTCTGCATTATTCATTTTATTATGCAGTTTTAGATTTCATTGTTCTGCATTATTCATTTTATTATGCAGATTTAACTTTTATATTATTTTTCCAACCATGGTCTAGGGAGCAAAATGTTCTTCTCACTTCTCACTTCTCACTTCGTCTTCTTCCGTACTTAACTTTTATATTATTTTTCCAACCATGGTCTAGGGAGCAAAATGTTCTTCTCACTTCTCACTTCTCACTTCGTCTTCTTCCGTACTTCACGGTTTCCTTTCTTCACAAATTGAAAACCCCCAAAATTCTGCACAAAATTAAGCTCTTCTGACCGGTGTTAATTAATTTTAGGAAGGTTTTAATTAATTGCGTAATTCTTGGAATTAATGAGCTGATAGAGTTAACTTTAAATTTCAAACATAAGGTTTTAATTAATTGCGTAATTTTTGGAATTAATAAGCTGATAGAGTCAGCTTTAAATTTCAAACATTTAAAGAATTTCTCCATATTAATTCTGAATTTTATGTATTAAGGGCACATTTAATTTATGTGTCATTTTGTCCTTATTCTGAAACTATTTTGAATCATGTCTTTATTTAAAAAAACACTAGGTGAAATGACCTTTTATGTGAAATCCCCGAATGACTTTTGTTAAATATTGTGTTATTTATTCTATATATACTTGATATTTTCTATATGGCTGGACTCAAGAACACCGTGTACTTGAGTACACAGCAGCCCAACCCTAAAATATAATAATCACTAGTGCAAAACCCACAATTTCGTGGGGATTGTAAAAAAATTATAAAAGAAAATGGTAAAAAGAATTGAGAAAAAAAAAATGAGGGGGAGAGAAATTTGTATAAAGAAAATTTAGAAGATCGAGAGAAAAGGAAGAGAGAAAAATTGAAAAAAACTGTATTGAAAAAAAAAAGTAAAAGAAAATATTGAGAAGACCTATAAAAAGGAGGAGAGAGAGATGAGATGAGAGAGAAAAATTGAAAAAAAACTGTAAAACAAAATAATTGTAAATCGTGAGAAAATTAGAATTGGAGAAAAGTGAGATGCCACGTAGAAGAGAGAATAAGATTCAGAAATAGTATATAAGGGTAGATAATACATGTAAAAAATTAAATATTTAATGAAAAAGTCTGTGGGCTAACCCGTTATGGGTTGGGTTGACTATTTTTCAATCCGTCCGCGCCGTTGACCGGCCCGTCAAAGCCCGCAAAATGATGGGTTGAGGTGGATTTTGGATCGACCCGCACCGTTCGCCCGTTTTGACAAGTCTACCTAGGACCCTATTGCCTCCGTTAGTCATGACAAGTTGAGTAACATTTGGATCAATTTTAATAGAAAATAATAATCGGGTGACCAATTTTGATAGTGACTAAATGTGGATGACCAAATCTGAAAAGAGGTAAACTTCGGTGACTAAAAGTGATATTTTCCCGTAGTTTAGGTAAACTTCGGTGACTAAAAGTGATATTTTCCCGTAGTTTTACTGCAAGGCAAAAAATGTACTACTACAAGCCAAATTTTTTTTTTTTTTTTTTAATTACATTAGATACCCATCCCTTTCCCCCTCCCCATGACTCGAACCCAGGATCTAAAGCCTAGGTAATGGTGCTCTAACCACTTGAGCTATCCAACTTCTGAACACTTAATATTTAGGGCGAATTTTCCATAATATTTTTTAATATGTTGTAGTACACTTTTGATCTTATAGTGATAATATTTTGGTCTTATAGTAACAATATATATATATGTCATGCAGTAAATCACCTGCTTGGGACACGAGAATTTTTTGAAAGATCTAAATTTAGACTTTTAAAACGCGATATTTTTTAAAACATTTAAATTAGACTTCGTGTGTAAAATATTTCACATAAATGTTGCTGAAAATTAAAAGACTTGAAAATAATATACCAATATTATGCTACTACTTAAATAGTTAAATAAATACGAGTAATTGGAAGCCACGGATAAATAATGCCCCCTCTTGTTATGTTTCCACCCCAAATTTGAGTTCACCCCCTTTCCATTTTGAGTTAATCCCTATAAAAAATAAAAAATATCATTTCCATTTTTTCACTCTCTTATAACCGCTTATAAATTTTTTTAACTTCACCCATTTCCCTTTCTTTTTCTATTCTCAATTTGGCGGAACATTTTATTAGAAAAAAAAAACTTTTTTGTGGAAATTTTTTCTGAAAAAATGACGTTTTTATGGAACTTTATTTTAAAAAAAATGACGATTTTGTGTAAAAAAAAATTGATTTTTTTTTAATAAAACTCAATCAACCAATGCTAAGTTTTTTTCATTCGTTTTTTTTTTTTAAAAAAACTCAATAAACAACAAATAAATGTGTATCGAAACTTCGTTTTTCAACCGTTGTAATCCAAAACGTGTGTATATTCAAGTTCCATGAATTGCTTTAAGGTTTCAATTTTTATATATTTATTTGGATAATTTTTTTGGTTTTTTTGGGAAGGAGAAAGAACACATAAACCTTTTATTTTTGTAGATGAGGGCCTGTGGGGTGAACTCATCATTAGGGATAATATACTTAAAAAGTTAGGGTAGGGGGTGAAAACATAATAAGAGGGGGATCATTTATCTGACCAATTTGATAAATGAGTTATGAATCTTATGATGGGGTGGGTTTAAATTTTAAATGGGTTGATTCTTCCATTCCACTTATATTTCAACCTATTGAAATTTTAACACGTGTCGCTCACAATATTACATGGCGTTGATAATTTTTTAATATAACACATGTTAATTATCCATATTATAGAATAAAATGTGAAACACCAAAATTTAAATATATAATCTCATTCGGGGTTAAATTGAAAGTCACATTAAATTTGGTTAAATGGGTATGAGATAGATTGTGATTTTTTGTAGAAATGTAAATGAAGCGGGTAGAAATTCGGCCCCGCCACAAACTCAAACCGCTTGGAGCGGGTAAAAACCAATCAAACGGGTCTAAGGACATGTTTGGGCTCGGTCAAACGTGTCCCTTTTGAGTCTAGGATGTCCTGTATATTTTTTTGAATTTTTTTTTTATATTAATAATATTACAAATATTATATGGAGCTTCAAGTATGAAAATAGTTTGAACGTGCATAATCGAGCAGCGTAACATGTTAAAGTTGGGATTTGATATAATTTGAGAATTCATGATATGTTTGATGTTGGGATTGAGTTTAAATATTTTGATTTTAAGATTTACTAGATTATTCATTTTCAAAGAAGAAGACAATTGTATTCTTTTAATACTATTTTATCCGTTCTATAATAACTTTCACATTTTTTCTTTTTGTCTACGGCAGCCGATTAAGTGACAGAGTCCGAGGACAAGGGCTTCAATGGTTTTATTGAATTCCATAATGAATCCATGTTGCTGAAAAACACTTTCTAAAGGCCACAAAGAGGACAAAGCTTAATGACTCAATAACACATTCTCATTTCTACAATAAATTTCACATCCAAAAAATGAAAAAAAAATCTTTTATAAATTTTACTCGCACAATATCTTTAATTTTACACGAAATGTCATTACTTTTTGTCCGTACATACATAAGTCAACTCATTTATTAAACACGGAATTAGTACAATTTAAGGGAAAGAAAAGTACATACCGTATTTAAGTTAACTCATGATCAACTTGTTCTTGTTCCATCATTGACATTTAGTAGCTTGACCAACATATAATTAATACAAGATTACATAATACTCCATGATTAAAACCTAATTAATCAAAGACACATCACATAGTATAAGTCATCTTCCACTTGCAATTGTGGAACCTCCTTTTGCTCCCATTTTTGACTTAATAAAATCACATCATTATTTTTTCCACTATTGTGTAAAATCAAATGTCCAAATACACACCTCACCACTTTCCCCAACTCATGCAAAATCCCATTTCCCACATATTTATTGAAATATTTTCCAAGATATCATCAATTTTATAATAATTATATCCTATGCTTGTGTTTGTGTAATAAACTTTCACACATGCATGAAACACCTTTTTGACTTATATGTTAGTAAACCATTCACCATACAAAGTGCCCTATTGCCAACTTCCCACCTCAACTTCAATTTTTAAATCCACCACTTGATTGCCTTTTAGACAATATCTTTAATTTCCTCTATATATACACTAAGAGAAGGAGAATGAGACAATTAAGTGTGTTTGTTTGTATCAATGGCTGCCACTTGCATTAGGCTAACTATGGTGATACTATGTTTCTCTTACCTTATAAGCATCAATGGAGCTATCCCAATTACAAGTAACTTTCAATCTTGAACTAGTGACTATACGATTTTCTTCGTTGTCTTTCGTCGTTTCTGGCATAGTGATTTTTCATATTATTCATCAAGTTGTTTTCATATTGCAGGAAGTTCAAATATGGTGCACAAATCTCAAATTCATCAAGTTGCAAAAACAGTCCTCTTGGTACTTAGCCAAATCATTATTTATTTTTCCAAAAAAATTGCAATTTTTTTTCTAGACATGCTAATGTTCAAGTAAAATTATAAATGTGCAGGAAAGGAGTGGATTTGTGATGAGAAGAATGGGAGTTGAGGTGAACGATTATCCGGGATCGGGGGCGAATAATCGACACACGCCGAGGCCTCAACTTGGGAGAGGCTGCAATGACTGCTGACAAAATCTTGGACATGGTTTTGGTGCTCAATTGGCACTACTGCAGGCTATTTTTACTTGTAGGAAATTCATGTAATTTTTTCAAGTTTAATTTTCCAAATTGGGAACTTAATCTGTTAACAAGGTAGCTGATTAATAGGTATACATATGGTTGGATAAATGAATCATATGTATGTCTGGGAGAAAATCTTATGAATAATATTTCAAGAAATATTAGATTATGAATTTTTTATTTGAGTAGTGAATAATATGTATGTATGGGAATAATATTTCAAGAAATATAAATGCCAATCCTTTCAGGATATTGGTTGATCATATATATATTTGGATACTTGATCGAATTAGATTTTTTTAAAAAAAAAATAGTAGTGAAGAATGGAGTTGATCGGTATTTATCAAAAAAGAAAACAGGGAATTATGGCCAAATTGAGAACTTGGAAATTTATTTTAGGTCCTTGGACCTAATTGAAAATCCGGTGAAACTTCAGGGGCAAATCTGTTAAATAGTGAAACTATCGACCACGCACGCTCCCACCCTGTACAGCAAGTACAGCAGCCCAAAAATTGGCCCAATAGGTTTGGGCTCTATGGGCCTAATAATCATATTGCATTTAAAATTTATTAGATTGTTGAGTAATTTTTATTTTTTTTTAATTTTTTTTGACACCAAAGTCAATTTCTCATTACAAGAACGGAAAGTTCTACCACAAAGTTTGATAGATCATCCCAACAATGAAGGCACCCAAACGATCTAGAAGCCCTCAATGATGTGTGCACTAAAAAATAAGTATACGTCCCAATATAAATATCTTGAAGTCATACATAAATATTTGAAGACTAGGAGATGGACTAAGATACTAAATAAAATTTAGTTCAAGAGAAGCATACTAATTCATACATAGTTTACCCCAATTATTTAAGATTAAAGACTTTTTTTTTTTTAAACTATGTACTTTCCAAAACGTTCAATCCTTACTTTAAAATGGAAATTGAAAACAACCATGAAATCTGTTGTAGTTTTTTTCTAAAATATGCCATATCTGTGCTTAACTTTTTTAGATTAAAAGTTTGAAAGTGAGAGGTTGTTAGGTAAACAACTTTAACTTTAAGGTGTGTTGTAATTTGTAAATATCTGCACCAACATTCCAAAATTGCTTTTTGTTTGAGTGGGATTAAACAAGTGATTGTGTGCTAGTACACTGATTTTTATACTATTCACAAATAATTTTATGTTATTAATACAATATACTATAGGACATGTTTGATAACAACAATTAATGGTACATTAACTCAATCTCAGCTCTTATAGATTGTTTGATAATTACAATTACAAATTTATAAAATTTAGATGTCATCATAATTTTCAACTAATCAATTTTAGTTATCAAACATGATAACAATATGTATTTAAATGACATTGATGTTGATATTGTTTGTATTATAGAAACGAGCACAAACTAATGAATGAGACAAAGACTTATGTGCAATATTATTAGTACAAATTATGAAAGTGACAGATAAACTCGCTGATCGAATCGATTTGAAAACAGGTCAAACAGATTTATCCAAAAAATTCACACAAAATAAAAGAAAAAACTTGCTCCTAGGGTTGTGTTACTATATAAGGGCAATTATGTGTTACTACATAGAAGTGAGTTTTTATGTTTGTCTAGCGCAAATTTTATTAGAAGATTTATTTCACCCTGTTTTTACCTAAATTCTACCTCCAATTGTTTTTATTTATTTATTAAATAGAAGGATATTGCATTTACAATATTGCACATAAGTTTTTTTTATGAATTAAAGTAATATCAATCTTAGTAGAATAGTTAATATTATTTAAATTTCACTGTGCACCTTATACATACACATTTCAAAAAACCGAATACCACAAACTTGTACAAAATTCCACCCCCACCCCCAAAAAAATCAAGATCACTATATTTTGAACAAATGAAATTGGAGAAAATTGTATATAAGTTGCAATTTGAATTCTTGCAATTTAAACATTCAAAACACCAAAATCTAATTCCCATCAGCTGATGGAGGCAAAGCAGGTGCAGGAGAAGGTGAATTATCAGATTGATTTACAGGCTTAAATCCAAGCTTCTTGATCATCTCATCAGCAATGAGCTGATTAGCAGCATCTGACGGATGATATTCATCCCAAAATACATACTTGCTCCTGTCTTTGCACAGAATCGAGGCCGGAATACACGTAAGAGCTGGTCGAATCTTCCCGAACGAGCAGCATGGTGACTCCGAATCACTGAATCCTACATATGTCAAATATGACAATTGAGTGCACACAATTGTAACTTGTCAAATAATTTATTATTATAAAATATTGTTTGGACTAAGTGGGTCCTCAGGTGGGACGAGACTTGAATCATTGAATTTTCTGGTAGGACGAGTCCTGGGTCATGTCTAAAATTGAGGGTTCGAAAAAATTCTCACCGTATTTAGTAGGACTTGAAATCAAATCGTTGACAACGTCGTATGCATCTCCGAATCTGATGGTTGCATTAGGGAGAGAAGTAGATAATTGAGTCACAAGTTTACTAGTTTCTTGATTGAAGCTTAGTGCCAATGTGTTAGTCCTGTCCTGGCATGTCCCGGACGTGCTAAGGACTCGTTGGAGCGGGATGCACCCCATCGGCCCTAACCCGAACACCATCACCTTTCTCGCACCTAATTCGTGCAACAACTATAGATCGATCGATCAATCGAACCACACCAACAAATAATCATTAGTAGTCCTATATTATTCTTGTATATACATAAATTAGAAGAATTTATGTGCAATATTGTACATGTCGAATTCAGGCTGAATTGTTACTATAATAGTAAATATGTATTACTTGTGACTACAGTAACACATATTTGCTGATATAGTAACATAGATCTGAAATGAGTTTTTCTGTTTTGACCCGTAATTTTTTCTTATGACGTACGTTAAGTTGACTTTTGAGTGTGGTCATCAAATATTGGACGAAGGTAGTGTCAGTGTAAGTCCAAGAATCAGTATAGACAGGCATTAAGTAGTTGTTGATGAAATCATTGCTTCCAAGTGCAACTACATAACGAGCTTCTTGGAAGAACTTTTCAGCTTCCGTTTCTCCAATTTTGGCTCTTATTAAGTATTGTGTCCCTTGAAACAACTCTATTTGTTTGTATAATCCAAACCTCTGAACCTGCAAAACAAAGCATATATATGTGTTTTTTTTTAGAAGCAATGGGAACTAATTTTTGTAAGAAAATCAGAAGTGAGTAGTGCAGCTGATTTTGTGCCAAAATTTTCAAAAGTTCAAACATTTGCTAAATAATAATCGTTCTCAAATTTACTAACATACCCCTAAAATTGAATTTATATATTAAAAAAAAAAAAGTAAGAAAGAGATGTACGTTCTATTTATTTATAAAAATTAAAATTATAAACTAGTTTTAAGTTAGTTTATTGTTGCTTCTTAGAATCAACTAAAAAACTATTTATTTAAGTGAATTTATGTTTGACCGATTTTTTTTAAGATTAATTTGACTCGCTTTCCGCTGGTAAGATTTTTTTTTTCTTTCTAATTTATGTTACTATTGTAGAGAAAATATCAATTTTATTCCGGTAACTTAGGCCGACAATCAATAATTTCGCATTTTCTCTATTTTAGTTTTAGCAGTATCAATTTTTGTCTTGTAATTTTACACTTTTTCAATTTTAGTCATGTAAATTTATTTTTTCTCAATTACAGGACTAAAATTGGACTGTTCCTAGTTTACACTTTACAAGAATAAGATTGATACTATCAAAGTTAAAATATTAATATAAAGCTGAGTTGTCTAAGTTACAAGATTAAGATTGACTATAATTGAGAAAGTGCAAAGTTACTAAATTTCAACTTGAACTATGTTACAAAACTAAAATTTATATTTTCTATGTTATTGTATATGAGTTTTTGTGATGCAAAGTCAATAAAAGTACGATAAATTTGATAATTTAATGAATTAAACTTACAAAGTATGATCCAGTCTCATTCAAAATCCCACCACCTCCAGAGGCGTAATTCACTCCATTTTCAAGTATAACATCTTCATTCAGAGATGGATCCAAGAATGCTGGAGGCCTTGGAAGTCCCATTTTATCTCCTATATTTAAAAAAAATAAAAAAAAATCTTACACGTTTAACAATAAAATGCAATAGAAGTAACTTTATAAATTAAAAATCCAAAAAATAAAATCATACCTATAATATCGGCAACTGTTCTGCCATTAGAAAATCTTCCATTAGGCAATCCATTGCCAAAATCGATTCCATACCAAGGCAAACTAGCTCTAGCAAGACTTTTGGCTAAATAATTGTTATTACCAACATCCGAAAGTGAATCTCCGAATATGAACTGAACAACCTTGCACTTGTGTCCGTGGACATGTAACAATAATACGAAGATCAAAATCGACTCGAATTTTATGCCGATCATTGTCTTTTGAGTAAGTTTGAGTTTTCTTGGAATGTACTTAGAATGCTTGATTTGGATTTAATAGTGGAACAAGTATGTGACATTGTTTGGTTAAAATAGGAAAGTGTTGAAAAAAAATGCAAGAGTTGATGAACCAACCGATGAGGTTTTTCTGACCTACTGCTAACTACCTTTGTTTTCGGATACAACCGCAGAAGCCTAACTAGACCAACTTGTAATAAATTCAGTCCTTTACCAAAATTTAAGGATACATTTAGCTCATTTCTGGATAATTTAAATGGGTGAAACTGTTTTTAATCGAAATTGAACACTAAACGTGTTGGCGTGAGCCTTAAAACTATAATACCATAAAAGAATTTTGTCTCGTCTAAAAGTTTGAAATTGGAGAAAGGGGGAAAGTTAATTGGTTTATATTGATTTCCTAATATATCTCACCACAATTTTACTTTGAAAATTAATTTTTTCAATATTGCTAACATTTGGTCAAACTCAAGTTATCACCTAATTTCTCTCAAAGTAAAATTTCAAATATATTTATGTAGAATTGTTATTCCAACCATGTCGAGTACATGAACTCTTGTGTAGTCGAACTTGGGTTGGCTCGATTACATTGACAAATAAAAAAACTAGTCTAACGAGCATATATATCGAGTTGCGTCTAACAAGCCTAATAAAATTAAAATAAATATTTTATATATTGAACTTAACGAGTTGAACTTGAATCGGCTCGTTAGTAAATCTAGTATCTAACGAGCTCGACTCGTTTATCTATACTTGCTAGCTAAATAACCCGATTCGCTTAATAGCACTACTTATACCTTTTCAAAAAAAAAAAAAAAGCACTACTTATACGACCATAATCCTATTTTATGCTTTTTTTCTAGTTATATTCCAAAGTTTCTCTTCTCATATTGTTGGGTCGCACCTAAAGCCCCATGTTTGTTACTGAAGGCCCAAATGTGGCATTTTGAACGATTGGATTTCATATATTGGGCCGCACTTATCACAACAGAAGGCCCATAAATATGATAAGGCGTTGGCTATATACCCCTCCAGCTCTGTTAAGTATACTCCCCAGATTAATGTACTCCCCTAAATATGATGATAAATGTTAGATGTACTCTCCTGAATATTACCAAAATTACCCTTTTCTTTAAAATGGACAAATGTTAAATATACTCCCCATTCAAAACCCTAATATCACTTTTCCCCATCTTTCTTCTTCCTCTTTCCTTAAAAAAAAACCTTCATTTTCTCCATCGACAACCGTCGGCGCCGGCAACGCCGCCGCCCCGCCCGCATCCGCCGCCCCTACGCGCGGCCTACTCACCAGCCGCCGCCCCTGCGCGCGGCCTCCTCCCTGCCCCGACGACCCTGCCCAGCTGCCGCCGTCTGCAACACAGGTAGGGTTTTTTCCTTTTTTTTTTCGACGACCTTTAATTGAAAATATAAACTATCATTGACAACTAATTGTCGACGATAGTATATATTGTCGATTAACAGTTGTCGAAAATTTTTAATTTTTTTTTTAAATTTCTTTCGATGAATAGTTGCCGACAAGAATGTTTCTCGTCAACAAATCAGTGTCGACGAGAGTATTTTTCGTCAACAAACTAGTGTCGACCGAAACTAGTTCGATCGACACTGGATTGTCGAAAATATGTCAATGTTTTTATTTTTTGTTCAATGTTAGAAAATATGTTGAATGTTTATTTTGAATGTGTGAGTCGGCGGCGGCGGCCGGAGGGTTAGTGATGGCTGAAAAATTTAGGGTTATGGTTAGAATTATTTTTTTAGAGTTAAGGGGGTGTATTCATCTAACAAATATTGTATAAAGGGTAAATTGGGTATTTAATATGTATATTTAATTAATAAATGAAGAGGGGGAGTATACTTAACAGAGCTGGAGGGGTATATAGCCAACGCCATATGGTAATTGTATGATAATATAAGGGCCTAAGGCCCACTTTTAATTTGAATATATTACAACTGGAGGCCCATAAACAAGAATGATAAAACACCGGGTCTGACTATTTACACCTCCATTTAAAATGGATGCACTCCCCCTTTCAATTTAATAATATAATAATCATGTAAAAAATTAAAAATACCCTTCACTAAAATGTATCATACTAGATGCACCCTCTTACTGAACGCACCCCCTATTGTCATTCCTTTCATCTTTTTCCTAGACCACCACTTTCGATTGCCGCCGACACTATTTTTCGGTGACCAACAAACCAAAAATATTCAGAAATTCCAAAAAATACTTTAAAAAATCACATTTTTTTTATGAATTTCGACCGACAAGTGTCGACCATATACACTACCGTCAACAACGATTTATCGACGAAAATGTATATGGACGACACTGTTTGGTTGATTTTTTTCTTTTTTCGACAACTTAATATCTTGTCGACGGGGTGTATTTGGTCGACATTAAGATGTCGAAAAAAAAAGATTTATGCAAAAAATCCTAACAAAAGAAAGGGGCGGATGCACAACCTGGAGGTGGGGGTGGCCGGGATCTTGGACGGCGGCGAGGTCGACGTAAAAAATGGAGGGGGCAGCGCCAGAATCGAGGAGAGAGGTCGCGCCGCGCTGTCGATGCAAAATAATGGAGGGGGCCACGCCGTGCCGGAATCGAGGGGAGAGGGAGGGGACAAAAAACATAGAAAAAATGGAGGGACCATGACGTCGGGCTGCCGGACGAGGGGGTGCGGCGACCGACTAATGTGGGTGGTGGGTTGGTGGGGGAAATTGAGAGAATGAAAATGAAATTAGGTTTTCGTGGTGAGTGTGTGTAGTAATAGAAATTTTATGGAGACAAGGGCATTTAGGACAATTGAGGGAAGTGCATCTATCTTAGACCAATTTTAGGGGTGTGTGCATCAATCGGGGGTGTGCATCCATCATAAATGGAGGTGTAAATAGTCAAACCCTAAAACACCCCGTACGCTCTGTCATCGATTTGTCAAAATAAATCTAATACTTTCAACTTCATTATTAATTGAATATTTATTGTTTGTGTTTGCAGGAGTTTTAATGTGAAAATTATTTATTAACATTAAATATGATAAAGTTACTTTTTAGAAGAGATAATATGGATATTTCTATTTATTTGAGAGATAATCTTTTGCTAGTGTTAAAAAGTAATGATATGTGATGTAAATAAAAAATATTTAAAAGAGAATTTTAAGGGAGTAAAAAATAGATGACAAATGTTTAAATAATAATGGTAGGTGAAGTATTAATTCAATTTTCATGATAACTCATTTCAATTGGATTATTAATAACCAATAATTTATTTTGGCTAATAAGAAAAATACATGAGAGTTAATTTCTATAAATTTAATAAAATATTAATTTTTAGTTTAGATTTAAAAAATATATAAAATTCATGCAAATTAAAATTGTTTCAATTTTATGTATTGTATTTGTATTTTTATTATTTTATGTAATCTTTCTCCTTTAGTTGTAATCATATTGTTTCAATTTTACGAATAGTGTTTTAATTAATATCACATTATTTTAAAATTAGTTTTTAAAAGTTAATCACAATTTTTATTTTTAAATTAATTCATGAACATTTATTTGTTAATTAATTAGAAAAAATAAACTGAATAGTTGTTCATCTTTAATATAGCAGTTACCATGGAAAACATATGTAAATTAAAAGAGGGAAAAGAAAAAAGAAAATATATTTTAGAAAATGTATCACTATCACTTATCAGGCTTCTTTTGAAAAATGATAAAGTATGGAGTATCACATATCAGGCTTCTTTTGAAAAATAAATAGGCATTACGTCATTGTGCATATAATTAATTGGCTCTTTCAAGCTTGATTAGTCGATGTCCTTCTGAGACATTGTCGAGACGCCTTACCACTCAAAAAAATATCTGTAAATTAAGAAAATGTAATACATTAATCAGTATAGTTTTAAGCTATAATTATATAAATTTCTATATAAAATGTAAAGAAAATAGTTGATTTGTGTGTATATGTAAGTTAAAAGTAATGACATTTAGTGTAAAATTAGAGATATTGTAAGGATGAAATTTATAAAAGAGTTTTAATTTTAAAGGTGTGAAAGTTACTTTTAAAGGTGTGAAAGTTACTGTGGATCAGTCACAAAAAAAAAAAAGTGTGAAAGTTATTGTGAAACAAAAGAATACTTATTTTTACTAAACTGAATTAATAGTTTTACTAATTAGTATTTGCATTTTCAGTGAACAAAATTAGTTGATTTTACTAAAAAAAAATTGTATTCCTTTCGTCCTAAGATAATTTTTCACATGTAGGTGGACACGTAAATTAAGAAAGTGTAATAATGAGTAGAGTTTTGAGGAGTAATTATGTAATCTCTATGTACGGAGTATAAAGTAAAGAAAATAGTTTAATTGTGTGTATGTGATTCAAAAATAATGATATTTTGTGTAAAATTGTGGATACTATGAGAGTGGAGCTTATATAAATTTTTTTTTAAGGTTGTAAAAGTTATTGTGAAACCGTTAAGAAAAAAATATGAAAACGAAGGAAAGTAGATTTTTTTTCTTTTTTCTATTGAAATGTATGTAATTGCACTTTGTACACTTCACATAAGTTTTACTCTTAAAAAAATGGATAGAATTTCAACATGATCCTTTAATTTATTTTACTCCCTATATCTATGAAAACTGCATTTTTTAGCTTTTAAGAAAAAATAGATAAAGTAAAGGTGTTGTAGGTTGTTGTGAGATAAAAATAACATCCATAAAATAAAATGAACATACATTTAGTGGACAGACAAATAAGAAAAGTGAACATACTTTTGGTGGACGAAGATGAAGATGGAGTAATATTTTATCTCAATGTATTTTTAATACATAAATGTTATCATAAATTCTTATTAATGACACTAATCATGTATTAATGAATATTTAGATAAGACTAAAATCAATTTAAAGTAACCTTATACAAACAACTCATGTCACATTGTCACGAGTTGTATTTGTTAGAATTTGCCAAAAATAAAAAGGGAAGAAAATAAGGGGTTGGTACGTGTTGTAGATTTAATCGACGCCTTGCGACGGAGAAAATAAGATATAACCAAACAAACCCCTTCCATTTTCACCCACTTCAGCGTGTTCCTGTGTGTAAAACTTTCTCCTTTTTAACCCAAAACCCCAATCCCCAATTCTCCACACTCCCTCTTTCCTACCTCAAGGTACGCTTTTTCTCTCCTTTGATTCTTCAATTGTTTGAATTCAAAGCTCGTAGATCTGTTGCATTGTAATGGGTTGTCAAATCTTTCTTAGATAATAACGCCCCACCTTTTAATTACATACTTCTTCGTTTTTGTTTTTTTTTTAATTATGTGATTGCTGGGTATTTGGAAAATGCAGAAATTTAATTTCTTAGTTCATAGGATTTTGATTTGTGCTTATTAATAGATCTAAAGTTACCGTTTTGATTATGATGGGTTTAGTTCTGCTGTTAACAATTGTAATGAGTTTTTTGTTGAAGATTTTAGCTTCAAAGTGTGATCTTTAAATCAATAGTACCATTTTTTTGTGTATGTTTTTCATCTAATTTTTAGTTGTCTCCCTGTTTCTGTATCTAAAATGTAAATTCATAATTGCTTCTGTATTAGTGAATTTTTTGGGGGACCCCCTATTAGTTCTTGTCCATCTAAGATTTGAAGCCATTTAACACTGAAAAAGGGATGAGATCTAAGATTGAAACATTAAAAAACCGAAAGTAGATGTTTGTTTGTAGGTAAAAACTATGCATCAAGTGTCAGTTAGTTGCCTTTTCCCTTTGTCGTACTCGTATAGCAAATGTTCATTTGTCGTATTGATTAAGTCGAGCGTTTGTTCGTTCTGTATGCGGTCGAGGGTAATTACCTGATGTCCTGTTATCAGCCAATTAGAGCGCATCCAATAAGGGCTCGTTTGCTTAGTGGGTTTAGAGGATGGGTTAGGTATGCAAACGAGCTCTTGAGTTTAGAGGGTTTTGGTTAGTTCGGGTTTTTGCCATATTCATGCTCAATATAAGTGACTTCATATGCTAATTCCCCCTATTATATAATTACATCCAATTATATTTTGGATAAAACTTGCAAACTGAATCTATTAATGTTGTGTATATTGAGCATTCTCTTTCTTGTTTCTGAGAAGTTTCGATTTTTTTTTGTCTGTGCAGATCTCAACTTCAAGATGGCAGCAACAACAGCATCCAGTTTTTCAATTGGTTCAACATCGTCGATTGGGCCCAAAGTAGCCCCGACACAGTCAAAGGCCTTTAGCCTCAAATTGAACCCAAAGAACTACCTTCGGAGTTTCAGTGGCCTTAAAGCAGCATCATCTATGAGCTGTGAATCAGAATCGTCGTTCTTAGGTAGTGAATCTGCACTTGCCCTTAAACGTTCTTACAATACAAAGGCCCAGAAAAGTATCGAGAGATCTAACAGTTGTATTCAGCCACAAGCCTCTTACAAAGTGGCTATTCTTGGAGCTTCTGGTGGTATCGGCCAACCACTAGCTCTTCTGGTCAAAATGTCACCGCTCGTTTCTTCACTAAACCTTTACGATATAGCAAATGTGAAGGGAGTTGCTGCTGATCTCAGCCACTGCAACACCCCGTCTCAGGTTGCTGATTTTACAGGGGCAGCTGAGCTGGCAAAGTGTTTGCAAGGTGTTGATGTTGTCGTGATTCCAGCTGGCGTTCCGAGAAAACCGGGCATGACTCGTGATGATCTCTTCAACATTAATGCCAACATCGTGAAAACATTGGTCGAGGCTGTTGCTGATAATTGCCCCGATGCGTTCATTCACATTATTAGCAACCCGGTCAACTCGACGGTCCCTATTGCTGCTGAAGTTTTGAAACAGAAAGGGGTTTACAATCCCAAGAAGCTGTTCGGCGTTACAACTCTCGATGTTGTCCGAGCGAATACCTTCGTTTCTCAGAAGAAAAACTTGAAGCTCATCGATGTGGACGTCCCTGTCATTGGGGGGCACGCGGGAATTACTATATTGCCCCTGCTTTCAAAGACGAAGCCGTCTGTAACTTTTACCGATGAAGAAGTGGAACAATTGACGGTGAGGATTCAAAATGCTGGGACGGAGGTAGTCGAGGCTAAAGCAGGAGCAGGGTCCGCCACTCTTTCCATGGCGTATGCTGCTGCACGATTTGTCGAGTCTTCTCTCCGTGCTCTTGATGGGGATACTGATGTCTATGAATGCTCTTACGTCCAGTCTGATTTGACCGACCTACCCTTCTTTGCGTCGAGAGTTAAGCTTGGAAGGAACGGGGTCGAGGCTGTCATTTCGTCTGAGCTGCAAGGGTTAACAGAATACGAACAGAAGGCTCTGGAAGCCCTCAAGGCGGAGCTGAAGTCGAGTATTGAGAAAGGCGTTGCTTTCGTTCAGAAGCAACCCGTTGCTGCTGCGTAAGTTTTCGCTACAGATGAAGTTGTGTTTGAGGTGTAATAAAGTAGTGCGGCTATATGATGGATGATATTCCAGTTTTGTTTGCAACTTACTGAATGTTGTAGAAGCTGTACTGTGCTGAGGTGTTTGTTCTTGATAATAACATTGCACAAGTAGTTGTACTTGTATCTCTTCAAACTGCTGCTTTCTTACATATAAATTCAAAAACATCTCTGTTTTCTCAAATATGTGATTTGTTAAACGTGTTGGTCAGCAGATTTAGTGAAGTTACACAAGTGTAACTCAACGCTTTATTAAAAATTACAAATGATTTGTATTTCAGTCATTTGTTATATATTCAATTAAGTGTATTTTTGTGTGTTTGATATAAATTTTATCTTAATTTATTCTACTAAACTGGACATAAATTATTATTCTATCATATTTTTTAATACATTTGTGAAAATGGTGAAAGTATAAAATAAGAATTAAGGGATATAATTTGATTATGTGAAATATATAATTTGATTATAAAGGATATAATTAGAATTTTAAAGATTTAATTTAATTATGTATATATTTAAAATTTGGATTGGATATAATTTGATTATGTGAAATATATAATTTGATTATAAAGGATATAATTAGAATTTTAAAGATTTAATTGAATTATGTATATATTTAAAATTTGGGTTGGACTTGTGTGGACTTGAGTGTTAAAGTAACGGATGTAACGGATTAAATTTTTTTCCCTATAATTTGAATCCGTCAGGGTATGTTTATTTTGGGATTATGTAGAATGGGGAAATTCGGATGGGGAAATGTTGGATGGGGAAATCTTGATGAATAGTGATTGTGTATGTTTGTTTTGGGATGTTAAGTAGGATATGATGTAATTTTATGTCAAATCAATTGTGTAAGAGAGTGTGATGTTGTATTATAAAATATAACTTTATGTCAAATCAATTGGTAAAAGTAAGTGATGTTGTATTATTATAATAGTAAAATATATAGGTATTTTTAAGGGTGGATTGAGTTGGATGTTGAAATCCGGATGTAAAATCCCAAACTAGAACAGGACGGGGGACGTTACGTCCCACGTCCGGACGTGTGAGTTCCAAAACAAACATGCCCTTACTTCCTCCGTTTCATGATATTTTTCCTTGTAATTTTGCTGTTTTATTTGTTTATATTCTTTTTGCAGGTTAATTTCGAATGTTTAGTGTATTATGTATTTTTGTTTAGGTTATACTGCACATAAAAAAATGAAATACTCCAATATATATACTAGTTTATTCATTACAGTCTCCATTAATTTTTTGTTTGAATTTCTAAAATTATTGGATCCCACGAGGTTTTTCAATTCACCGTCGAGATTGAGTAGAAGTTCCATGCTTTGATCGATTGTGGAATCGTGTTAAATTCATTTTTAATGAGGTTTTAGAATTGTATAATTTTTAATTTTATTTTAAATATTTTAAAAAATTTAATTTATAGATATTTTATTTTTATGAGATTTTTAGAAAAAAATAGTTTTATTTTACACATTTTTCAAATTTTTAGAATTGTAGTTTTTTTTTTTTTTTTAGAATTTCAGATTTTTTTTTTTTTTACAAAATTTATAAATTTTAATGAGATTTTTAGTTTTTTTTTAGAATTTTCTTAGTTATTAATTTTCAAACTTAAATGATGTAAATTGAACTATTTGACAGAAATTCCAATTTTTTGGTAAAAAAGATGTAAATTGGATCGAAAATGACATAAATTGAACACCCTAGAACGTAAATTGAAAAAGTGGAATATAAACTAGATTAGGCAAATTAGGACATAGAATGAATTTTTTTCTAGTGTTGCACTTATTGATAATATTATGTTGCACTTTCGGCTACAATTCATAGCAATTTTTCTTAATATCATGTGGTCGTTTTTTATCAAATTGCTCGATTAAATAATAATGACAAAACTAAAATAAAATGAGGGACATAATTAAAATCATGTAATTCGATCTTATAAAAATGTTCATTTACTATCTAAATTGTTGACATACTCAATAAATGCATAGTTTTCTTTTGTTCATACTGTATCATATTAATTGCAAAAAAATAAAGATGATCACTTATCATCTAAATTGTTGTGATCATACTCAATAAATAAATAGTTTTCTTTTGTAAACATTAGTGAGAGAGATGAGTTTCAAACCATGTAAATGGACGCCCACTTACCATTTAGACGACCATCATACTCGATAAATGAATGATTATCTTTAGTATATACAATAATCAATAATATATATTGTATTTCACTTTTAAGTTACTATGATTTAAAACTTTTCAATAATATTGTGTTGTACATTTCAGTTAGACTTGCGCTTTTAAGTAATACAATATTGTGTTTCACTTTTTAGTTATAGTATATTGATTTACACTTTCCAGTAATATTGTGTTGCACTTTTCAGTTATAATGACTTATACTTTTTAGTAATATTGTATTGTATTTTTCAGTTATAATGACTTACATTTTTCATTAATATTGTGTTGCACTTTTCAGTTATACTGACTTTGATTTTTTAATAATATTGTGGCATACTTTTCAATAATATTGTGTTGCACTTTTTAGTTATAATGACTTACACATTACAGTAATATTGTGTTGCACTTTTCAGTTATACTGACTTACACTTTGTAATAATATTGTGTTGCACTTTTCAGTTATAATAACTTACACGTTTTAGAAATATTGTGTTTCACTTTTTAGTTATATTGACTTACAGTTTTAGTAAATATTGTGTTGCATTTTTCTGTTATATGGACTTACATTTTTCTAGTAATATTGTGTTGCACATTTTATTGAATAAAGTGATGACATAAGATGTAAATATTGAAATATTTTGAGAGATTAGTTAAAATGTTTTTTTTACTATTTTAAATATGAATCATTAAGTAGGGGACACAAAAAATAATAAAATGAGTCATTAAATAAGAAATGTAGAAGTATGTATTACAATAAATAAATATGTTCGGTATTTTTGTTAGGAAATTGAATTATTACATGAAAATATTGATTTTTTTCTTTAAGAATTGATTACTCCCTCCTATTCAAAATATATTACATTCTAAGTTCATGCGCACATATTAATAAAATAAAGTATTTTTCATATTACCCTTGATTAATGATTGTACATTTCATAAAAAGAGAACACATTTATGTAAATATTTAATGATCTTAAAATTAAATTTAAAAGAAATATAATTAATTTACATTAAAAAGTGTAAAATGTACGTTGTATAATTTACAAAGAAAATGAAAGGTCAAAACGATTTATATTAAAAATAGTACAAGGAAGTAGATCATGAGATTGTAAAATAAATTGGGCCAAAAAAGATTTTCTTTGGGCGCGGCTAAATGCACCCGGATTTCCTATGAGTACACCCACGTGAATTATTTTTTGTCCCCAGAGTGGTGCGAAAAGACGTTTTTACCCCTCCTGCACTTTTAAAAAAAAAAACGCCGGATGAGTACACCCATCTATTCCGATTCATCATTTCACACCCGAAATCATCCGGATCTCCACACACCACCTAAACATTAAAAATCCAAAAAATTCAAAATTTCAACAACAAAAATAAAATCTTAATATGTTCGAAAATTTTACCATAACAAAGTTGAGATGTACGAAAATTTTATCAAAACAAACTCAATATGTTCGAAAAAAATTTCAAAACAAATTAAATTTGTCCGAAAAAAAAAATCGAACATTTTGTTCGAAATTTTTTCCAAAACAAACTCAAGTTGTTCGAAATTTTTTCCAAAACAAACACAATATGTTCGAATTTTTTTCCAAAACAAACTCAATATGTTCGAAAATAATTCCCGAACTACTAAAAACCCTAATTTTCCTAAATTTTCAAAACCCTAATTGTTTTGAGACTGTAAAAATTGTAAAAAAAAAAAAAAAAAAATTACCTGTGGGTGCCGGCGACGAGAGTGGGAGGCTGGGTGGGATCAAGGAGAGGGGAGGGGTTGTGGCCGCGAACGGCCGCGAAGGGAAGGGGGAGGAGCTGCGGCCGCGAACGGCCGCAAAGGGGAGGGGAAGGGGCTGCGGCCGCTTGAAGGAGGAGGTGGTGCGGCCGGCGGGCTTCTTCAACACAGCGACGGACGGTGATGAATTTTTTTCTTCAACAAACGGCGACGACGGGTTTTTTTTTCCCAGATCTGGTGTCGCCGGACTGATGGCGACGACGGGCTTTTCTTCACGACGGTGGCTTTTCTTCGCCTGGGAGGGAGGAGGTAGGTGGGCGGCGGCCGCGCACGGAGGGAGGAGGTTGGTGGCGGCGGCCGCGCACGGAGGGAGGAGGTTGGTGGCGGCGGCCATTGGAAGTGATGGGGAGGGAGGGAGGGAGGGGTGGCCTGGCCGCCTGGGTGTACTGAAATGAAATGGAGAAAGAAGAGAGAATGAATGGTTTTAATTGAGGGGAGGGTAATTTTGTATTTTCCACGTGGGTGTACTCATCCGTTTTGTGGGTGTTCTCATCGCGTGGGTGTCCTCATAGGATCCTTGGGTGCCTTTAGCCGCGCCCTTTTCTTTAGAATAAACTTTGAAGGACTTAAGCCGTTAACCCACAACCATAAGATTGTGAGAGTTTGTAGGTCATTCGATATTATATTAAAAAAATTCATCTGTGTCGGAATAAATCATCAACTTTACATATTGTTGCAAATTATATTTCTTGACAAATTCATTTGTGTTCGAATCAAATGTTTTAAAATTAGATTAGATTTAAATAATAATGTTGTTTCATAAAAAAATGTGTCATGTTATAAAGAAGTTTAAATTACGTTAAATTTGGAAAAAAGTCCAATTTACAACAAAATGTAAAGTTGGTGATTTATTTACAACTATTAATTAAAAGATTTAGATTAAACTACAAATGAATGAAAAGTGGTAATTTAATTTACAATTAATTAAAAAAAAGGGGGTTTATATGACAGAACTGATCTTAAAATTTAGGTAACACCCACAAATTAACTCACCATAACATTATGGTGTCGCCATCTATAAATTGATTAAATTCCATTGCAATTTATTCATAAAACTATTAAAAAAAACATTTTGATCAATCAAATGGCTTTTGCTAACTTTCATTACCTATTATTCTTTTCCGTTTGCTTCGCTGCATTGGTTACTCGTCATCAGTGTAAGTGCATGCCTTTATTTTATTTTAATTTCTTAAGATTAATGTTGTATTCAGATACAATATAATTAAATTTGAAATTATACCCAGTTACGTAATGCAATTGAACAATAATTTTAATTTGATTTAACGTAAATAATTTATAGATTTTTTTTTTTAAATAGGCATTGATTTTGGAAGCAGGAGAATGGCAACAGAAATGACAGAAAATTTGGTGAAGAAAAACGAAAGTGAGAAAATAACTCTAGGGTGTATACAATCGACGTGTCCCGGTAATAGTTGTTGGTGCTGTGTTAGCACTTGTACAAAATCAAAGCCTCCCTGTTGGCCTGAACTTAAACCTTGTTTAGACAATTGTAGATGTTAATCACCAACATTTTAATTAATAATAAATGGTCCGTCAGGTTATAATTTTATTTGACGTCCTATTCAAATTACATCTTTATTCGTTGAACAAAATTTAAGTGACGAAAAATCAAACGTTCGGCCCGCACATTCCGACAATCATGCTAGCACAGAGTCACGCGTGGGTTGAAAAATGACATGTTAATATATTTCTACATTTTGTATATTTATTAATATATAACACAATTTATAGCTATCAATATCGATGTGAAATAAATTTATAACATGCTTCTAATATCATTTTTTTTATTTTTTAATAGAAATCTTAATGTGTGAAGTGTTATTTATATTAAAAAATAAATAGAATGGATAGTCCTGATTCGTCCGGGTCACCTAGACTCGTTCATAGAATGGGACAGGTTCAGGTATCTAGGTACCCGCCCTGTCTCATTGACATCCCTAAAGAGTCTGATGTGATGTACTACATGCTCTATTGTACGTATTGTAAATGTATAGTACAGTATATTAAAGTACAAATGGAAAGGCTCTATAAGATATCATTGATTGTTATGTATTAAAAAGGGTAGGATAGTAATTTTGTTGTTTCATGTGAATTTGATTAAGGTAATACAGTAAATAACAAAATTCAAGTTAAAAATAATTTAATTAATTTAAATTTGTAGAACATATAACAAGTTTGTACGACACATACGACGTGGCACGAGTCGGCACCTTGCCTACGTGTAGGGTGTCATATAGTCTGCCTACCGAAAGAAAAATCTATCTAAATATTTAAAATTCATTTATTTACTTTTAAATTAAAACAAGTAGAGTGGATTTGGATTGCGAATTTAAAATTCATAGACATAAAAGTGCCACCATCCAAATGGCGTTTTATATTAATTTGAGTAAATTACTTATATTATTTTTTCTAATTAGGTAAATTAATTGAGTTTTCTAATAATTAATTACGTAAGTTAATTGATTTCTCTAGTAATTAATTAATTTAGAAATATTTTTTTTTATTTTTTTTCATATTATAATTTTTCAAATTTTATGAAAGTTTATTTACTAATTTAAATATTATTATCAATTATATATTTATTTTTCAGATTTTTTAAAATGTTATTTAGTATTTTAACTAACATTAGAATTTTTAGAATTAATAAATATAAATAATTCTTTAATTGATATAAAAAAGATATAAAAAAAATATAAAAAGAAAAAAAATGTCATTTTTAAAATTTGAGAATACTTATTGGATCGAAATCAAAATGTGTAATTCGTCTGAACAAAATCTAAAATCAGTTCAATTTAATGGACTAAAAATCTTTCATCCTTTTTGTTGGTTTCAAGTTGAGTTTAGATTGAGTAAGCTAAGAAAGTCTAGAGGGGAGGGGTGAATAGACTTTCAAAAATCTTTCAAAATATCAGAGTTTATAATGCGGAATAGTGTTCTGAATAGTACTGTTCTTACTGAGTCAGATCAGTACTTCCAGTTTCAGTTTTATACTCAACTTTTAATCAGATCTTTACTCAGTAAATTCTACTGTTCTTGTTTAAACAAATATTAATCAAGTATCAAACAGAAAATAAAGAACACAAAATTTTATAGTGGTTCGACCAATAAGTCTACATCCACTCTCACAATCCCAGTTGTGATGTTTTATTAACTCTTCCTTGAGTTTCTCGTGGCTTAAAGTCCCAAGATTAAGACTGTGATCTTTTCGATTACACTCCCAAGTGTATCTTCGATCTACTAGTAATTCTACAAGTAACTAGCGCACTTGTTTACAAAACACAAACTTAAACTTGAAAAGTAAAACTTCTCTTTGAGTAGCCTTTGATGCTTCTCTTCAATTCAGTGGCTTCTCCTTAGTTCGATTTCCTTAACTCTGTGAGTTCTTGCTTTGTAGACTTGCTCTTGAATTCTTTAAGATCAGTAATTGTTCAGTAGTCTTCAGCAGTAGGAGATCATACAGTATTTATAGAACTTAGTATGACAGTTAGCAGTTTGTGAACTAACTCTCAACTAACTCTAAAACTGTTTTTGTAACTTTCTTCTTGTAACCGACTTTGTAACTTCCTTCAACTAATTCCAAGTCAGCATATTTTCAAATATAAATCTTCAGTTACTCTTTAAATAAGTTTTCCAAACTTATTCTTCAAACTTCATGAACTCAGCACAGTAACTTACTGTTCTGATTTTTACTGTTCTGAGCCAGTCAGCACAGTTCTTAAAACTGTTCTGCACTTCTCCAGAATTCTTCTAAGCTTCTCTTCAACTCTTCTTTGAAGTCTTCTTATTCTGAAGTAGTCTTCTGAGTCTTCATTAGTCTTCTGATCTTCTTCTAATCTATTCCTAATCTACTGTTCTGAACTTTTACAATGCTGATTACAATAAAATACAACTTTACAAATATAAAACTTATCCATACACCAACTGAACTATATACAGATGAGTATAATTAAGTCCTATACTATAAGCTGTCTATACAATACAAAACATCAGCTTAGTTCCTAACAGTTCATATATCAGATCAGTAAACACAATAAGATCAGTAAACATATATAAGATCAGTAACTCAGATTCAATATCTCATTAAGATCAGTAAACATATTTCAGATGACTTAGTTAAGATGACTTAGAACCACATATATTACTAACTTTAAGTTGCTTTTGGCCATCAAAACATACAATCATCAATTAGAACATTGTTTCAAGGATTCATATCCCAACAATTTTCCCCTTTTTGATGAAGCCAAAACTACTTAAATGTTAATAAATTAGTAGTTAAGTATGTAGTCTATCATAACAGTTCATCATTTCAAAAAGTCATATTCATATCCATATTTAGATCAGATAATGCACATATTACACATACTAACAAAATATGAAATAAACAGAAAATATAGAAATAAAGATTAAGGTTAGAAATGTTATCTTGTGAGCTTGTCCTTCATCTTCTTTCTTTATTCTTCAGATTCTGAATGCAACATAAAGCCTTGCTTTGATATCCATCATATGTTGATGATCAGTGATACCTTCATCTCTGATGATCTCAGCAATTATGTTACTAATCTCTTTGTAATTAGGTTCTCCATTCTCAAGTCTTGGAGGTTCCCAAATTGGTTCTTCAGGACATAATATCTTTATCTCAGCACGAGCAGCAACTTTTGAGATATCTTCCCAGAAATCTCTATCTATGTTCATCATGAACTCTTCAAAATCAGCAAATTCAGCTTCCTTGTTCAGATGATCACCAAACTTTTTCACAATGAAGTTTGCAATCTGCCACTTCTTCTTCACATTTTTCCAGTAATCCATATTCTCAGTTAGGACTATAAAATCAACAAAATTCTCATCTTGAAAATTTTTATCAAATTCTTTTCCTTCAGCTTTTCTCTGAGCTTTCATTTTCCTTTTCAAAGCTGCAACTCTATTGTCAAATCTTGTTCTTAAAAACTTAACATCCTTATTTTTCTTCTTTTTCAACTCTGCTTCTTCAGCTTTCTTTTCCTTTAACAATTCAAGTTTTTCTTGTTCTTCACTTGAAACACCATGCTTCAATTTGCTTCTGGATCTGGTAATTCTACTAGTTTCATCTTCTTGTTCTTCTTCATCAGACAAGATCAGTTTCCTTTTCTTCTGAATAGAACTTTCAGCAACATCAGTTTTCTTTTTCTCAACAATTTCTTGACTTTGTTGTTTCTGTTGTTTCCTAAGCTTGATTTTCTCATTCAAACTAGCAATTTCTTCTTTCAATTCATCTTGACTCACAACTAGTTGAGCTTGTTGTGATTGAGTTTGTTCCATTACTCTTCTTATCCTGTCTTCCCCATTTTTGGCTTCACCATGCCACTTTTTCAAGGGAGTCAAGTGTTGCTCCAGCTTTGCATGCAACACCTGGGATAGGTTCTTTTCTTGAAGTCTATGGAGATCATAGATTTTAGTCATTGTATGCTCCATAACTCTTCCAACTGAATTTTCTGAATGCATCTTATTCATTCTTTCAGTAGCTTCTGAAAACATTCTCACAGCAGCTTCCAACTTGGCTTGAAGCTCTTCATTCTGCTTTCTCAATAATTCAAAACTAGAATTATCAGATTCCTTTTCAACAGGAACTGTTCTGATCTGTTCCTGCACATCTTCAGGAATGACAGGTTCAGCAGACTGAAATGGCATGCTTTCCAGTTCATCAGCATTCAAATCTTGATTTTCAAAAACTTCAGTCTCTTCAAGTACAACAATGTTCTCAAACACCTATGTTGTATTGTCACCAGCTTTATTAACTTCCATAACATCTTCTTCAACAACTTTATCAACTTCATCCACTACCCTTTCTTCACTTTCCATAACAACATCAGCATTTTCACCTGCAGCAGCAGTAGCAACATTTTCCACAGAGTACTTAAATCCTGTTAACCTTTCAACAAGTTGCACCACTGATTCTGGGGTTAATAACTCAATAAAGGAGTTAACATCAGCTGCAAGCATCTGCTCTGCTTCCCAATCATCAAAGATTGAAGCACCACCCATACCTTCCATAATAGCTAGGTTTTATTTAAGAGTACTCCTCTTAAGATACACCCATGTGCCTATCCTAAGAAGTTTCTCAAATACAACTGAGCTTTCATCTAAACCATGAAACTGCTTCAACAGAGCCAATCTCAAATTTATCATAATTCGATCTTCTTTATCACAGATAGGATAATCCATTAAACCAGCAGGTTTAGGAACTAAATATTCTGGTTCAGGGGATGAAGAAATGTCAATTGGTACAGAAGAAGGCTCAAATTCATTTTCAGTAGAGTGATCATGAACTTGTGTAGGGGAATGATGTGGTGAAGGTTGGTTATGATGACTTGAAACAGGAGTGTTCTGAGGAGATGAATGGGGAGTGTTCTGAGAAATTGGAAAATAGTGAGCTAATTCTCCAGAACATGAGGGTTGTTGGTCAATGGGATCTGTTGGGCCAGGATCAGAATTTGAAGGGGTAGGAGAGGAATCAACAAGTCTTATCCTAGGTCTAGAGGCACTTCTTTCTTTGGTTCTTTTATGTAAAACAACAATACTTGATCGAAGTACTAACCTCTTATTCTTCCGAGCTTTCTTGCACCACAGTCTCAATAAACCGGACTGTTTGCTCTGAGGCAGCTGTAGCAGACCTTCCTCTTCTTGGTCTAGTACTGCTCGGATCATGCCTCGCTTTAGATCTTATCTCTGGTTGATTATCATCAGACCGATACATTGAAGCACCCGACTTTTGAGCTTCAGGTTCTTGAGGTAGCACCAAGGGGTGTTCTTGTTCAAATCGAACAGACTCCTTTTTCATTAAGAATTTTCCATGATGGAATTTCTTAGGATTACTCCAGTACGCCTTCTTGACAACTAACTGAGGCAACAGAATACTCAGCTTGTTTCCGAACCCTAACTTCGATTTAATCGAAAATTCCATTGTATCCTCATCGAACAAGACCTTTTCTTTCTCACTCATCAGTCTTTCTAAGAAAAACCCTTGCCAATCACCTTGCACTCGATCAATGATTGCTGCCATAATTCGAATTTTTAAATTTGTTAGAGCATCCTGACTGTGATGTTGACCTAACAAACATTTTCCAACAATGTCCATTAGAAATTGAAGACCAGTAGGAATCATATCTTTCTTAAGATTGCTTAGAGACTCTGGTTCTTCACCCGACCATCTGCCCACACATTCTTTCTCTTCGCCTGCCTTGTAGGTCAGAATATCCACTGGGCCTTGTGGTAAATCCAACATGATTTCAAGGATTTCTCTGGTAATCGAGACCTTGTGCCCTGAGAGCATTGAATGGACACCATTGTTATCACCTTCAAGCTGCAAATAGAATTCCATAGCTTCTGGTTCAAATACATTGATTGGAGATGATTCAAGATACTTTCTCAGCCCGCATTCTTCGCACATTGTCAGAATAGCTTGGTTTTCTGCACTGTGACGGCCGTTGAAGTAAACTGCATTTTCCACAAAAATGCCCTTTTCTCGAAGCCAAAAATCAGAATCAAACGTTCCTGCAACTTCGTTAGATTCACTGATAATATTGATAATCGCCATTTTAGGATTTTTGTAGAAGATAGAATATTGAGATTTTGCAGTAAATTTTGAGTTATGAATTTTCCAGAAATGAACTCGTAAGGAAGATGAAGATGAAAAGTGATCGTGTTTGACAAATTCAAAACCAATCTAGGGCTAGGATTGAATTTGTTTTTCACAATGAATGGTTGAGATTAAGTCTCGAAATTCGTGTTAAAAGAAACTGTTCATATTCTAGTACCATTCTTAATTTTGGAGCCAATTTGTGTTTGATAAATACACCACAATAATTAGGTTAAAATTAGAGGAGTGTACTAATCTTCTCTATTAGTAATCTAAAATTGAGCATTTTTTGACTTAGAGTATTCTAAGACAAAATACTGTTCTGATGCATATCAGCACAGTAGTTTCCAAAAATATTTCACTTCATTCTCTTACTTGTATACAAAGAAAATGTACTTATCTGGATCAGCTGAGTACTGTGATCAGCTGAGTAAACTTTTTCAGACATCAGATCAGTAGATGGGTCAGCACAGTAGTTTTCAGATCAGTACCCAATTTTCCTGATTTTACCTTTTTGATATCAGCACAGTAATCCTCAGATCAGTACTGTGACAGATCAGTTCTATTCTGTAGAAAGATTAGTTGTAATCAAATCTTTCTGTAGACAGTTTAATCAGTAGTCAGATCAGTTCTGTAGAATAATTGAATTTGTAATCAGATCAGTTCTATAGACAAGACAACTTATTAATCAGAACATATCTGTAGACTGATATGGCCTGTAGTCAGATCAGATTTGTAATCAGATCAGTTCCCCCTTTAGTGGAGAACTCCTCTTCTGTGCCTGTTACACCTTGGTAGAAGTGTTAGTTCATGAGATATAAGTGTAAAACAGAACAGAGTAGTAATAGTATAATTAATTTAATGATTACATCAAGGTTTATGCTAATGTGACTTAGTGTTCTGAGTCAACAAAAGGATCTTTAAGAAATCACAGATTCCCCCTTAATGTGTGTTCTCAGTGTCCCTCAGCTTTACCAACTTCCTCATTGGGATTAAGGTCACTTTAGTAACCTTGTTACCTGTTTTAAATGTAGTGGTCTGACATGGGGTTGTCTCTTCTGAATTTTATGCATTTGATGTACTGCTCTTAGTTTCTGCTTTATCTTCCTCTTGGTATAAGATCAGTACCTGAAATGTTAGTGCAGTTCTATATACATATATAATCCATATCTATCAACCCTAAGCTAATGCATAACTCTCTAAATCTCACTTCAGCCAATGGTTTTGTAAAAATGTCAGCTCTTTGAATATCAGTATGAATCTTTTCCATCCTAATATTTTTCTTTTCCACATGATCCCTAATAAAGTGATGCCTAATGTCAACATGCTTGCATCTAGTATGTAGAACGGGATTTTGTGTTATGGCAATGGCACTATTACTGTCACAATATATAGGTACATTAGATTCTACAATATTGTAGTCTCTGAGTTGTTGTATTAGCCAAAGAAGCTGACTACAACAACTACCTGCAGCCATATATTCTGCTTCAGTAGTAGAAGTTGCCACACTTGTTTGTTTCTTTGAAAACCATGAAATGAGCTTAGTTCCTAAGAATTGACATGAACCTGAAGTAGATTTTCTATCTATTTTGCAACCTCCAAAGTCAGAGTTTGAATAACCACTTAAGAATATATCATCATCTACAGGATACCATAATCCTCGATTAATGGTCCCCTTTAGATATTTCAATATCCTTTTGGCAGCTTCCAGATGACTTTCTTTGGGGTTTGTTTGAAATCTTGCACATACACCAACAAAAAAAAGCAATATCAGGTCTGCTGGCAGTTAGATAGAGTAGAGAGCCAATTAAAGCACGATAATGAGGTTGGTCAGAAGACTTACCTCCTTCATCAGAATCCATTCTGTATGTAGGTTGCATGGGCACACCAACTGTCTTACAGGTTTTAATACCAAATTTATCTAGCAAATTCTTAGTATATTTTGCTTGATTTATAAAGATTCCTTCTGGAGTTTGTTTTACTTGAAGACCAAGAAAATATGTCATTTCACCCATCATAGACATTTCAAATTTACTTTGCATGAGTGTAGAAAAGCTTTCACTCAATGTTTTGTTGGGTGATCCAAAAATAATATCATCCACATAAATTTGAACAAGTAATATATCATTACCTTCTTGTCTTCGAAACAAAGTTCTATCAACCTTGCCTTTTGTAAAACCATTTTCAAGTAAGAATAGAGAAAGTGTATCATACCAGGCTCTTGGGGCTTGTTTCAGTCCATAGAGTGCTTTCTTTAACCTGTATACTTGGTGACTATTCACTTCAAAACCAGGTGGTTGTTCCACATAAACTTCTTTAGCAAGTATACCATTCAAAAATGCACTTTTCACATCCATTTGATACACAGTGAATTTCATATGTGCAGCATAAGCAAGAAACAATCTTATAGTTTCTAGTCTAGCTACAGGAGCAAAAGTTTCATCATAATCAATACCCTCAGCTTGAGAGTAGCCCTGAGCAACTAATCTAGCTTTATTTCTAACTACAAGATCATTTTCATCCTTTTTATTCTTGAAAATCCACTTAGTGCTTACAACATTATGATTACTAGGTCTATCAACAAGTTCCCAAACTTCATTTCTAGTGAACTGATTAAGTTCTTCCTGCATGGCTATAATCCAGTTACTATCACTTAAAGCTTCATTCACAGTTTTAGGCTCAATAGATGATAGAAAACAACACCAGCAAAATAGAGACTTACTAGGTTCTTCCTGGGAGTCAAACAATTGTTTTCTAGTTTTAACACCTTTACTGGAATCACCTAGAATCAGATCAGTAGAATGAGCAGACTTCCATGTACTTCTATTCTTAACAGAAATACTATCATCATTTATATCATGCAGATCAGTATCATTGTTTTGCATTAAATCAACAGATTTGCTCATAGGGGAGCAGTCATTCAATTCTGGCATATCAGAAGTTTTAGATGACTTACCTTTGTCTTTTACCTTTACTTTTTCAGAATCTTGATCTAGGACATTCAGGAAAGGATTATATGCTTGTACAGATTCATATATTTCTGTATCATCATCCTCATTGTTGGTTTTGAGCTGTAGTTTGTCAATTTTCTTACTGAGCTGATGATCAGCAGAGTCCTGCACATTCTCATCAAAGACTACATGGGGTGTTTCTTCCACACATAGGGTAGAGTAATTAAACACTCTAAATGCTTTGCTTACTGAAGAGTATCCTAAGAATATCCCTTCATCAGCTTTTGCATCAAAAGCATTTAGCTTACTTTTGCCATTGTTATGGATGAAACACTTACATCCAAAGATATGAAAATAAGAAACTCTAGGTTTTCTGCCTTTCCATACCTCATAAGGTGTTTTACCATGCACCTTATTAAGAGCACTTCGGTTTTGGGAGTGGCAAGCTGTGTTAATGGCTTCAGCCCAAAACTTCTGAGGTGTGTTGAATTCTGCAATCATTGCTCTGCATGCTTCTTTTAGTGTTCTGTTTCTCCTTTCTGCAACACCATTTTGTTGAGGGGTTCTGGCTGCACTTGTCAAATGCTGTATGCCAGACTTAGAACAGTAGTCAGAGATGTAACAGTTAATAAACTCAGTCCCCTTGTCACTTCTTATCTTGACAATGGGTTGACCCTTTTCAACCTGCAACCTCTTTAATAGATCTAGAAGTAGTGTTTGTGTATCACTCTTTTTGTGTAGAAAGACTACCCAAGTAAACTTAGAATAATCATCTACTACAACCAGAGTATACCTTCTTCCATTCAATGTAGGAGGTTTGATAGGACCATGAAGATCCATATGCAAGAGTTCTAAGACTCTGCTTGTTGAAAGAGTTGGAATGGACTTAAATGAAACCTTTACCTGTTTACCTTTTTTACAGGAGTCACACATTTGTGATTTGGAATAGATTTCATTAGGAATGCCCTCAACAAGATGTGCTCTAGCAATCTTGTTGATTATCTTAAAGTTCAGGTGGCAGAGGCGTTTATGCCAGAGCCAACTGTTTTCTTTAGGACTCTTAGTAATAAGACAAGTATTCTTAGGACAACTATTCCAATTCACAATGTATACACTTCCTTGTCTTGTGCCAACAAGTAAAACATTGTGAGTCCTTTTATCTATTATTTCACATCTTCTGGTCTTGAACTGAACTTTGTATCCTCTGTCACAGAATTGAGATACATATAACAAATTATATTTCAAACCTTCAACATAGGAGACATCTTGGATTTCAACATCTCCATTCTTGATGAATCCAAATCCTTTTGTAATTGCCATTGTTGGTCCCAAAGTTGAGTTAATAATATTGAGTAAGCTAGTGAAAATGTCTAGAGGGGAGGGGTGAATAGACTTTTCAAAAATCTTTCAATATATCAGAATACACAATGCGGAATAATCAGATTACTAATGAGCCCAATCAACTTTATACTCAACTTTTATCTAGATCTTTATCTTGTTAATTCTTAATGTTCTTGATTAAACAATTCAAACAAATAACAAACAGTAAAGTAAAGAACACAGATTTTTATAGTGGTTCGACAAATGTCTACATCCACTCTCACAACTCCAGTTGTGAAGTTTTATTAACTCTTCCTTCTTGAGTTTCTTGTGGCTTAAAGTCCCAAGATTAAGACTGTGATCTTATCGATTATACCTCCAGGTATATCTTCGATCTACTAGTAATTTTACAAGTAACTAGCACACTTGTTTTACAAAATACAAACTTAAACTTGAAAAGTAAAACTTCTCTTTGAATAGCCTTTGATTCTTCTCTTCAATTCAGTGGCTCTTCTTGCTTTGATTTCCTTAACTCTGTGAGTTCTTGCTCGTAGACTTTGCTCTTTGAATTCTCTAAGATCAGTAATTTCTCAGTAGTCTTTAGCAGTAGGAGATCATACAGTATTTATAGAACTTAGTATGACATTTAGCAGTTTGTGAACTAACTCTCAACTAACTCTAAACTGTTTTTGTAACTTCTTCTTGTAACCGACTTTGTAACTTCCTTCTTATTCCAAGTCAGCATTTCTTCAATAAATCTTCAGTTACACCTTAAATAAGCTTTCCAAACTTATTCTTCAATTTCACTAAATCAGCACAGTAACTTACTGTTCTGATTTTTACTCTTCGGATTTTACTCTGCTGATTTTTACTCTTCTGATTCAATCAGCACAGTAACTTAAAACTGTTCAAAACTTCTCCAGATTTCTTCTAAGCTCTTCTTCAACTCTTCTTGAAGTCTTCTTAGTCTGAAATAGTCCTCTGAGTCTTCTGATCTTCATCTAATCTATTCCTAATCTAGTGTTCTGATTTTACTGTTCTGAACTTTACAATGCTGAATACAACAAAATACAACTTTACATATATAAAACCTATCTATACATCAACTGAACTATATACAGATGAGTATATCTAAGTCCTATACTATAAGCTATCTATACAATACAAAACATCAGCTTAGTTCCTAACAGTTCATATATCAGATCAGTAACCAATAAGATCAGTAACTCATGTAAGTTCAATAACTTCCATATAAGATCAGTAAATATTAAGATCAGTAAACATTTAAGATCAGTAACTTACATATAAGATCAGTAAGCATATACGATTATTAAGTATATCAGATCAGTAACTCAGATTTCAAATATCTCATATAAGATCACTAAAAATATTCTCAGTTTCCACACTAAGATCAGTAATCTTATTTCAATATTACTCAGTTAAGATCAGTAATTTTACTCTTAATATTACTTCATAAGATCAGTAAACTTACTTCAGTTAGCATTAAGATCAGTAATCTCAATTTAAGTTTCTCATTAGATTAGTAAGCTTATATTCAGATGACTTAGTTAAGATGACTTAGAACCACATATATTACTAACTTTAAGTTGCTTTTGGCCATCAAAACATACTTTCATCAACTAGAACATTGTTTATAGGATTCATATCCCAACAATTTCCCCCTTTTTGATGAAGCCAAAACTACTTAAATGTCAATAAATCAGTAGTTAAGTATGTAGTCAATCATAACAGTTCATCAATTCAGAAATTCATATCATATTCACAATCAGATTAGATATTGCACATATTACACATACTAACAAAATATGAAATGATCACAAAATATAGAAATAAAGATTAAGGATAGAAATGTTATCTTCTGAGCTTGTCCTTCATCTTCATTCTGCATCTTCAGATTCTGAATGCAACATACATCCTTGCCTTGATATCCATCATGTGTTGATGATCAGTGATTCCTTCTTCCTTGATAATCTCAGCAATAATGTTGTTGATCTCTTTGTAATCAGGTTCTCCATTTTCCAGTCTTGGAGGTTCCCAATTAGGTTCTTCAGGGCACAATATCTTTGTTCCTGCACGATTAGCAACTTGTGCTATGTCTTCCCAGAACTCTTGATCAATATTCAGCATGAATTCTTCAAAATCAATAAATTCTGCTTCCTTGCTCGAATGATCACCAAACTTCTTCACAATGAAGTTAGCAATCTGCCATTTCTTCTTTAAATTCTTCCAGTATTCCATATGTTCTGTTAAAACAATAAAATCCACAAAGTTTTCATCTTGAAAATCTTTGTCAAACTGTTTTCCTTCAGCTTTCTTTTGAGCATTCATCTTTTTCTTCAAAGCTGTAACTCGATTATCAAATCTTGTCTTCAAGAACTTGACATCCTTTTCTTTCTTCTTTTTCAAGTTTTCTTCTTCTTCACTTGTCATAACAACTTTCATTTTGCTTTTTGATCTAGTCTTCTTCCAGCTTCTTCTTCTTGTTGTTCTTCATCAGATAGGACTAACTTCCTCTTCTTCTGACTTGAACTTTCCAGCAATCTCAGGTCTTTTCTCAACAATATCTTGACCTTGTTGCTTCTGTTGCTTCCTTAGTTTCAGTTTCTCATTCAACATTGCAATTTCAGCTCTTAATTCATCCTGACTCACAACCAATTGAGCTTGTTGTGACTGTGTTTGTTCCATCACTTCCCTTGTCCTATCTTCCCCCTTTTTGGCTTCATCATGCCACTCTTTCAAGGAAGATATGTGTTGCTCCAGCTTTTTATGCAACACCTGAGACAGATTCTTCTCTTGTACTCTATGAAGGTCAAAAATTTTGGACATTGTATGCTCCATCACCTTTTCATAAGAGTGTTCAGAATGCATCTTGTTCATCCTTTCAGTAGCTTCTTGAAACATTTGGACAGCAGCTTCCAACTTTGCTTGAAGCTCTGCATTCTGCCTTTTTCAATATCTCAAATTCAGAAATAACAGATTCCTTCTCAACAGTACCTGTTCTGATCTGTTCTTGCACATCCTCAATAGGATCAGTAGAGTGAATTGGAATGCTTTCCATTTCTTCAGCATTTACATCCTGATTTTCAACAACTTCAGTTTCCTCAATCACAACAGTGTTCTCAAACACCTCTGTTGCATTGACAATATCTTCATCCATATCCATAAAATCTGTTTCAGCAGCAGTTTCAGTTTCATCAAGACCTTTCTCTTCACTAAACAAATCCTCATCAGAATTAGGAGTTGTAATCTTCTCAACAGTGTACTTGATTCCTGTTAATCTCTCAACAAGAAGTACAACAGATTCTGGAGTGACTAACTCAAGAAAAGAGTTAACACCAGCTGCTTGCATTTGCTCTGCTTCCCAATCATCAAAGATTGAAGCACCTCCCATTCCTTCCATGATGGCTAAACTCTCCTTCAAAGTACTCCTCTTAAGATACACCCAAGTGCCTATCCTAAGGAGTTTCTCAAACTCAACAGAGCTCTCATCTAATCCAGGAAATTGTTTCAACAATGCTATCCTCAGATCTATCCTGATTCTATATTCTTTATCACAGATAGTGTACTCCATCAAATCAGCAGGTGTAGGAGCAATAAATTCAGGTTCAGGAGATGATGAAATATCAATTGGTTCAGTAGAAGGTTCAAATTCATGTTCAGTAGAGTGAGCATGAACCTATATTGGGGATTGATGTGGTGAAGGTTGATGTGAAGTTTGATGTTGAGGGGTAGGAATTGAAGTAGGCTCAAAGTTAGTGTGCTGAGGTGATGAATGGGGAGTGTTCTAAGTCTCAGAAAAATAGTGTTCTGACTGCCCAGAACATGAAGGTTGAGGGTTTTGGGTTTCAGTTTGGCTTGGTTCAGAGTTTGAAGGGGTAGGGGAGACAACAATCAATTTTCTCCTAGCACTCCTTGACTTAGTCCTCTTATGAACAGCAATTGGACTAGGAACACTAACCTCTTGCTCATCTGAGCTCGATTGCACCACAGTTTCCACAAAACGAACTGTTGGTTCTGAGGCAGCTGTAGCAGACCGTCCTCTCCTTAGTGTAGTACTGCTCGGATCATGCCTTGCCTTTGACCTAACTTCAGTTTGATCGTCCTCCGATTGGTACATTGAAGCTCCAGACTCTTCTGCTTCAATCTCTTGAGAGTGTTCCAAGGGGTTCTCTTGTTCAAATTGAACAGACTCCTTCTTCATCAAGAATTTCCCATGATGGAATTTCTTGGGATTACTCCAATATGGCTTTTTCACCAGCTGAGGCAGCAAGAAACTCAGCTTGCTTCCAAACCCTAATTTTGATTTAAGTGAGAATTCCATTGTATCCTCATCAAACAAAACTTTTTCCTTTTCAGTCATCAGCCTTTCCAAGAAGAATCCTTGCCAGTCACCTTGCACTCTGTCGATGATTGCAGCCATAATTCTAATCTTGAAACTCGATAAGGCGTCCTGGCTATGATGTTGCCCTAACAAGCACTTTCCAGCTATATCCATCAAGAACTGCAGACCAGTAGGAAGTACATCCTTCTTCAGATTAGTCAAGGTCTCTGTCTCAACACCTGACCATCTTCCCACACACTCCTTTTCTTCACCAGCTTTGTAGGTCAAAATATCCACCGGTCCTTGCGGTAAATCCAACATTACTTCGAGGATGTCCCTAGTAATGGTGACCTTGTGTCCAGCAAGCATGGAGTGAACACCATTTTTATCACCTTGAATTTGCAAATAAAATTCCACAGCTTCTGGTTCATAGACATTCATAGGAAATGATTCCAGAAATTTCCGTAGTCCGCACTCTTCACACATTGTTAGAATGGCTTGATTTTCAGCACTGTGTCGGCCATTGAAATACACAACGTTCTCCACGAAAATACCCTTCTTGCGAATCCACAAATTTGAATCGAAAGTTCCTGCAACTTGGTTAGCTTCATTGATAATATTGATAGTTGCCATTTGAGAATTTTGTAGAAATCAAATTTTTCAGAAGTTATGAGGTTAAGAGATTTCCAAGAATGAGCTCGTAGGAACGAAGAAGATGAAGTGTGATCGTTTGTGTTAAATTCAAAACCAATCTAGGGCTAGGATTGAATTAGATTATTACAAAGAATGGTTGTGAGTAAATCTCGAAATTCGAGTTAAACAATAACTGTTCACATTCTAGTAACATTCTTCATTTTTGGAGCCAACTAGTGTTTGATAAATACACCACAATTTTTAGGTCAGAAATAGAAGAGTGAATTAATCTTCTCTATTAGTAATCTAAAAATTTGAACAATTTTTGACTTAGAGTAATCTAAACCAAAAGACTGTTCTGATGCAAATCAGCACAGTAGTTTCCAAAACTATTTCACTTCATTTTCTTACAAGTATATAAAGAAAAATTCACTTATCTGGTTCAGCTGAGTACTGTGATCAGCTGAGTAACCTTTTTAGAAATCAGATCAGTAGATGAATCAGCACAGTAGATTTCAGACCAGTAGATGGGTCAGCACAGTAATCCTCAGATCAGTACCCAAATTTCCTGATTTCATCTTTTTGATATCAGCACAGTAATCCTCAGATCAGTACTGTGTCAGATCAGTAGATTTCTTGTAGACAGATTAGTCAGTAATCAGATTAGTTCTGTAGAATAACTGAATTGTAATCAGATCAGTACTGTAGACAAAGAAACTTTGTAATCAGCACAGTTCTGTAGACAAGTCAATGTATTAATCAGAATATATCTGTAGACTGCTATAGTCTGTAATCAGATCAGATTAGTAGACTTTACAAATCTGTAATCAGATCAGTTCCCCCTTCAATGGAGAATTCCTCTTCTGTGCCTGTTTCACCTTGGTAGAAGTGTTAGTTCATGAGAGTTCATGAGATATAAGTGTAAAACAGTACAGATTAGTAATAATATGTATAATTTAATGATCATATCAAGAGTTATGCTAAAGTGACTTAGTGATCTGAGTCAACAAAAGGATCTTTAAGAAATCACAGATTCCCCCTTAATGTATGTTCTCAGTGTCCCTCAGCTTTACCAGCTTCCTCATTGGGATTAAGGTCACTTTAGTAACCTTGCTACCTGTTTTAGTGATCTGGCATAGGGTTGTCTCTTCTGAATGTTGAGTTTTGATGTACTGCTCTTAGTTTCTGCTTCATATCTTTCTCTTGGTATAAGATCAGTACCTGAAATATTAGTACATATCTCTATACACATATAATTTAGGTACCCACTATTTATTGGGGTCCTTGAGTGTTAGTAGCAGTAAGAGGCACCCAAATAAACATTGAAGTTTTGAATAAATGAGACCTCTTCAGTTTCCTTCCAAATTTATCACAGAACAGTACTTTATTAACCAATTCAGAATTATCAGCAGACTTAGGATCTATTTTTCTGAGATAGCCTTTCCTTGGTTCTATCCCTTTTTCAGTAAGATCAGTATGCCTATAATAGTTTGAATATGGTCTAAAAGCATGTGGACCATAAGGCTTATAAATTTGCTTTGGTCTTTTCTCTCCATAGATATCATAGGATAAAGGAGGAGGATAAAGAACAGGTTTGTTATGATAATGAGGCACAAATCTCCTAGGTTTAGTTGAATACAGCTGAGACTGCCTTATGAAAGGAGGTCTAGGCTATTCCCAACTTGCCTGTGCTTGTCTTGACCTACTGTTCTGAGTTTGTCTCTTCTGATTCCAGGACTGATCTGATCTGGTCAGAGGAGTATAACTCTTCTGGTATGGTCTTGACTGTACTGGTCTTAATACATTCTTCATTTTACCATTCTTGGTAGTAGGAGGGATGTATTTAGACTGTACTTTGAGTTTTGGATCATCATCATAAGTCATAGGTTCTTTTCCTTTATCTAGTTGCAAAGAACTTGTACTAGCTCCATTAGTGTTCTTAAATTCTGAAGTAGATGGACTAGGAAGATCAGTACCTATTCCTCTTTTATCATTTGGAGCTCTATATCTGTCTGGGATAGTTTGATTAATCTTAGTAGAGTTAATCATCCCAGATAGCTTTCGATCTAGGCTCACTACTTCAGATTCTAAGAATCTATTGCGCTCTTCAAGTTTTTCACATTTAATCTTTAAATCATTGAATTCATTAGTCTCTTTAGCTTGAGTTTTAAGCATACCCTGATATAGTTTGTCAATGGATGCATACTTTTCTTGGAGTTGGGACAACTCTTCTGATAGCCTTGCATTTATGACAGCTATATTAGGATCTACTTTTGACTGAGCTTCTTTTAGCTTAATGATTTCTTGCTTTAAAGATATATTCTCATCACTAATTTCAATGAATGCTTTGTTAGCTTGTAGAAGGTCTTCTTCAGTCACTCCTTGGGAATGATGAAGACTACTTCCTACACTGCTAACAACAGCATCACTTTCATCAGTGTCAGAATTGTCACAAGATTGAAATGAGTTAGCAGATGATACCTCATCATTTGTTTTGGCCATCATTACCAGTCCATCATCTGCTATGAAAGCTTCATCTTCATTGCTAGAGGGGTAGTCAGATGAAGACGATGGTAACTCTTCTGATTCCGAATCAGAGTCATTGTAGGCCATCATTGCCTTCTTACCCTTGGCATATTTTCGATCTCTTCTGGCTTTCCTTTCTTCTCGATCTTCAGAACTCAGATCAGGACATTCATAAGCATAATGACCTGGCTTATCACAATTATAGCAAACAGGATTGTTAGAAGTTCTTTTAGGAGGAGAATGTTTTCTGTTCCTGTCATGCTTGTCAATTGAGTTCCTGTCTTTCTTATCAGAATACTTTCTGTCTCTCCTTTCAGATGAGTTCCTATCTCTCCTATTTTCATTAGAGATCTCATCCCTTCTTTCAGAAGAGTTTTGATCCCTTCTGTTCACAGAAGAGTCCCTGTTATTAGAACCCTTAGTTTCTTTATAGAATCTTTTGTACCTGCCATACCTCTTGTTCAGTTTATCAAATCTTTTGATCATAAGGCTCATCTGATCTTTCAGACTTAGATCAGAACTATCTAGTTCATCTTTTATGCTTGAGGCCTTAGATTTAGATGATCTAGACCCCTTTGAGGTAGAGGCTTTAAAGGCTATATCCTTAGAGGCATCCTTATCCTTATGAATCACAGTAATAGGATCTTCTTCATCTAACTCAAACTCATGTGCCTTAAGTGTTTGGAACATAGTTTCTGCTGGCCAAGAATCAATGTCTTGTGTGGTTTTAATGATCATCTTGACCATTTTCCACCTTTCATCCAAGGCTTTCAAGATTCTCAGGTTAACTTCTCTGTCAGTATAAGTCTTTCCTAATACATCAAGATCATTCATAATTTTGGTAAAACGAGTATCCAGCTCATCAATTGATTCTCCTGGCTTCATCTTAAATGATTCAAACTTTTGGACAGCAGTGGATAACTTGCTTTCTTTGATCAGTGTAGTACCTTCACAAAGAATAGCCAGTTTGTCCCACATCTGTTTTGCAGTCTTACATTTTAGTACTTTACCAAGATACTCATTTGGTAAGGTATGTAAAATGTAGTTCTTGGCAAGACTGTCCAAATTGTTTTGTTTCATTTCTTCCGAAGTCAGTTCTGACCTTGGTTTGGGGACCAGTGCTCCAACTGGTTTAGATGGATCCAGAACAACAGTGTTTTCCACCATGATGACAATTGGTCCTTCAGTCACCACAGACACCATTAGATCATGGGTTGAGCTAAAGATGGCCTCCATCCTAAGCTTCCAGTAGTCATAATCTGCAATCTTGAACTTAGGCAGCTTGTTCACATTAGTGTCATCCATGTTTGATTGGACAAATAGGATCAGTAGTATAGCAGATAGATTTCAAGTATTCAGATAGTAATAAGTATCAAGAAATAACAGCAAGATCAGTAAAATATCCCTCAAGATCTGTAAGGTTATCAAGAAACAGCAGTCCAATGAACTACTGCTCTGATACCACTTGTTGGTCCCAAAATTGAGTTAATAATATTGAGTAAGCTAGTGAAAATGTCTAGAGGGGAGGGGTGAATAGACTTTTCAAAAATCTTTCAATATATCAGAATACACAATGCGGAATAATCAGATTACTAATGAGCCCAATCAACTTTATACTCAACTTTTATCTAGATCTTTATCTTGTTAATTCTTAATGTTCTTGATTAAACAATTCAAACAAATAACAAACAGTAAAGTAAAGAACACAGATTTTTATAGTGGTTCGACAAATGTCTACATCCACTCTCACAACTCCAGTTGTGAAGTTTTATTAACTCTTCCTTCTTGAGTTTCTTGTGGCTTAAAGTCCCAAGATTAAGACTGTGATCTTATCGATTATACCTCCAGGTATATCTTCGATCTACTAGTAATTTTACAAGTAACTAGCACACTTGTTTTACAAAATACAAACTTAAACTTGAAAAGTAAAACTTCTCTTTGAATAGCCTTTGATTCTTCTCTTCAATTCAGTGGCTCTTCTTGCTTTGATTTCCTTAACTCTGTGAGTTCTTGCTCGTAGACTTTGCTCTTTGAATTCTCTAAGATCAGTAATTTCTCAGTAGTCTTTAGCAGTAGGAGATCATACAGTATTTATAGAACTTAGTATGACAGTTAGCAGTTTGTGAACTAACTCTCAACTAACTCTAAACTGTTTTTGTAACTTCTTCTTGTAACCGACTTTGTAACTTCCTTCTTATTCCAAGTCAGCATTTCTTCAATAAATCTTCAGTTACACCTTAAATAAGCTTTCCAAACTTATTCTTCAATTTCACTAAATCAGCACAGTAACTTACTGTTCTGATTTGTACTCTTCGGATTTTACTCTGCTGATTTTTACTCTTCTGATTCAATCAGCACAGTAACTTAAAACTGTTCAAAACTTCTCCAGATTTCTTCTAAGCTCTTCTTCAACTCTTCTTGAAGTCTTCTTAGTCTGAAATAGTCCTCTGAGTCTTCTTAGTCTTCTGATCTTCATCTAATCTATTCCTAATCTAGTGTTCTGATTTTACTGTTCTGAACCTTACAATGCTGAATACAACAAAATACAACTTTACATATATAAAACTTATCTATACATCAACTGAACTATATACAGATGAGTATATCTAAGTCCTATACTATAAGCTGTCTATACAATACAAAACATCAGCTTAGTTCCTAACAGTTCATATATCAGATCAGTAACCAATAAGATCAGTAACTCATGTAAGTTCAATAACTTCCATATAAGATCAGTAAATATTAAGATCAGTAAACATTTAAGATCAGTAACTTACATATAAGATCAGTAAGCATATACGATTATTAAGTATATCAGATCAGTAACTCAGATTTCAAATATCTCACATAAGATCACTAAAAATATTCTCAGTTTCCACACTAAGATCAGTAATCTTATTTCAATATTACTCAGTTAAGATCAGTAATTTTACTCTTAATATTACTTCATAAGATCAGTAAACTTACTTCAGTTAGCATTAAGATCGGTAATCTCAATTTAAGTTTCTCATTAGATTAGTAAGCTTATATTCAGATGACTTAGTTAAGATGACTTAGAACCACATATATTACTAACTTTAAGTTGCTTTTGGCCATCAAAACATACTTTCATCAACTAGAACATTGTTTATAGGATTCATATCCCAACAGCCATGGAGCTGTCTCCAAAGATGACTTTTGGTCCTTCCTTCTCATGATAGTCAGTAAGCAAGGCCTTGGTACCAATCATGTGGTGTGAACACCCACTGTCTATGTACCAGGTCTCACCAACTGAACCACCTTTCTTGTATAGGTCCAGTCGATCCTGCAAGGTAGTGATCTTAATAATTTAGGTACCCTAGTTTATTGGGGTCCTTGGGGGTTAGTAGTGAGAGGTACCCAGATAAACATTGAGGATTTGAACTCTTCAGTTTTCTTCCATATTTATCACAAAACAGTACTTTATTAACCATTTCAGAATTATCAGCAGACTTAGGATCTATTTTTCTGAGATAGCCTTTCCTTGGTTCTATCCCTTTTTCAGTAAGATCAGTATGCCTGTAATAGTTTGAATATGGTCTGAAAGCATGTGGACCATACGGCTTATAGATGCGTTTTGGTCTTTCCTCTCCAATGATATCATAAGATAAAGGTGGAGGATAAATAACAGGTTTGTTATGATAATGAGGCACAAATCTCCTAGGTTTAGTTGAATACAGCTGAGACTGCCTTATAAAAGGAGGTCTAGGCTGTTCCCAACTTGCCTGTGCTTGTCTTGACCTACTGTTCTGAGTTTGTCTCTTCTGATACCAGGACTGATCTGTTCTGGTCAGAGGAGTATAACTCTTCTGGTATGGTCTTGACTGTACTGGTCTTAATACATTCTTCATTTTACCATTCTTGGTAGTAGGAGGGATGTATTTAGACTGTACTTTAGGTTTTGGATCATTATCATAAATCATAGGTTCTTTTCCTTTATCTAGTTGCAAATAACTTGAACTAGCTCCATTAGTGTTCTTAAAGCCTGAAGTAGAGGAACTAGGCAGATCAGTACCTATTCCACTTTTATCATTTGGAGCTTTATATCTGTATGAGATTGTTTGATTAATCTTGGTAGATTTAATCATCCCAGATAGCTTTCGATCTAGGCTCACTACTTCAGATTCTAAGAATTTATTGCGCTCTTCAAGTTTTTCACATTTAATCTTTAAATCATTGAATTCATTAGTCTCTTTGGCTTGAGTTTTAAGCATACCCTGATATAGTTTTTCAATGGATGCATACTTTTCTTGGAGTTGGGACAACTCTTCTGATAGTCGTGCATTTATGACAACTATATTAGGATCCACTTTAAACTGAGCTTCTTTCAGATTAATGATTTCTTGCTTTAAAGATATATTCTCATCACTGATTTCAATGAATGCTTTGTTAGCTTGTAGAAGGTCTTCTTCAGTCACTCCTTGGGAATGATGAAGACTACTTCCTACACTACTATCAGCAGTGTCACACAAATCAGTGTCGGAATTTTTACAAGATTGAAAAGAGTTAGCAGATGATACCTCATCATTTATTTTGGCCATCATTGCCAGTCCATCATCTGCTATGAAGGCTTCATTCTCATTGCTAGAGGGGTATTCAGATGAAGACGATGGCAACTCTTCTGATTCCGAACCAGATTCATTGTATGCCATCATTGCCTTCTTACCCTTGGCATATTTTCGATCTCTTCTGGCTTTCCTTTCTTCTCGATCTTCAGAACTTAGATCAGGACATTCATAAGCATAATTGTTGGTCCTGAAAGGAGTAGATAACAAGTGTATGGGGGGGGGGGGGGAATACACTTGTATGCAAATTCTTTTCAACTAGATCAAACCAGAACTCAGCAAGGTTGTCTTGGACAACTCTGCTGAAGATGATTAACTCTTCTAAGATAATCAATCTACTAAGTACTATTGAGTACTTAGTTGAATAACTATCTAGGGGAGTTATATGTGCGGAATAGTGGTTGGCCCTTTAAGTTTAGACTCCTTTAATTTCTGAAATCACTTAGTCAATGTAATACAGTCCAGTTAAGCTTCAGGGAACTTGTCCAAAACAGTTTTGCACAGTCTTTGAATATGTATCTTTGAAAGATCAGTTTTGTGTGCAGTGTTGAATGAATGTAAGTACTTGTAAAGTAAATCAACACAAGAGTTTATAGTGGTTCAGAGACTCAAGCTCCTACATCCACTTTCCCTGATTTAACAGGATAATTCCTTCACTCTTGGAATTAACTTGTTTTATAGTGCCAAGGTGCACTTGATCAAGAACACCACTCCTTGGTGAATTGATCCCTAGGATGTCTAGAGTCCTAGTACCCTCTTCTCAACTCAGAACTGAACTGTTCTTTTCTCAACAGTCAGCTCCTACCACTTCTACTACTACAACCTTCTCACTTTCACTCTTGAAAGGTGTAAGGGTTGAAGTAAGGTTCCAACTAATGAGATATCCTTTACAATGAAGATCAGTGTATAAGGATAGGATATCTCTCTAAGCTTGTGTATGGATATACAATTTGGTTCAGCTTAGAAGAAGTGTTTGAAGACTAAGATAGTCTTTGAAAGCTTTGAAAGCACTCTAGCTTGTAAGAACTTTGAGCTTAGTTGGATTGTGTTGAGGTGCTTTTTGGATAGTTGGATGCTTTCAAATGGTCTTCACACTTCTGTATTTATAGACAAAATGGAGGATTTGCCCGTTGGAGAGGCAGCCCCAAATTGCTATAAGTGTCTTCCTTGAGTTCTTCAAACTGGAAGACAGATTCTTGATAGTGACATGTCCTCATTTGGGTAATAAACGGCTGTAACAGTTTTGTCTTCATTCTGCAGCACTTTTCCCAATGTTTGACTTCTTGTTAGGACTTGGACATGGCTTCTGAAGGTTGATCCAATGATAGGACAACATTCCTTATCATCTGGACAACTCTCCTTATCACTATCAGCAGTTTTGCTTTTCAGCATGGTTGGCTTGCTCTTCTTCAGATGACTTGGCTCATTCCCTTTATTTCTCTTAAGGATGGTCTTAGCTTATTTCTTGAAGACCTTTAGGGAGTGATTGTCTCAATCTCTTCAGCATAGTTGACCTCAGGCTTTCAGAGCATTTCATCTTGGTCAATTTAGCTGAGACAACTCCTCTGGACAACTCTCCTGATCAGTATATTTAATCTTTTTGCATCAGAGCACTTTATGCCTAGAGTTGACTTCTCTGGACAACTCTCCTGATGAAAACCTTTGAGTAGTCTTGTCCTTTTGAGCTATGTAAACTTGTTCTTGCATATGGTTAGCTTCATTGGACAACTCTCCTGATAAGAGCATCTTCATTGGACTTGTCCTTACTCTTAAGTGATTGTTCCAGAATTTGAGCCTTAGGGGGACTTGATCTTGATCATCTTCAAAGCATAGGTTCCCCCTCAAATTGTGCATCTAATTGTCTAAGAGCTGCCTAACATTTCAGCTTCTCATCTAGCCTATAATCTATATGTTCTAACATTCTTAGAACATATTTATATTGACTTAGGCATGTCTCAGGGGGTTTTGGTATTAGATCAAAACATATCTTTATTTTATTCCCAACAATTTCCCCCTTTTTGATGATGCCAAAACCTATACAACTTAAGCAAAAGTGACTTGTCTACACCTATTCCATGTATCTTCAGAAGACATGACTGAGGTCAATATTCCTGAAAAATAATATGTTAGTGTATTCACTGTTTTTGTTGCAAGTAGGTTTTAAGATAGGCATAGAGAGATTTGTGTTTCTTGATTCAAAATAAGTTCAACTATCATTCATAAAAAGAATCATTACAGGCATGTTGATAGTTGAAATTAACATATCAGAGCATGAATCAATAGCACTTAAATACATCAGAGCATTTCATTCTAGTAATTCAAGACAAAAAATAATATTTTCAGCATCAGAGCACAGAGCTTGTATCAGAGCAATCTTTAATAGATCAGAGCAACCAGATTAACACATCAGCAAACTTGACCATATTTCAGCATAGTTGATCATTCAAGTAAGGTCAGAAGACTTAGCCATTTCAAAGATCATCCTCAGGAGGTGGCAGCATTCCATACTGTGCCCACACTCTTCTTTTCAGTGCCATGGCTTCTTGGTTGGTTCCCTTAGGTCCAAGAACCATCTTGTTCAGCTTAAGGATCTCAGTGAATTCCCTCAGAATTCTTGCTTGGTCAATCCATCCTTCAAGCTTTGGAGGCATGTATATGATTGGCTTGGGAGCTGTGAGTTCAAATCTTGCAATGTCAGCAGCTGCAAGTAGTTGTTGATACAACTCTCTGTAGTATTCTAGCATGAACTCAGTGAAGGCAGAGTTTGCATCTCCTCCATTCCATCTGTCAATGACATAAAAGTCATAGACAAACTCCCTTTTGGCTTCTTCCCATGTGTCATTCAGTTGAATTGGCACCCATTTATCCAAGTGTGGATATTTGGTGTCCATTGGGATTAGAAGCTGAGGCTTCATCTTGCTGTAAGTTGCTCTTCTCCTTCTTGGTTTCTGAAAATTTGCTCTTCTTTCATCTCTTGCTCTGTTGGCTTCTTCCATTAAGTCCATTTTCTCTTGGGCCCTCATCATGGCCAATTTCTGTTGTGTTTCAGGGTCTTTGCCATACCCTTCATGAAACAGTTTTGATGGATCAAGAGCTAGGACTGTTGTCTTCTTCTTCTTAGGTTCAGGTCCAAATCCTTCAGCATATAACTCTTCAATGTCTTCAGAGGACTTGGTACCTTCAGCAGTTTTTTCAGATTCAGAAGATTTGGGCTCTTCATTGGGTTTGGGCTTTTCAGCAGTTTTGGCTTTCTTTGATGTAGGCACATCCTCATCAATTCTGAATTCAGGTGAAAGATCAAGGCTGCTAGGAAAGTCAGTGAATTTCTCAATTTGTCTCTTCTTTCCTTGGGCCTTTTTGATCTTTCCTCTGGTTTGGACACCTTCAGCATCTTTGTCCAAACCTGACACTTCACCACCTGGTCTTTGCTGTTTCCTTGCTCTTTCCTCTTGAGCTGAGGCCATTGAGTTTCTCAATGCCAATGCTAACTGCTCCTCTTCATCCAAATCTTCCAAATTCAGCATTTCTGGCTCTTTTCCCTTTCCTTCAGGGACTTTGTCTTTCCCTTTCACTGGACTTCCAATCACCAAGGCACCTTTTGCTCTTGCTCTTTCCCTTTCCCCCTTTTTGGCAGCATCAAAGCACTGGGGCTTTAGGTCACTCATTGTTGTGGCCATCAGGGACTGGGCTTGGTTCAGGGACTTCATCTCTTCCAACAAATATACATTCTCATCATGTATATTCTGCATCCTATCACTGCTCAAGCTAAGGAAAGCTAGAACAGGCTTCATATTTTGTTGGACAACCTCTTCCATGGCTGTTTTCAGAGATGCATCCAGTTGGGCTTTTAAGAGCTCAGTGAGGTTGGCCACTGCACCTTCAGCAATGTTGGCCAACACTTCTTGGGAAAATTTTTCAGAGGCAGCTTTGACCATAGCTAGCCTTTGCTCTTCAGCTCTTCTCTTTTGTAGTGCTGTCTTCTTTCCAAGAGCTTGCTTGACAGTTAGCCTGAGAGCTTTGACATTTGCATTGTGATTGTCTCTCAGCAGCTTTTGCTCTTTCTTGACTTCCTCTGAGATGGCTTCCATGGTGGATTTAGCACTTTGAACTTCAGTGGAGATGGTTTGGAGACCAGATTCCACACCACTGATTCTTTCCTCAAGAGTTGGTAGCACAACATCTTCAGAGCCAGTGAGCCTCATCTCTACAGATGCTAGAGTTCTTCCTTGCTCATTCAATGCTCCTGAAGTTTCAGCATGAGCAGATTGGACTTGATGAGCCAAGGAGTCCAACTTCTCTGATTGCATTCCAAGTAAGGCTTGAGCTGAGCCTGTATCAACTTGGATAGGTGCATCTGTGAGGAACTCATCTGCAAAAATTTGGTCAAGAGATATACCTGCAACATCAGATAAATCAAACAAGTTAGGAAATAAGCACTCATCATCCTCAATTTCTTTTGCATAAGACTCTGATACATCAGCAGTCTTCTTCTCATTTTCAACTTGTTCTTTTCTCCCTTCTGTAATAATGATCTCACTCAAGGAATCAGGCCTCCTTTCATCAAGGGATTCCTGAAGTTCAGATTTGACTTCAAGAATAACCTGTCCTTCCTCACTTATTCCACCCTCATTTGGTGGTACACTCACTATCTTAGTGATGACTACCTCTCTTTCATCCACAACTCCCTCTGATTTTTCAACTAATCTTTCCTTTTCAACTCCTTCTCCTAATCCTGCAGCATCTCCACCTTCAACAAGGTTCAAAGATGGCAGTTGTGGGGAGATCACAGTGCTTATATCAGCAGCCACTGAGTCATCCTGAATGATTAAGGGCTGATCAATGTCCAACTCTTCTGACACTGAATAGGCCTTAATCAAACTAGCCTCTATTACAGAAACCTCAACATCTTTAGGCTGTGCCTTGGGTTCAGAAGAACCTTCATTGGCAGATGTGTCTTTGGTTGTGTTACCATCCTTGGTCAACACCTCTGAGGTTACAGAGCCTTTCCTATGATAGGTTTTAGGAGGATTGGAAAGTCTTTCTGCTACAGAAGACTTGGGTTGAAGGGGTTCAGGGAGGTTGGCTTGAGGGGTTTCAGGAGGGTTGGGATTTGAAGGGTTTGAGGGATCATCAGGGGAATCATCATCATTTGAGCCACTGTCAGGGTGTTTGATTCCCTTGGGTTTTCTCTCTTTCTCCTCCTTAATCTTATCAGCCACCAGCTTTGCAAAAATCTCCTCATCAATGAGGAATCTTGTCTTTGAAACTCCAGCAAAGTGTAGCAATCTGTTCTCTTCTATTTGCCACCAGTTTGCACCTTTATCTTGGATGACTTGTGATATCTCCATCATGGATTTATCTTTTACATCAACAAGCATCCTCAAATCATGAAAGGCCTTCTGAATTCTTGGAAATTCAGCAAGTTGTGGATACAAACTGTCCACAGTAGCCTTGGCTCCTCCTCTGAGCATACTTTCAAAAGTATACTCCTCCTCATCTCCACTTGAATGGGGACTTTGGGTTATAGGGGAGTTGGCTCTGGGTTCTCCTAATGTGGCTTTAGGTAGATTAAGTTCAGGGATCTTGGCTTCAGATGGGTTGGGTACGGTAGAAGGATCGTCAGTTGCTTTAGAGAGCAATGAATCTGAAGGGGCTTTACTCAGGGGGGTTGGCTCATGAAGTGCATGCTCTAAGAGCTTTGAATAGTTGAGCATGGATGAGTCAAGGGGAGACAGGAGTCTTGTCTCATCTACAGCTAAATCTGCAAGCACATCTATGCCACTTCTTTGCTCATTCCCTTCAGGAGAATATCTCTTAGTGAGATTTACAGGGGTAATGGGTTGGTTGGGAGGGGTAACATGGGTTTCAGGGGAGTTGGGCTAAAGATACTGAATTTCAGGGAGGTTGGCCTCTATGGGTTGACCTTCAGGGACTTTGGATTCTGGAGTTCCAGAACCAGATGAATTGGTCCTTGACATGGATTTGGCCCTGCTTTCAGCTCTGCTCTCCCTTAGAGCCAATTGAAGAGACCTCTCTTCTTGCAGCTCCAACACCTTTTCAGTAGGTTTGGCCCTTCTCTTGCTGGCCCTGCTACTTCCACTTCCTTCCTTCTCAGGAACAACTTCCCTGATTCTCTTATCACCCTTAAACTTTTGTCTAGTCTCATTGTACTTTTGCCTGAGTTCTTCTGAATGATCAGATGGCACTTGTACACCTTCTCTAGCAACTTCTTCAATCTCAGCTGAAGCATCTGAGTTCTCTTCTGAGATTCTCTGAGACATTTTTCTTGTCTTTACAGCCCTGGCCTTTGTTCTCTTTTTCATCTTAGGCTTTTCTTCCTCCTGTTCTTCAGCAGGCTTGGCCAGTAGCATCCTTCTTTTCTCAGTTTTCTTACTGAGCTTTCTGAACAGGATCTTTTGGGCTGGGAGGGGCTTTGCAAAGGTCTGCATCTGGGAATAGTGGGAAAACCTCTCAATCAACAAGCTTGCCCTGGTGCAATACTTGATTTTCCCTTCTAGCACCACCTTATTGTGGGCTTTCACCTTAAATTTAGCCTTCTCCTTCATCATCTCAGACATGATGAAGGTCCTCCAATCAAACTTGATGCCCTTATCACTGGCATCAATAATGGCAGCCATGATTCTGATCCTTGGCTGGCTGACCTGCTCTAGGCTTCCAGTGTTGCTTAGGAGGCTCTTTGCAACTACCTCAAAAAGATTTAGAAACTCTGGCTTGAGAGTTTTCTTGTTTTGAGTTGAGGAGAGAGGGTCTGGAACTAATAACCACTCTTGGGCTATTTCCTCTTCATGTCCAGTGCCATACACTTCTGGATTCCTTCCCTCATAAGGCAATCCAAAGGCTCCTTCCAGATCTTCTGAGGAGAATCTAACTCTATGGAATCTCTCCTCTTCCTCTCCTTCAGCTGTGTAGGATAGCCTGGTTGATACTTCACCATCTCCAGGCTTGCCTCTCCACTTGAGGAAGGCAAAGAATTCTGCCATGTAACTCTCCAAGCAAGAGCTTGGTCTTTCCTCCAAGAACTTTTGGAGACCAGCCCTTCTCAACCACCTTAGGGTTGGAGTTATCTCAGGATCTTCACTTTCAAAGGAAATTATGGGCTCAAAGTGAAGATTGTTTTTGTTGCTAAGATAGGCAAAATCTAGGTCTAGATCCTTGTTGGAGAAATCAACAAGCATCTCAGGTCTAACCTTGGGGGCCATTGAAAGTTACAGAGAGAAGTTTGATGAAGAATGAGAGAGTTTGAAGAATTTTGAGTTAGGGTTTCGAATACTTGGGGAAGAAGTGTTTGTGGGTATCTTAAGACTTGTGAATATTCTAAAAAGAATGTTTGTCAATGAGTTGGTAAGGTCTTGAGACAATTCAAAGGTGAACAAAAATGGAAATCCAAAATGAACGGCTAGGATTGATTTCAGGGGAGTTGTCCATTTTTGATCCAATGGTCAAAAACCAATGTAACAGTGAAATAACTGTTTTATTCAAAACGTGGGTGGTTTTTAATGTTTGTTTAAGGCTGGGGATTTTTCGAGATAGATCATGTCCCAAAAAGTTTAATGCAAACAAGAGTTAAATCTTGGCATTTAATGCATGGAAAGTGACCTTTTGGGTGGGAGACAAATTAAATCCCAGAAAGGTGAAAACTGTATTTCAATGGGACAGATTTCGAAATAGGTATTGATCACCAAAAATAGGTGCTTATCAAACCTAGAAATTTGTTTGATAGCCAGGACAACTTATCTGACCCTACATGGACAAGTGTCCTGAAGAGGTAAGGTCATGTTTCTGAATTTCAGTAGACTTGACCAAGTCTGCTGAAGTTTGAGTTTGTTTCCCCCTTTATCAATGAGCTTCTTTGGACTTATTTGTCCAACTTCCCTGGATCAAGTAATCCCAACTCTACTGATAGCTCCAGAAATCTTGCCTCTGCAAGTGGCTTGGTTAGAATATCAGCTTTTTGATGATCAGTGTGAATTTTCACTAGCTTGATATCCTTCTTCTCCACATGATCTCTAATGAAGTGGTGCTTGATGTCCACATGCTTGCATCTTGTGTGCAAGACAGGATTTTGTGATATAGCAATGGCACTATTGTTATCACAGAAAATTGGCACTTCAGTAGAGTTGACTTTGTAGTCTCTTAGTTGTTGTCTGAGCCAAAGAATTTGAGCACAACAACTTCCAGCAGCAACATATTCAGCTTCAGTGGTGGAAGTGGCCACTGTGTTCTGCTTCTTGGAGAACCATGAAATAAGCTTGTTGCCCAAGAATTGACAAGTCCCTGAAGTGGACTTTCTGTCAATCCTACATCCTCCATAATCAGCATCCAAGTAGCCAGTTAGCTCAATATTGTCATCAGCAGGGTACCAAAGGCCTAGATTCTCAGTGCCTTTGAGATACCTCAAAATTCTTTTTGCAGCCTCAAGGTGACTTTTCTTAGGATTTGCTTGAAATCTTGCACAAACACCTACTGCAAAGGTGATATCAGGTCTGCTGGCAGTGAGATAGAGGAGTGAACCAATTATTCCTCTATACTCAGTAGAGTTGGTTGGAATACCACTCTCATCAGGATCCATCTTCCAATTTGTGTTCATTGGGATCCTTACTGGCTTGCTAGTTGTACACCCAAACTTTTTGATCATTTCTCTGGTGTACTTAGCTTGGTTGATGAAGATTCCTTCTTTAGATTGCTTGACTTGTAGACCCAAAAAGAAGTTCATCAACCCCATCATTGACATCTCAAACTTGCTTTGCATGAGCTTGGAGAATTTCTCACACAGCTTCTCATTAGGGGATCCAAAAATTATGTCATCCACATAAATTTGGACAAGCAAGATGTCCTCTCCTTCAGAGATTCTGAAGAGAGTTCTGTCTACAGTTCCCTTGGTGAATCCATGGTCCAAGAGGAATTGTGACAGTGTATCATACCAAGCCCTAGGGGCTTGTTTGAGTCCATATAGAGCTTTCTTGAGTCTGTAAACTTGGTTTCCAACTTCAAAACCTGGTGGTTGCTCCACATAGACTTCTTCTTTCAAGACTCCATTCAGAAAGGCACTCTTGACATCCATTTGGTATACTTTGAACCTCTTGTGGGCTGCATAGGCTAGAAAGAGCCTTATTGCTTCTAACCTTGCCACAGGTGCAAATGTCTCATCATAGTCAATGCCTTCATGTTGGCAATACCCTTTTGCCACAAGTCTTGCTTTGTTTCTGACAATCACATCATTTTCATTTTTCTTGTTCTTGAACACCCACTTTGTTCCAATAACATCTTGATGTGAAGGCCTATCCACCAGCTCCCATACTTCATTTCTGGTGAATTGATTCAATTCTTCCTGCATGGCTGTGATCCAATTGGCATCTTGAAGTGCTTCCTCAACATTACTTGGTTCTTGCTCTGACAAGAAACAACAGAAAAGAGCACTTTCACCATGGAATCTTCTTGTTTTGACTCCAATACTTGGGTCACCAAGTATTAGATCAGTAGGATGGTCAGACAACCAATTCCTTCTTTTTCTGATCTCTTCAGTAGAGTTGTCCTCTACTGAGGGTGAGTCATTTTGATCATAAAATTCAGGATAATTTAATGCAGGATCTAATTCAGGATCATAATCAGGGATGTTGTCCTCAATGTCAGGGACATTGGCATTTTCAACATTTTGAGTTCCCCCTTGATTATTTGACCCATTAACTACCTCAGCAGGAACTGCTTCTTCATTGGTAGTTGTTACCTGGATGTGAACTGGGATTGGTTCATTCAGTTCACCATTTCCATCTGTAGGATTTGTTTCAGGAAGGTTGCCTTCAGGATTGTTGTTCAATGTGGGTTTTTCAGGCAGATTGGCTTGGACAACATCTATGAATTCAGTGCCTTTGTCTTTTAGATTTAGTCTGGTTGTCCTCTGTGTGATTTCTTCAGGTTCCAAATGATCATTCCTGATCTCAAAGATAGACTCATCAAACACAACATGAGGTGTTTCTTCCACTATAAGGGTTTTCTTGTTGTAGACTCTGAAAGCTCTACTGATTTGAGAATATCCAAGAAATACTCCCTCATCAGCTTTGCTGTCAAAGGCTTTCAACTGTTCTTTCCCATTATTGTGAATGAAACATTTACAACCAAATATATGAAAGTATGACACTTTAGGCATTCTTCCTTTCCAGAGTTCATAGGGGGTTTTGCCTTGCCCCTTAGTGATCAAACATCTATTTTGAGTATGGCATGCAGTGTTTATAGCTTCAGCCCAAAACCTCTTAGGTAAATTTGAGTCAGCAATTAGGGTTCTAGCAGCTTCTTTTAAAGTTCTATTCCTTCTTTCTGCAACTCCATTTTGTTGGGGAGTTCTAGCTGCTGAGGTTTCATGAGCTATTCCATTTGATGTGCAGTACTCATTGATGTATGAATTAATGAACTCAGTGCCTTTATCAGATCTTATCTTGATAATGCTAAGGCTTTTCTCATTTGACAATCTCTTGAGAAGTTCAGGTAGTTTGACTTGTGTTTCCTTCTTATTAAGGAGAAATACTACCCATGTGAACCTAGAGAAGTCATCTACTACCACTAATGTGTATTTTCTACCATTTATGCTTGAAGGGGTAATTGGTCCAAACAGATCCATATGTAGAAGTTCAAGTACCCTTTCAGTGGAGATGACTGGTTTCCCCTTAAATGAGGCTTTAATCTGTTTTCCTTCTTGACATGGCTTACACACATGTTCTTTAATGAAAACCTCATTAGGTAGTCCTTTAACTAATGCATTTCTAGCAAGTTTATTCATAGATTTGAAGTTCAGGTGGTTTAGCCTCTTGTGCCATAGCCAACTTTGTTCACAAGAACTTTTAGCAATAAAACATGCAGCATCAGTAGACTTGTCCCAGTCTGCAAAATACACATTTCCTTTCCTAGTTCCAGTCAATAGGGTTTGTTGAGTTTTATCCTTAATTAGACACTTTCCACTTGAGAACTCAACATTAAAATCTTTATCACAGAATTGACTGATACTCAGGAGGTTATATTTGAGACCAGCTACATAAGATACATTGGTTACTTTGATGTTACCAATCATCAAAGTACCATAACCTTTTGTTGTTGCTTGTGAGCTGTCTCCAAAGGTGACATTTGGGCCTTCTTTTTTAATAAAATCAGAGAGAAGTTCCTTGTTTCCAGTCATGTGCCTTGAGCATCCACTGTCAAGGTACCATGCTGTCTTTTTGTTCATGCTCCTCTTCTTGTGGCCCACTGGTACCTGCAATTAGATAGGTTTAGGTACCCTTTGAGTTTTGGGTCCTGAGAGGTTAGCTGTACCTTTGGGAACCCAAACTTGCCTAATAACCCTGATTGATTCAAGGTGGCTAAGTTGATTTCCTAGTGCATCAATATACACTGTCTTTCCCTTAAATGCCTTTGGGAAAGTATGTGTGAATGTGTTAATTCTGTAAGTTTCAGATGAGTTGACCACTTTTCTGAACTTATGAGTTCTTTGTGCAGCTTGAGGAAATCTTTGAGGAAAGGCCTTTTTATGACCATTACCCTTTGGCATGAAGGGTTTTGGTTGTCTCATTTTATTCTGCCTTTGAGAATGGTTGTCCTTAGGTCTATTCAGCTGAGGCTTTCTCAGATGAGTTGGCCTAGGCTGATTATACCTTGGATAATTCCTCTGAACATTGTTCAGGAGAGTTGCCCTTCCATTGGGTCTACTCTGCTGAGCAACATTCCTCTTGTGCTCAGGAGTCTTGGCCATTTCCTTAGGTTTTGGCCTTTTCTCCTGAATCACTTGAGTAGGCATTTCAATCAATTTGCCCTTTCCTTTGTTTAGTGGCTGAATTACTTCATTTTCAGCTTGTTGTGCCACTGACTTAACAAAGATTCTCTTAGTGTTACTTGTGGATGCAACACTAAGACAAGGTGAAGATTCAAATGGATCAAAACCTAATCCACTTCTTTGAGCCATAGGTCTTTGATAACTTTGAATTTCCTCTATTGCTCTAGAGGATTTGTTCAAAGCAGACATCTTTAATTTCAGGCTCTCTTCACTTGTTTTAAGAATATCATACTCATGTGAGAGATTTTCAAATTTGGCATTTAGAATTTTAAGTTCAAATTCTTTTCTTTTCTGAGAGAGAAGTTGATCATCAATCTCCTTTTGTTGGTCAACTATCCTGAGATTTGCTTCCTCAAGCTTTCTCAAGACTTGTTGATACAACTCAGTAGACTTGACATCAACAGCTACCTCAGAGTTCTTGGTGAGTTCAGTAGCTAGTCTTTCATTTTCTCTCACACAATTGTCATGAAATTCTTGTAATCTAGCGAAATCTTCCATCAACTTTTCCAAGGAAAGTTTCAGGTTAACCTCACTAGTGTTTTGTGAGATAAATGATGGTGAACTAGAAGTAGAGGATACCTCATCATCCTCAAGAGCCATGTTGCAAACATCATCATCATCATCACTGTTGGAGAATAGTCCATCAGAAGAGTTGAAGCTTTCAGCACTATTAGATTCTTCACCAGCCATCATGGCTTTTCTATTTGTGAACTTTCTGTCTCTTTTAGCTTGTCTCTCTCTTCTTTCTTTAGAGCTCAATTCAGGGCAGTCATATTGGAAGTGCCCTTTCTTTTTACAGTTATAGCACAGATCTTCATCATCATCCTTCTTGGATTCTTCTCTTCTCTTAGATGAAGAAGGATCAGCTCTACTGGATCTTCTCCTATCAGAGGACTTGTCCTCTGATCTTTTCTCCTCAGGCTTTTTGTCCTCAGCCTGATCTTCAGGGGAGTTGTATCTTCTCCTGAATTTGTTGTCTTGGTAGAATTTCTTGTATCTACCAAACCTTGTGTTGAGCTTGTCAAACCTTCTAGCCATCAATGCTAGTTCTTCCTTCATTTCAGTCTTAGAGACTGTCTTTGATGATCTGGGAGTGGGTTGCATTTCTGGTTCAGCAACTTTGGCTTTGAATGCCACTCCCTTAGTAGGGTTTGAAGGTTCCTCAACAGGCTTTCTTCTATTGAGGTCAAACTCATAGGCTTTAAGTTCTGAGAATATTTGTTGCATGGGCATGGTGGAGAGATCTTTGGTATTCTGCATCATTACAGCATAGACATCCCACTTTTGAGTGAGACTCCTTAGGATTTTCAGTCCAACCTCTCTCTTGGTGTAGACCTTGCCCAATGAGTTAATCTCATTCATCACATCAGTGAATCTACCAGCAAATTTGTCAATGGACTCATCAGACTCCATTGAGAATTGTTCAAACTTCTGCACAGCAACTTGGAGCTTGTTCTCCTTGATTTTTTCAGTGCCTTCACACATTTCAGCAAGGGTGTCCCAAATTTCTTTAGCTGTGGTGCAGTGGTAGACTCTACCCATAACTGCATCTGGAATTGTTTGATAGAGGGTGTTCATGGCAAGATAATTCAAATTATCTTTCCTCTTTTCATCAGCAGTGAAGTCATCCTCATCTTTGGGAATCAGTTCCCTTATATCTGCTCTTTGCTCATCTGTCAATCTGGGGTTAGTTTGAGTAAACACAAAAGGTCCTCTTGTGATTACTCTAAGCATATCAGTATGAAGAGATGCAAGATGAGCCCTCATTCTAATTTTCCAGAAATCATAATTGTCTATTGAAAACATGGGCAGTTTGTGATGAGAAATATGATTGACTGGATTTGTGGCCATGTTGTCTAATCCTTGAACAGCAGGTGGAGGAACAACATTGTTGTTGGCCATATCTCAATAAGAATCAATCAATCAACAAGTAATGGATTTCAGATAGAGATCAGTCCAGTGACCACACCAAATATGTGAGTTTTGAAAATCAAGATGGATTTTCAGAAGCAGTGGTCTTTGAACCCCTGCTCTGATACCACTTGTTGGTCCTGAAAGGAGTAGATAACAAGTGTATGGGGGGGGAATACACTTGTATGCAAATTCTTTTCAACTAGATCAAACCAGAACTCAGCAAGGTTGTCTTGGACAACTCTGCTGAAGATGATTAACTCTTCTAAGATAATCAATCTACTAAGTACTATTGAGTACTTAGTTGAATAACTATCTAGGGGAGTTATATGTGCGGAATAGTGGTTGGCCCTTTAAGTTTAGACTCCTTTAATTTCTGAAATCACTTAGTCAATGTAATACAGTCCAGTTAAGCTTCAGGGAACTTGTCCAAAACAGTTTTGCACAGTCTTTGAATATGTATCTTTGAAAGATCAGTTTTGTGTGCAGTGTTGAATGAATGTAAGTACTTGTAAAGTAAATCAACACAAGAGTTTATAGTGGTTCAGAGACTCAAGCTCCTACATCCACTTTCCCTGATTTAACAGGATAATTCCTTCACTCTTGGAATTAACTTGTTTTATAGTGCCAAGGTGCACTTGATCAAGAACACCACTCCTTGGTGAATTGATCCCTAGGATGTCTAGAGTCCTAGTACCCTCTTCTCAACTCAGAACTGAACTGTTCTTTTCTCAACAGTCAGCTCCTACCACTTCTACTACTACAACCTTCTCACTTTCACTCTTGAAAGGTGTAAGGGTTGAAGTAAGGTTCCAACTAATGAGATATCCTTTACAATGAAGATCAGTGTATAAGGATAGGATATCTCTCTAAGCTTGTGTATGGATATACAATTTGGTTCAGCTTAGAAGAAGTGTTTGAAGACTAAGATAGTCTTTGAAAGCTTTGAAAGCACTCTAGCTTGTAAGAACTTTGAGCTTAGTTGGATTGTGTTGAGGTGCTTTTTGGATAGTTGGATGCTTTCAAATGGTCTTCACACTTCTGTATTTATAGACAAAATGGAGGATTTGCCCGTTGGAGAGGCAGCCCCAAATTGCTATAAGTGTCTTCCTTGAGTTCTTCAAACTGGAAGACAGATTCTTGATAGTGACATGTCCTCATTTGGGTAATAAACGGCTGTAACAGTTTTGTCTTCATTCTGCAGCACTTTTCCCAATGTTTGACTTCTTGTTAGG